>CANTUR010001594.1:0-258416 GCA_947683625.1 Mallotus nudiflorus
TTTTGTGTAAACTACTTACTTGAGTCTTATTTTTATAATCTAGACACTGCAGTAGTTGTAAATTAATCGTGAGATATTATGTATTTTATTTATGCGAGTTGCATTTTAAGAATTTGAACTGGATTGCATTAAAGAGATTTTATATATGTGATGAGTTGAGATTTAAATTAAATCCAGTTGATGGAAATGTTATTATTATATTTATGATTTTTATTTCCGCTGCAAATTTGATATTGTTATTATTACTATTGCATATTTTATTTTATTTTAGGCTTGCTACGGGTTCCGGATTCGAAAGAATTCCCGTTCCCTAGCGCCGATCATGGCCCCTGTTTTGGGTCGTGACAAAGTTGGTATCAGAGCGGAGTTCTGTGTCAGGGCTTAGTTATGTGAGTTGTGGCCCTAGTTTTAAAGTTGTGTTTTCTGTTGAACTACTGCAGTGTATTAGGTTCGAGTATGTCTTGATGAGTATTCCTTGCTGTAGTTTTCAACGTTATTCCTCCGTTGTCTATTTTGTCTGAATCTTTTCGTTTGTCCTTTTCAGAAATGAGGAGGCGAGCACGTGTCGCTCCATCGGTCGTTGAGGCCGAGGATGATGAGTCTTTTCAGGATAAGGTTTTACCTCATGAGCAGCCAGTTTAGACGTAGAGGTCGTGGCAGAGGTAGACCTCGAGGAGCGGTAGGTCACCGTAGGCAGAGAGAGTTACAGGACGAGGAGCCTGTAGAGCCTGAATTTGATGTTCCTGTTCCTCCAGTTGTTCAGCCTGTTCAGCCTGCCTATCAGCAGGGCATGTCTGACCCTGAGGCAGCTTTGTTCTATGCCCGAGTTAGCAAGATTGCTTTTGATGGTACTTCCGATCCGTTAGATTTTCTACATGCGATTGAGACTAGGACTCGGACTGCTCATACCAGGTACTAGTGGATCATGATCGTTAAGTTGTCTGTCGAGGGACCAGCCTTAGACTGGTTTATTCAGATGATCCAGCCTTATATGAAGACGATGACATGGGCTCAGTTTCATGAGCGATTTATGAGGAGATTTTGTCTAGAGCCTTTTCGTTTGAGCTATCGTCTTCGTTTGACCAGTATTTCTCATGGAGATCGATCTGTAGAGGAGTACACCAGAGAGTTTCTTCATATGGGTAGATATGCAGAGGACCTGATGCGGAGACCAGTATTTCACGGTCACTACGTATGTCACTAGTTTGGGTTCAGCTTTTGCTGGTATGCCTACAGCAGGCCTTACTCTGGAGTCTGTGATTGAGTTGGCTAAGGAGATTGAGCTGAGGCTAGTTAGGCAGGGAGCGATGCCTGATTATTACCAGCTGGGAGTTCAGTTGAGTGGATTGCAGGCTACTCCGTATTCAAGTTTTCATGTTGGATCGAGTAGTCAGCAGCGAGGTCCGACTCAGTAGAGTCAGAGACAGCAGCAGCGAGTGCATCGGAGCAGTAGACATGGCCATGGAGGTCAGCGTAGACCATTCAGATTTGGGTCAGGTACTTCGAGCAGCAGTAGTGGTCGTAGTTCTGGATTAGCGGCCAGTGCTTGTCAGACTTGTGATAGAGTCCATCAGGGACCGTGTTATCTGACACCACTGACATGCTTCAGATGCGGGCAAACAGGACATTTTGCTAGATCGTGTCCTTACTTCGGATATCAGCAGCAGCAGATTCTGCGATTCCCACAGCAGTCGATTGCTAGTGCAGCACTCGTGCCATTTCAGTTACCACCAGCCCAGCATCAGAGTTCCACTCAGTTTGTTCCACGACAGAGTCGTGGTAGAGGTACTAGAGGAGGTGCCAAAGTTGTTGGCCAGGCTTCTACCAGTCAGCAGGGAGGTCGAGGTCAGGCCAGAGTCTTTCATCTCACTCAGCAGGATGCTCAGGCATCTAATATAGTCGTGGCAGGTATTGTTTCTGTTTGTTACCTGGATGCATGGGTTTTGTTTGACCCGGTGCCACGCTTTCGTTTGTTTCCCCTGTTTTTGCTTCTAAATCTTGTTGGCAAGCTTCAAGGATGGCTTTTCCTTTGTCTGTTGCCACACCTCTGAGCGATTCCTTGGACACCGATATTGTTCTTTCTGGTTGTCCAGTTCTCGTGGGAGATAGAGAATTACCCGCTGATTTGATTCTGTTGGATGTGATGGAGTTTGATGTTATTTTGGGAATGGATTGGTTATCTCAGCACTATGTCGTGGTAGATTGCAAGAATAAAGAGGTGACTTTCAGAATTCATGATGAAGAAGATTTCAAGTTTGTGGGTGATAGGAGTTCAGCACCTCAGAATCTTATTTCTGCTATTACGGCTAGGAAGTTATTGAGGAAAGGTTGTCAGGGATATTTGGCATTGGTCAGGAATACTTCAGTCACTCACAGATGTTCCTGTTGCTTGTGAGTTTCCTGATGTTTTTCCCGAGGAGTTGCCAGGTTTACCACCTCATAGAGAGATTGAGTTCTGTATAGATGTGGTTCTAGGTACTACTCCTATATTTATGCCACCCTATCGTATGGCCCCTGCAGAGTTGAAAGAGTTGAAAGAGCAGTTGCAAGAGTTATTGGATAAAGGTTTCATCAGACCTAGTGTTTCTTCTTGGGGTGCACCGATCCTATTTGTGAAGAAGAAGGATGGTACCCTGAGACTGTGCATTGACTACAGAGAGCAAAATAAGGTGACAGTGAAGAACAAGTATCCTCTCCCGAGGATAGATGATTTGTTTGATCAGCTATAGGGTGCACAGTTCTTTTCTAAGGTTGACTTGAGGTCGGGTTATCATCAGCTGCAGATTAGTGTGGATAAGTTCATAGTTTACTGTGATGCCTCTAGAATTGGCCTTGGTTGTGTGTTGATGCAGAATGGAACAATGATAGCCTATGCTTCGAGGCAGTTGAAGAAGCATGAGCAGAACTATCCCACACATGACCTTGAGATGGCTGCAGTGATCTTTACTTTGAAGATCTGGAGACATTATTTCTACGGGGTGACTTGTGAGATATTTACTGATCACAAGAGCCTTAAGTACATTTTCCAGCAGCGAGATCTGAATCTGAGGCAGAGGAGATGGTTGGAATTGTTGAACGATTATGATTGCGAGATCTTATATCATCCGGGTAAAGCTAATGTGGTAGCAGATGCCTTGAGTAGGAAGTCCTCAGGCAGTCTTGCTCATATTAGCGTTGAGAGGAGACCGTTGATCCAGGAGTTGCATCTGTTGGTGAATCAAGGTCTGATGATGAAGATCAGTAGATCAGGTGGACTGCTAGCTCAATTTAAAGTGTGATTTGTACTGAGGGACAGGATTAAAGCAGCTCAGAGCCAAGATCCTATTCTAGAAGAGCTTGCAGAGAATGTCAGAGCAGGGAAGTTCACTGATTTCACACTCGATGATGAAGGTGTGTTGTGGATCAGTGGTAGATTGTGTGTTCCTGATGTGGATGATTTGAGAGAAGAGATCCTAGAGGAAGCACATTCTACAGCCTACAGCGTTCATCCGGGCATTACTAAGATGTACCACAGTATCAGAGATTTATACTGGTGGGATGGATTGAAGAAGGATGTCGCTGATTATGTTGCGAAGTGCTTGACATGTCAGCAAGTGAAAGCCGAACATCAGAAGCCTTCTGGGAAGCTTCAGCCTCTTCCTATTCCTGAGTGGAAGTGGGAAAGGATAGCTATGGATTTTGTGGTCGGTTTACCTCGTTCGAAGGATGGATACGACTCCATCTGGGTGATTGTAGACAGGTTGACGAAGTCTGCACATTTCTTACTTGTGAAAGCCACTTATTCTGTAGCTAGATTGGCGAAGTTGTATGTGAAGCATATTGTGTACCTTCATGGAGTACCTGTGTCCATTGTGTCAGATAGAGGTTCAGTGTTTACTTCTCGTTTTTGGCAGAAGTTGCAGGAAGCAATAGGCACTAGGTTGGATTTCAGTACTGCTTTTCATCCTCAGACAGATGGTCAGTCTGAGAGGACGATCCAGACACTGGAAGATATGTTGAGGATGTGTGTCCCTGGATTTGGTAGGTAGCTAGGATGATCATTTGCCACTCGTTGAGTTTGCATATAATAACAGCTACCATAGCAGTATTGGTATGTCACCGTATGAGGCTTTGTATGAAAGGAAGTGTAGATCCCCTTTGAGTTGGGATGAGATTGGTGAGAGAGCTTTGACTGGACCTGAGATGATTCAGGATGCTGCAGAGAAAGTCACCGTGATTAAGCACAGATTAGAGACCACAGTTAGCAGACAGAAGAGTTATGCAGATCCTAGGCGTAGAGATATGGAGTTTCAGGTAGGAGATTTCATTTTTCTGAAAGTATCTCCGATGAAGGGTGTGATGAGATTTGGTAGGAAGGGTAAGTTAGCACTGAGATATATTGGACCGTTTGAGATTCTGGAGAGAGTTGGCACTGTTGCATATCGGTTGGATTTGCCTCCGAGTATGTCATAAGTGCATCCAATATTTCATATCTCGATGCTGAGGAAGTATATCTCAGACCCTTCACACGTGTTGTGACCTGACAGTGTGGAAGTGAGTGAAGATTTGACGTTTGTGGAAAAACCTGTGGCGATCGTTGATTTTCAAGTTCGACAGTTGCGGTCGAAGCAGATTCCGATGGTCAAGGTTCTGTGGCATAGCGATAGAGTCGAGGAGCATACGTGGGAGACTAAAGCTGAGATGCGAGCTTCTTACCCGTATCTCTTTCCTTCCTGATTCTGTAATCTTTTCTTTTTGGAATTCGGGGACGAATTCTTGTAAGGGGGGGAAGACTATAATATCCCATGTTTTTTAAATATTTTTACACTGTACCGGGATATGCAGTGTTAATAATTTTTGTATATTATATGATATTTTTATGAGTTGTTATGTATTTAAAACCCATTTTAATTATTGTGTATTATTTACAGTACTTTACGTAAAATTTTCCCGGGGACTTGCATTTTCGGGAAAATTTTCACGTAAATAATTTATTATTAATTATTTTAAATATATTTTCGGACTTGCATGAACTCATACATATTTTAAAATATTAAACACCGTGTATACATATAATTATTTATTTAATTAGGGTTTAGTATTACCCTAATATTTCATTAATTATTTATTAGTTTTATTGTTATTTAATTATTTTTATTTAGTATAAATTATTAAAATATTAAATTTTATGTGTGTGGTGTATATTTAATGTGTGTAATTTAATATTATTTTATTATATAGTATAACGTATATATATATATACATATAATACATCAAAAATCAAAACTTTTAAAAAATTACCATTTTGCCCCCGAAGCATCTCCTTCCCCGATCTTCATCCTCACCGCCGTCCGACGCCTGCAACTGCCGATTCCTCACCGTTGGTGTGCCATCCGTGTGCCACCACCTTCTCCAGCCTTCCTCGCCGCCTGTAGCAGCGGATTCCGGCGTCTGGAGGTCGGTTTTGGCCAAAGAAGTCGAATTCTTCTTCACCGTCGATCACGACGATTCCGGCCACCATTTTCGACACCGCCGGTCTCTTTCTTCTCCTTGAGCTCCGGTGAGTGTGATTCTAGCTTTGGTTTGAGCTTAAATGGTCTTGATTTGCTTAGTTTTGAATTTTTCTAATTCGGCCATATTAGGGTTTTTGATTTTTTTGAGCTCTGAATTGATTGATTCATGAAAAATCCCTTGAAAAATTTTGTTCCTAGTAGCTTAATCTACATGTATGAATTTTTTTGGAATTTTTGGAGAATTTTGGATTTTTGGGTATTTTTGAATATTTTAATATTATTTTCTAATTTTCGAAAATTAATTAAATAAATTATGAAATTGTGTTTTATGGTTAAATTAGGTGTTTAAATGAATTATAGGAATTTATTTGGAATTTTTATGAATTTCTATGTATTTATTTTGAATTATTGAAGTTTATGTAATTTTGGGAAATTAGGGTTAATTATTTTTTTAATTGAAATTAATTGGGTAATTGAGTTTAATTATTGATATTATTGATAAATATGTTGAGAAAATTAATTTTGGATAATTGTATAATTTTTGGTGAATTTTTGAAGTAATTATAGTATATTTATATATGTAGGGGTATTTTCATAATTTTACACAAAATTGGCTAAAAATGTAATTTAATTATTTTTAATAGTTATTTAAGGTACAAAAATGATTTCTACAAATTATTCGGTATTTTAACTAATTAAAACTATTTTTCGTGAATTATTTTCAATTATATATATAATATACAATTTTACTAATAAAATGAGTTTTTATCGATTTTTATTGTGTTTAAAGGTTAATTATGTAATTTCTACCTATAAAATGAATTTCTATGTTATAAGGACATTTTTGGTATTATCAGAATTATTTTGTGTTTGTGGACCCCGATCGGTAGATTGTAGTCTGGAGTCCGACCGAGGGGTTGTGGTTGAGCGTTGAGCTTGTTTTTCGAAGTGTATTTCCCTGCAGGGTCGGCTCTACTCTTTTGAGTAGAGAGATATCCGTTTTACAGGGGAGGTTCTGTCGAATTTTTGATAGAATTCTCGTAAAACGTGATATCCGGTCGAACCCTGATATCGATTCTATGTTTAATACTCTAGATCGAATTCTAGGATTTCTGTTAGGTTTATTATGATGTCGGTTATTTATTGTTTGTTTAATTGCACCGAGACCGAGGGCTAGTGGACCAGGCCCGTCGGACCCGTCTCGTGGAGTGCACTAGGGTGAGTTACTATACTATATATATATGCTTTAGGATGCATGATTTAGAAATATATGTTTTATTTTGATTAAATATGCATAAATAATATGATTTGTATTTAAGTATATTTTTGGTTTATTTTTGGTATATATTAAATTATATGCATGTTTTGTTAATAAATTATTTTTAAATATTTTTAATATATTTCTAGTTTAATTTATGATTTGATTGGATTTATTTGACGTATATATACTCGAAATTGTAATATCCCGTGTTTTTAAATATTTTTACACTGTACCGGGATATACAGTGTTAATAATTTTTGAATATATATTATGATATTTTCACGAGTTGATATGTATTTAAAACCTATTTTAATTATTGTGTCTTATTTATAGTACTTTACGTAAAATTTCCCGGGACTTGCATTTTCGGGGAAATTTTCACGTAAATAATTTATTATTAATTATTTTAAATATATTTTCGGACTTGCATGAACTCATACATATTTTAAAATATTAAACACTGTGTATACATATAATTATTTATTTACTTAGGGTTTAGTATTACCCTAATATTTTATTAATTATTTATTAGTTTTATTGTTATTTAATTATTTTTATTTAGTATAAATTATTAAAATATTAAATTTTATGTGTGTGGTGTATATTTAATGTGTGTAATTTAATATTATTTTAATATATAGTATAAATTATATATATATATACATATAATACATTAAAAATCAAAACTTTTGGAAAATTACCATTTTGCGCCCGAGCCTCCTTCTTCCCCGATTTGCTTCCCTTCGCTGTCCGGACATCTGCCGTGTCGTTCCCTTGCTGTGAGAGTGCCGTCCGGTGTGCCACCACCTTCCCCAGCCTTTTTTCGCCGCCTGTGGTAGCCGTTTCCGACGTCTGGAGGTCGGTTTTGGCCGGAGAAGCCGAAACTTTGGCCACCGTCGATCACGCCGATTTCGGCCACCATTTTTGACACCGCCAGTCTCTTTCTTCTCCTTGAGCTCCGGTGAGTGTGATTCTAGCTTTGGTTTAAGCTAAAATGGTCTAGAATTGCTTAGGTTTCGAATTTTCAATTTCAGTCACATTATGGTTTTCAATTTTTTTGAACTTTGAATTGATTGATTCATGAAAAATCCCTTCACAAATATTGTTCCTAGTAGCTCATTCTACATGTATGAATTTTTGTGGAATTTTTTGAGATTTTTTGGATTTTTGGGTATTTTTGAATATTTTAATATTATTTTCTAATTTTCAGAAATTAATTATTTAAATTATGAAATTGGGGTTTATGGTTAAATTAGGTGTTTAAATGAATTATAGGAATTTATTTGGAATTTTTATGAATTTCTATGTATTTATTTTGAATTATTGAAGTTTATGTAAATTTGGGAAATTAGGTTAAATGTGTTTTTAATTGAATTTAATTGGTTAATTGAGTTTAATTATTAATATTATTGATAAATATGTTGAGAAAATTAATTTTGGATAATTTTATAATTTTTGGTGAATTTTTGAAGTAATTTAAGTATATTTATATATATAGGGGTATTTTGGTAATTTTACACAAAATTGTCTAAAAATGTAATTTAATTGGTTTTAATAGTTATTTAAGGTATAAAAATGATTTCTATAAATTATTTGGTATTTTTAACTAATTAAAACTATTTTTCGTGAATTATTTTCAATTATATATATAATATACGGTTTTACTAATAAAATGAGTTTTTATTGGTTTTTAATGTGTTTAAAGGTTAATTATGTAATTTCTACCTATAAAATGTATTTCTATGTTATAAGGATATTTTTGGTATTTCGAAATTATTCTGTGAATTGTGGACCCAGGTCGGTGGACTGTAGTTTGGAGTCCGACCGTGGGATTTTGATTGTGCTCTGTGTAGTTTTTCGAAGTGTATTTCCTTGCAGGGTCGGCTCTACTCTTTTGAGTAGAGAGATGTCCATTTTACAAGGGAGGTTCTGCCGGATTTTCGGTAGAATTCTCGTAAAACGTGATATCCAGTTGAACCCTAATTTCTGATTCTGTGTTTAATACTCTAGATTCAATTCTAGGATTTCTATTAGGTTTATTCTAATGTCTGTCGTTATTTGTTTGTTTAGTTGCACCGAGACCGAGGGCTAGTGGACCAGGCCCGTTGGACCCGTCTCGTGGAGCGCACTAGGTTAGTTACTATACTATATATATATGCCTTAGGATGCATGATTTTAGAAATATATGTTTTATTTTGATTAAATTGCATAAATAACGTGATTTGTATTTAAGTATATTTTTGGTTTATTTTTGGTATATATTAAATTATATACATGTTTTGTTAATAAATTATATTTAAAAATGTTTTTAAATATATTTCTAGTTTAATTTATGATTTGATTGGATTTATTTGACGTATATATACTCGAAATATACCTGGTTTACTTTTGGTATATTTCTAGTATATATATGGTTTATGTTGATATTTTATTGAACTTCATGCATCATTTATTTTTGTGAATGAATGTTTTATATTATTAATGATGAAGGATATCTATAGAACGTGCTACCTAGTGGGCAGCACTAGGACCGAGCACGTACCGGTATGCCTATAGTATTTAGGCTATATTACTAACCATTTGTGGATATTGATGGGATATGATTATTTGATGTGTGAGATATGGTTTGGAGGTATGATTGCTGGAGCTCGGTTGACCAAGTGTCTCGGGGCCAATCACACTGGCAGTTAGACTGCTGGAGCTCGGTTGACTTAGTGTCTCGGGGCCAGTCTACTGTCCAAATGGATTAAGTGGATGTATTTCGGAATAAGTGAGCCTGTGTGGCTAGAGTGTTGTTTTACACTATTTTTGAGGTTGCGATATTCTAGGGTTCTATGTGATCCTTCATAAAAGATGATTTTCAATAAAAACATATAAAATGAATTTTCCTGCATCTGTGTGAATTTGCATGTATATATACATATTATATATATACTGTTGATTGTATGCATTGTCACTTAGTGTGTATGTATATATATTATAGTAATTCACTCAGTGAGGTCTGACTCCCCTCCGTTGACAATTTTTCAAGAGAGTCAACATCTTCAGACCTCAGTAGCAGGTCGATACGCCGGATTTCTTCCGCCTCGGCTTCCTTGTGTAAACTGCTTACTTGAGTCTTATTTTTTTAATCTAGACACTGCAGTAGTTGTGAATTAAAGCGTGGGATTTCATGTATTTTATTTAAAGAGATGTATTATATTGAAACTGGATTTGTATTAAAAGATTTTATATATATACGATGAGATGAGATTTAATTTAAATCCAGTTGGGAAAAATGATATTATGATATTTAAGATTTTTATTTCTGCTGCATATAATATTGTTATTGTTATTATTGCATGATTTATTTTATTTTTAGGCTTGCTACGGGTTCCGGATTCAAAAGAATTCCCGTTCCCTAGCGCTGGTCATGGCCCCTGTTTTGGGTCGTGACAAAGTTGGTATCAGAGCGAGGTTTTCAGTGTCAGGGCTTAGTTATGTGAGTTGTGGCCCTAGTTTTCAAGTTGTGTTTTCTATTGAACTACTGCAGTGTATTAGGTTCGAGTATGTCTTGATAAGTATTCCTTGCTTTAGTTTTCAGCGTTATTCCTCCGTTGTTTGTTTTGTCCGAATATTTTCGTTTGTCTTTTCAGTATGAGGAGGCGAGCGCGTGTCGCTCCACCGATCGTTGAGGCCGAGGATGATGAGTCTTTTCAGGATGAGGTTTTACCTCCTGAGCAGCTAGTTAGACGTAGAGGTCGTGGCAGAGGTAGACCTCGAGGAGCGGCAGGTCACCATAGGTAGAGAGAGTTACAGGACGAGGAGCCTGTAGAGCCTGAGTTTGATGTTCCTGTTCCTCCAATTGTTCAGCCTGCCTATCAGCAGGGTATGTCTGACCCTGAGGTAGCTTTGTTCTATGCCTGAGTTGGCAGGATTGCTTTTGATGGGACTTCCGATCCGTTAGATTTTCTGCATGCGATTGAGACTAGGACTCGGACTGCTCATACCGAGTATCAACGGATCATGATCGTCGAGTTGTCTGTCGAGGGACCAGCCTTAGATTGGTTCATCCAGATGATTCAGCCTTATATGATGACGATGACATGGGCTCAGTTTCGAGAGCGATTTATGAGGAGATTCTGTCCAGAGCCTCTTCATTTGAGCTATCGTCTTCGACTGACCAGTATTGCTCGTGGTGATTGATCTGTAGAGGAGTATACCCGAGAGTTTCTTCGTCTGGGTAGATATGCTGAGGATCTGATGCGAGATTAGTATTTTGCAGTCACTACCTACGTTACTGGTTTGGGTTCAGTTTTTGCTGGTATGCCTACAGCAGGCCTTACTTTGGAGTCTGTGATTGAGTTAGCTAAGGAGATTGAGATGAGACTTGTTAGGCAGGGAGCGATGCCTGATTACTACCAGCTAGGAGTTCAGTCGAGTGGATTGCAGGCTACTCCGTATTCGAGTTTTCACGTTGGGTCGAGTAGTCATCAGTGAGGTCCGACTCAGCAGAGTCAGAGACAGCAGCAGCGAGTGCATCGAAGCAGTAGACATGGCCATGGAGGTCAGCGTAGACCATTCAGATTTAGGTCAGGTGCTTCGAGCAGTAGCAGTGGTCGTAGTTATGGATCAGCGGCAGTGTTTGTCAGACTTGTGGTAGAGTCCATCAGGGACCGTGTTATTTTTGGTTTATTTTTGGGTATATATTAAATTATATGCATGTTTTGTTAATAAATTATTTTTAAATATTTTTAAATATATTTCTAGTTTAATTTATGATTTGATTGGGATTTATTTGACGTATATATACATACTCGAAATTGTCATATCCCGTGTTTTAAATATTTTTACACTGTACCGGGATATACAGTGTTAATAATTTTTGAATATATATTACGATATTTTCACGAGTTGATATGTATTTAAAACCTATTTTAATTACTGTGTCTATTTACAGTACTTTACATAAAATTTTCCCGGGACTTGCATTTTCGGGGAAATTTTCACGTAAATAATTTATTATTAATTATTTTAAATATATTTTCAGACTTGCATGAACTCATACATATTTTAAATATTAAAACACTGTGTATACATATAATTATTTATTTAATTAGGGTTTAGTATTACCCTATATATTTTATTAATTATTTATTAGTTTTATTGTTATTTAATTATTTTTATTTAGTATAAATTATTAAAATATTAAATTTTATGTGTGTGGTGTATATTTAATGTGTGTAATTTAATATTATTTTAATATATAGTATAAATTATATATATATATATACATATAATACATTAAAAATCAAAACTTTTGGAAAATCACCATTTTGCCCCCGAGCCTCCTTCTTCCCCGATTTGCTTCCCTTCGCCGTCTGGATGTCTGCCATGCTGTTCCCTTGCCGTGAGAGTGCCGTCCGGTGTGCCACCACCTTCCCCAGCCTTTTTCGCCGCCTATGGTAGTCGTTTCCGACGTCTGGAGGTCGGTTTTGGCTGGAGAAGATGAAACTTTGGCCACCGTCGATCATGTCAATTTCGGCCACCATTTTTTACATCGCCAGTCTCTTTCTTCTCCTTGAGCTCCGGTGAGTGTGATTCTAGCTTTGGTTTGAGCTAAAATGGTCTAGAATTGCTTAGGTTTCGAATTTTCAATTTCGGTCACATTAGGGTTTTTGATTTTTTTGAGCTTTAAATTGATTGATTTATGAAAAATCCCTTCACAAATGTTGTTCCTAGTAGTTCAATCTACATGTATGAATTTTTTTGGAATTTTTGGAGATTTTTTGGATTTTTGGGTATTTTTGAATATTTTAATATTATTTTCTAATTTTCGGAAATTAATTATTTAAATTATGAAATTAGGGTTTATGGTTAAATTAGGTGTTGAAATGAATTATAGGAATTTATTTGGAATTTTTATGAATTTCTATGTATTTATTTTGAATTATTGAAGTTTATGTAAATTTGGGAAATTCGGTTAAATGTGTTTTTAATTGAATTTAATTGGGTAATTGAGTTTAATTATTAATATTATTAATAAGTATGTTGAGAAAATTAATTTTGGATAATTGTATAATTTTTGGTGAATTTTTGAAGTAATTTAAGTATATTTATATATATAGGGGTATTTTGGTAATTTTACACAAAATTGGCAAAAAATGTAATTTAATTATTTTTAATAGTTATTTAAGGTATAAAAATGATTTCTACAAATTATTTGGTATTTTTAACTAATTAAAACTATTTTTCGTGAATTATTTTCAATTATATATATAATATACGGTTTTACTAATAAAATGAGTTTTTATTGGTTTTTAATGTGTTTAAAGGTTAATTATGTAATTTCTACCTATAAAATGTATTTCTATGTTATAAGGATATTTTTGGTATTTCGAAATTATTCTGTGAATTATGGACCCCGGTCGGTGGATTGTAATTTGGAGTCCGACCGTGTGATTTTGATTGTGCTCTGTGTAGTTTTTCGAAGTGTATTTCCTTGCAGGGTCGGCTCTACTCTTTTGAGTAGAGAGATGTCCATTTTACAGGGGAGGTTCTACCGGATTTTTGATAGAATTCTCGTAAAACGTGATATCCAGTCGAACCCTAATTTCTGATTCTGTGTTTAATACTCTAGATCGAATTCTAGGATTTCTATTAGGTTTATTCTAATGTCTGTCATTATTTGTTTGTTTAGTTGCGCCGAGACCGAGGGCTAGTGGACCAGGCCAATCGAACCCGTCTCGTGGAGCGCACTAGGTGAGTTACTATACTATATATATATATGTCTTAGGATGCATGATTTTAGAAATATACGTTTTATTTTGATTAAATTGCATAAATAACGTGATTTGTATTTAAGTATATTTTTGGTTTATTTTTGGTATATATTAAATTATATACATGTTTTGACAATTTTTCAGGAGAGTCAACATCTTCAGACCTCAGTAGCAGGTCGATACGCCGGATTTCTTCTGCCCCGGCTTCCTTGTGTAAACTGCTTACTTGAGTCTTATTTTTATAATCTAGACACTGCAGTAGTTGTGAATTAAAGCGTGGGATTTCATGTATTTTATTTAAAGAGATGTATTATATTGAAACTGGATTTGTATTAAAAGATTTTATATATCTACGATGAGATGAGATTTGATTTAAATCCAGTTGGGAAAAATGATATTGTGATATTTAAGATTTTTATTTTCGCTGCATATAATATTGTTATTGTTATTATTGCATGATTTATTTTATTTTTAGGCTTGCTACGGGTTCCAGATTCGAAAGAATTCCCGTTCCCTAGTGCCGGTCATGGCCCCTGTTTTGGGTCGTGACAGAAATATACCTGGTTTACTTTTGGTATATTTCTAGTATATATATGGTTTATGTTGATATTTTATTGAACTTCATGCATCATTTATTTTTGTGAATGAATGTTTTATATTATTAATGATGAAGGATATCAATAGAACGTGCTACCTAGTGGGCAGCACTAGGACCGAGTACGTACCGGTACGCCTATTGTATTTTGGCTATATTACTAACCATTTGTGGATATTGATTTGATGTGATTATTGATATGTGTGAGATATGGTTTGGAGGTGTGATTGCTGGAGCTCGGTTGACCAAGTGTCTCGGGGCCAATCACACTGGTAGTCAGACTGCTAGAGCTCGATTGACTTAGTGTCTCGGGGCCAGTCTACTGTCTAAATGGATTGAGTGGATATATTTGGATTCAGTGAGCCTGTATGGCTAGAGTGTTGTCTAACACTGTTTTCAAGGTTGCGCTATTCTAGGGTTCTATGTGATCCTTCATAAACTGTGATTTTTAATAAAAATATATAAAAATGATTTTTCTGCATCTGTGTGAATTTACATGTATATATTTACATACTATATATATACTGTTGATTGCATGCATTGTCATTTAGTGTGTGTGTATATATATTATAGTAATTCACTCAGTGAGGTCTGACTCCCCTCCGTTGATGATTTTTCAGGAGAGTCAACATCTTCAGACCTCAGTAGCAGGCTTGTACGCCGGATTTCTTCTGCCCCGGCTTCTTTGTGTAAACTGCTTACTTGAGTCTTATTTTTATAATCTAGACACTGCAGTAGTTGTAAATTAATTGTGAGATATTATGTATTTTATTTATGCGAGATGCATTTTAAGAATTTGAACTGGATTGTATTAAAGAGATTTTATATATGTGATGAGTTGAGATTTAAATTAAATCCAGTTGATGGAAATGTTATTATTATATTTACGATTTTTATTTCCGCTGCAAATTTGATATTGTTATTATTACTATTGCATATTTTATTTTATTTTTAGGCTTGCTACGGGTTCCGAATTCGAAAGAACTCCCGTTCCCTAGCGCCGGTCATGGCCCCTGTTTTGGTTCGTGATAAAGTTAGTATCAGAGCGGAGTTCTGTGTCAGGGCTTAGTTATGTGAGTTGTGGCCCTAGTTTTAAAGTTGTGTTTTCTGTTGAACTACTGCAGTGTATTAGGTTCGAGTATGTCTTGATGAGTATTCCTTGCTGTAGTTTTCAGCGTTATTCCTCCGTTGTCTGTTTTGTCTGAATCTTTCCGTTTGTCTTTTTAGAATGAGGAGGCGAGCGCGTGTCGCTCCACCGATTGTTGAGGCCGAGGATGATGAGTCTTTTCAGGACGAGGTTTTACCTCCTGAGCAGCCAGTTAGACGTAGAGGTCGTGGCAGAGGTAGACCTCGAGGAGCGGCAGGTCGCCGTAGGCAGAGATAATTATAGGACGAGGAGCCTATAGAGCCTGAATTTGATGTTCCTGTTCCTCCAATTGTTCAGCCTGCCTATCAGCAGGGCATGTCTGACCCTGAGGCAGCTTTGTTCTATGCTGAGTTGGCAGGATTGCTTTCGATGGGACTTCCGATCCGTTAGATTTTCTGCATGCGATTGAGACTAGGACTCGGACTGCTCATACCGAGTACCAGCGGATCATGATCATTGAGTTGTCTGTCGAGGGACCAGCCTTAGACTGGTTTATTCAGATGATCCAGCCTTATATGATGACGATGACGTGGGCTCAGTTTCGTGAGGAATTTATGAGGAGATTTTGTCCTGAGCCTCTTCGTTTGAGCTATCGTCTTCGTTTGATCAGTATTTCTCATGGAGATCGATCTGTAGAGGAGTACACCCGAGAGTTTCTTCGTCTGGGTAGATATGCAGAGGACCTGATGCGAGACCAATATTTCGCGGTCACTACGTATGTCACTGGTTTGGGTTCAGCTTTTGCTAGTATGCCTACAGCAGGCCTTACTCTGGAGTCTGTGATTGAGTTGGCTAAGGAGATTGAGTTGAGGCTAGTTAGGCAGGGAGCGATGCCTGATTATTACCAGCTGGGAGTTCAGTCGAGTGGATTGCAGGCTACTCCGTATTCGAGTTTTCATGTTGGATCGAGTAATCAACAGCGAGGTCCGACTCAGCAGAGTCAGAGACAGTAGCAGCGAGTGCATCGGAGCAGTAGACATGGCCGTGGAGGTCAGCGTAGACCATTTAGATTGGGGTCAGGTGCTTCGAGCAGCAGTAGTGGTTGTAGTTCTGGATCAGCGGCCAGTGTTTGTCAGACTTGTGGTAGAGTCCATCAGGGACCGTGTTATCTGACACCCACTGACATGCTTCAAATGCGGGCAGACAGGACATTTTTCCAGATCGTGTGCTTACTCCGGATATCAGCAGCAACAGATTTTGCGATTCCCACGGCAGTCGATTGCTAGTGCAGCACCCGTGCCATTTCAGTTACCACCAGCCCAGCATCAAAGTTCCACTCAAATTATTCCACGACAGAGTCGTGGTAGAGGTACTAGAGGAGGGTGCCAGAGGTGTTGGCCAGGCTTCTACCAGTCAGCAGGGAGGTCGAGGTCAGGCCAGAGTCTTTCATCTCACTCAGCAGGATGCTCAGGCATCTAATGTAGTCGTGGCAGGTATTGTTTCTGTTTGTTACCTAGATGCATGGGTTTTGTTTGACCCGGGTGCCACGCATTCGTTTGTTTCTCCTATTTTTGCTTTTAAATCTTGTTGGCAAGCTTTGAGGATGGCTTTTCCTTTGTCTGTTGCCACTCCTCTGAGCAATTCCTTGGACACCGATATTGTTCTTTCTGGTTGTCCAGTTCTCGTGGGAGATAGAGAATTACCCGCTGATTTGATTCTGTTGGATGTGATGGAGTTTGATGTTATTTTGGGAATGGATTGGTTATCTCAGCACTATGTCATGGTAGATTGCAGGAATAAAAAGGTGACTTTCAAAAATCATGATGAAGAAGATTTTAAGTTTGTGGGTGATAGGAGTTCAGCACCTCAGAATCTTATTTCTGCTATTACGGCTAGGAAGTTATTGAGGAAAGGTTGTCAGGGATATTTGGCATTGGTCAGGGATACTTCATTCACTCACAGATGTTCCTTTTGCTTATGAGTTTCCTGATGTTTTTCCCGAGGAGTTGCCAGGTTTACCACCTCATAGAGAGATTGAGTTCTGTATAAATGTGGTTCTAGGTACTACTCCTATATCTATGCCACCCTATCGTATGGCTCCTGCAGAGTTGAAAGAGTTGAAGGAGCAGTTACAAGAGTTGTTGGATAAAGGTTTCATCAGACCTAGTGTTTCTTCTTGGGGTGCACCGGTCCTATTTGTGTAGAAGAAGGATGGTACCCTGAGACTGTGCATTGACTATAGAGAGCTGAATAAGGTGATAGTGAAGAACAAGTATCCTCTCCCGAGGATAGATGATTTGTTTGATCAGCTACAGGGTGCACAGTTCTTTTCTAAGGTTGGCTTGAGGTCGGGTTATCATCAGTTGCGGATTAGTGTGGATAAGTTCACAGTTTACTGTGATGCCTCTAGAATTGGCCTTGGTTGTGTGTTGATGTAGAATGGAAGAGTGATAGCCTATGCTTCGAGGCAGTTGAAGAAGCATGAGCAGAACTATCCCACACATGACCTTGAGATGGCTGCAGTGATCTTTGCTTTGAAGATCTGGAGACATTATTTGTACGGGATGACTTGTGAGATATTTACTGATCACAAGAGCCTTAAGTACATTTTCCAGTAGCGAGATCTGAATCTGAGGCAGAGGAGATGGTTGGAATTGTTGAAGGATTATGATTGCGAGATCTTATATCATCCGGGTAAAGCTAATGTGGTAGCAGATGCCTTGAGTAGGAAGTCCTCAGGCAGTCTTGCTCATATTAGCGTTGAGAGGAGACCGTTGATCCAGGAGTTGCATCTGTTGATGAATCAAGGTCTGATGATGAAGATCAGTAGATCAGGTGGACTACTAGCTCAATTTAAAGTGCGATTTGTACTGAGGGATAGGATTAAAGTAGCTCAGAGCCGAGATCCTATTCTAGAAGAGCTTACAGAGAATGTCAGAGCAGGGAAGTTCACTGATTTCACACTCGATGATGAAGGTGTGTTGTGGATCAGTGGTAGATTATGTGTTCCTAATGTGGATGATTTGAGAGAAGAGATCCTAGAGGAAGCACATTCTACAACCTACAGCGTTCATCCGGGCATTACTAAGATGTACCACAGTATCAGAGATCTATACTGGTGGGATGGATTGAAGAAGGATGTCGCTAATTATGTTGCGAAGTGCTTGACGTGTCAGCAAGTGAAAGTCGAACATCAGAAGCCTTCTAGGAAGCTTCAGCCTCTTCCTATACCTGAGTGGAAGTGGGAAAGGATAGCTATGGATTTTGTGGTCGGTTTACCTCGTTCGAAGGATGGATACGACTCCATCTGGGTGATTGTAGACAGGTTGACGAAGTCTGCACATTTCTTACTTGTGAAAGCCACTTATTCTGTAGCTAGATTGGCGAAGTTGTATGTGAAGCATATTGTGTGCCTTCATGGAGTACCTGTGTCCATTGTGTCAGATAGAGGTTCAATGTTTACTTCTCATTTTTAGCAGAAGTTGCAGGAAGCAATAGGCACTAGGTTGGATTTCAGTACTGCTTTTCATCCTCAGACAGATGGTCAGTCTGAGAGGACGATCCAGACACTGGAAGATATATTGAGGATGTGTGTCCTGGATTTGGTAGGTAGCTGGGATGATCATTTGCCACTCGTTGAGTTTGCATATAATAACAGCTACCATAGCAGTATTGGTATGTCACCGTATGAGGCTTTGTATGGAAGGAAGTGTAGATCCCCTTTGAGTTGGGATGAGATTGGTGAGAGAGCTTTGATTGGACCTGAGATGATTCAGGATGCTGCAGAGAAAGTCACCGTGATTAAGCGTAGATTAGAGACCACAGTTAGTAGACAGAAGAGTTATGCGGATCCTAGGCGCAGAGATATGGAGTTTCAGGTAGGAGATTTCATTTTTCTGAAAGTATCTCCGATGAAGGGTGTGATGAGATTTGGTAGGAAGGGTAAGTTAGCACCGAGATATATTGGACCGTTTGAGATTCTGGAGAGAGTTGGCACTGTTGCATATCGGTTGGATTTGCCTCCGAGTATGTCACAGGTGCATCCATTATTTCATATCTCGATGCTGAGGAAGTATATCTCAGACCCTTCACACGTGTTGTGACCTGACAGTGTGGAAGTGAGTGAAGATTTGACGTTTGTGGAAGAACCTGTGGCGATCGTTGATTTTCAAGTTCGACAGTTGTGGTCGAAGCAGATTCCGATGGTCAAGGTTCTGTGGCATAGCGACAGAGTCGAGGAGCATACATGGGAGACTGAAGCTGAGATGCGAGCTTCTTACCCGTATCTCTTTCCTTCCTGATTCTGTAATCTTTTCTTTTTGGAATTCGGGGACGAATTCTTGTAAGGGGGGAAGACTGTAATATCCCGTGTTTTTTAAATATTTTTACACTGTACCGGGATATGCAGTGTTAATAATTTTTGTATATTATATGATATTTTTATGAGTTGTTATGTATTTAAAACCCATTTTAATTATTGTGTATTATTTACAGTACTTTACGTAAAATTTTCCCGGGACTTGCATTTTCGGGAAAATTTTCACGTAAATAATTTATTATTAATTATTTTAAATATATTTTTGGACTTGCATGAACTCATACGTATTTTAAAATATTAAACACCGTGTATACATATAATTATTTATTTAATTAGGGTTTAGTATTACCCTAATATTTCATTTATTATTTATTAGTTTTATTGTTATTTAATTATTTTTATTTAGTATAAATTATTAAAATATTAAATTTTATGCGTGTAATTTAATATTATTTTATTATATAGTATAAAGTATATATATATACATATAATACATCAAAAATCAAAACTTTTGGAAAATTACGATTTTGCCCCCGAAGCATCTCCTTCCCCGATCTTCATCCTCACCGCCATCCGACGCCTGCAACTGTCGATTCCTCTCCGTTGGTGTGCCGTCCGGTGTGCCACCACCTTCTCCAGCCTTCCTCGCCACCTGTAGCAGCGGATTCCGGCGTCTGGAGGTCGATTTTGGCCAAAGAAGCCGAATTGTTCTTCATCGTCGATCATGACGATTCCGACCACCATTTTCGACACCGCCGGTCTCTTTATTCTCCTTGAGCTCCGGTGAGTGTGATTCTAGCTTTGGTTTGAGCTTAAATGGTCTTGATTTGCTTAGTTTTGAATTTTTCTAATTCGGCCATATTAGGGTTTTCAATTTTTTTGAGCTTCGAATTGATTGATTCATGAAAAATCCCTTGACAAATGTTGTTCCTAGTAGCTTAATCTACATGTATGAATTTTTGTGGAATTTTTGGAGTTTTTTTGGATTTTTGGGTATTTTTGAATATTTTAATATTATTTTCTAATTTTCGGAAATTAATTAAATAAATTATGAAATTGTATTTTATGGTTAAATTAGGTGTTGAAATGAATTATAGGAATTTATTTGGAATTTTTATGAATTTCTATGTATTTATTTTGAATTATTGAAGTTTATGTAATTTTGGGAAATTAGGGTTAATTATGATTTTAATTGAAATTAATTGGGTAATTGAGTTTAATTATTATATTATTGATAAATATGTTGATAAAATTAATTTTGGATAATTGTATAATTTTTGGTGAATTTTTGAAGTAATTATAGTATATTTATATATATAGGGGTATTTTGGTAATTTTACACAAAATTGGCAAAAAATGTAATTTAATTAGTTTTAATAGTTATTTAAGGTATAAAAATGATTTCTACAAATTATTCGTTATTTTTAACTAATTAAAACTATTTTTCGTGAATTATTTTCAATTATATATATAATATACAATTTTACTAATAAAATGAGTTTTTATCGGTTTTTATTGTGTTTAAAGGTTAATTATGTAATTTCTACCTATAAAATGAATTTCTATGTTATAAGGACATTTTTGGTATTATCAGAATTGTTCTGTGTTTGTGGACCCCGATCGGTAGATTGTAGTCTGGAGTCCGACCGTGGGGTTGTGGCTGAGTGTTGAGCTTGTTTTTCGAAGTGTATTTCCTTGCAGGGTCGGCTCTACTCTTTTGAGTAGAGAGATGTCCGTTTTACAGGGGAGGTTCTGTCGAATTTTCGGTAGAATTCTCGTAAGGTCAAACCCTGATATCGATTCTATGTTTAATATTCTAGATCGAATTCTAGGATTTCTGTTAGGTTTATTATGATGTCGGTTATTTATTGTTTGTTTAGTTGCACCGAGACCGAGGGCTAGTGGACCAGGCCCGTCGGATCCGTCTCGTGGAGTGCACTAGGGTGAGTTACTATACTATATATATATGCTTTAGGATGCATGATTTAGAAATATATGTTTTATTTTGATTAAATATGCATAAATAATATGATTTGTATTTAAGTATATTTTTGGTTTATTTTTGGTATATATTAAATTATATGCATGTTTTGTTAATAAATTATTTTAAAATATTTTTAAATATATTTCTAGTTTAATTTATGATTTGATTGGATTTATTTGACGTATATATACTCGAAATTGTAATATCCCGTGTTTTTAAATATTTTTACACTGTACCGGGATATACAGTGTTAATAATTTTTGAATATATATTACGATATTTTCACGAGTTGATATGTATTTAAAACCTATTTTAATTACCGTGTCTTATTTACAGTACTTTACTTAAAATTTTCCCGGGACTTGCATTTTCGGGGAAATTTTCACGTAAATAATTTATTATTAATTATTTTAAATATATTTTCGGACTTGCATGAACTCATACATATTTTAAAATATTAAACACTGTGTATACATATAATTATTTATTTAATTAGGGTTTAGTATTATCCTAATATTTTATTAATTATTTATTAGTTTTATTGTTATTTAATTATTTTTATTTAGTATAAATTATTAAAATATTAAATTTTATGTGTGTGGTGTATATTTAATGTGTGTAATTTAATATTATTTTAATATATTTTATAAAGTATATATATATACATATAATACATTAAAAATCAAAACTTTTGGAAAATTACCATTTTGCCCCCGAGCCTCCTTCTTCCCCGATTTGCTTCCCTTCACCATCCGGACGTCTACCGTGTTGTTCCCTTGTCGTGAGAGTGCCATCCGGTGTGCCACCACCTTCCCCAGCCTTTTTCGCCGCCTGTGGTAGCCGTTTCCGGTGTCTGGAGGTTGGTTTTGGCCAGAGAAGCCGAAACTTTGGCCACCGTCGATCACGTCGATTTTGGCCACCATTTTTGACACCGCCAGTCTCTTTCTTCTCCTTGAGCTTTGGCAAGTGTGATTCTAGCTTTGGTTTGAGCTAAAATGGTCTAGAATTGCTTAGGTTTTGAATTTTTAATTTCGGTCACATTAGGGTTTTCAATTTTTTTGAGCTTCTAATTGATTGATTCATGAAAATCCCTTCACAAATGTTGTTCCTAGTAGCTCAATCTACATGTATGAATTTTTGTGGAATTTTTGGAGATTTTTTGGATTTTTAGGTATTTTTGAATATTTTAATATTATTTTCTAATTTTCGGAAATTAATTATTTAAATTATGAAATTGGGGTTTATGGTTAATTAGGTGTTGAAATGAATTATAGGAATTTATTTGGAATTTTTATGAATTTCTATGTATTTATTTTGAATTGTTGAAGTTTATATAAATTTGGGAAATTAGGTTAAATGTGTTTTTAATTGAATTTAATTGGTTAATTGAGTTTAATTATTAATATTATTGATAAATATGTTGAGAAAATTAATTTTGGATAATTTTATAATTTTTGGTGAATTTTTGAAGTAATTTAAGTATATTTATATATATATGGGTATTTTGGTAATTTTACACAAAATTGTCTAAAAATGTAATTTAATTGGTTTTAATAGTTATTTAAGGTATAAAAATGATTTCTACAAATTATTTGGTATTTTTAACTAATTAAAACTATTTTTCGTGAATTATTTTCAATTATATATATAATATACGGTTTTACTAATAAAATGAGTTTTTATTGGTTTTTAATGTGTTTAAAGGTTAATTATGTAATTTCTACCTATAAAATGTATTTTTATGTTATAAGGATATTTTTGGTATTTCGAAATTATTCTGTGAATTGTGGACCCCGGTCGGTGGACTGTAGTTTGGAGTCCGACCGTGGGATTTTGATTGTGCTTTGTGTAGTTTTTCGAAGTGTATTTCCTTGCAGGGTCGGCTCTACTCTTTTGAGTAGAGAGATGTCCATTTTACAGGGGAGGTTCTGCAGGATTTTCGATAGAATTCTCGTAAAACGTGATATCCAGTCGAACCCGAATTTCTGATTCTGTGTTTAATACTCTAGATCGAATTCTAGGATTTCTATTAGGTTTATTCTAATGTCTGTCATTATTTGTTTGTTTAGTTGCGTCGAGACCGAGGGCTAGTGGACCAGGCCCGTCGGACCCGTCTCGTGGAGCGCACTAGGTGAGTTACTGTAATATCCCGTGTTTTTTTAAAATATTTTTACACTGTACCGGGATATACAGTGTCAATAATTTTTATGCATTATACGATATTTTTATGAGTTAATATGTATTTTAAACCTATTTTAATTACTGTCTATTATTTTCAGTATTTTACGTAAAATTTTCCCGGGACTTTCATTTTCGGGGAAATTTTCACGTAAACAATTTATTATTAATTATGTTAAATGTATTTACGGGTTTGCATGAACTCATACATATTTTTAAATTAATAAATAAAGCTTGTGTGTGTATATTTATTTAATTAGGGTTTATTATTACCCTAATATTTTATTATTTATTTATTATTATTTGATTATTTTATTTATTATTAAATTATTAAAATTTATTATTTTTTTCTTTTTTCTTTTTTTTTTTTTCTTTTCCTTTTTCTTTCTTTTTCTTTTCCTTTCTCTTTCCTTTTTCTTTCTTTTTCTTTTTCTTGTTTTTCTTCTTCTTCTTCCCGTGGGTGCCCGACGCCACCATTTCTTCTCACCGTCGTTTCTCCCTCCTCCGGCCACCATTTTCGACACCGCCGGTCTCTATCTTCTTCTTGAGCTCCGGTGAGTGTTATTCTAGCTTTGGTTTGAGCTAAAATGGTCTAGAATTGCTTAGGTTTTGAGTTGAATATTTCGGCCACTTTTGGTTTTTGATTTTTTTGAGCTTCAATTTGGATGATTCATGGAAACTTCCTTCACAAATGTTGTTCCTGGTAGCTTAATCTTCATGTATGAATTTTTGTAGAATTTTTGGAGGTTGTTTGGATTTTTGGGTATTTTTGAATATTTTAATATTATTTTCGAATTTTCGGAAATTAATTATTTAAATTATGAAATTGGAGTTTATGGTTGAATTAGGTGTTGAAATGAATTATAGAAATTTATTTGGAATTTTTATGAATTTCTAAGTATTTATTTTTAATTATTGAAGTTTATGTGATTTTGTAAAATTAAGTTAATTGTGTTTTAAATTGAATTTAATTGGTTAATTGAGTTTAATTATTGATATTATTGATAAATATGTTGAGAAAATTAATTTTGGATAATTGTATGATTTTTGGTGAATTTTTGAAGTAATTTAGGTATATATATATGTATAGGGGTATTTTGGTAATTTTACCCTAAATTGTCTAAAAATGTAATTTAATTGGTTTTAATATTTATTTAAGGTATAAAAATGATTTCTACAAATTATTTAGTATTTTTAACTAATTAAAACTATTTTTCGGGAATTATTTTCAATTATATATATAATATACGATTTTTCTAATAAAATGAATTTTAATCGGTTTTTATAGTGTTTCAAGATTTATTATGTAATTTCTACGTATGAAATGTATTTTTATGATTTACGGATATTTTTGGTATATTTGAATATATATTCTGTGTTTGTGGACCCCGGTCGACAGATTGTAGTCTGGAGTCCGACCGAGGGGTTGTGATTGATTGTGGTGTTTATTTTTGAAGTGTATTTTCTTTGCAGGGTCGGCTCTACTCTTTTGAGTAGAGAGATGTCCGTTTTACAGGGGAGGTTCTGCCGGATTTCCGATAGAATTCTCGTAAAACGTGATATCCAGTCGAACCCTAATTTCTGATTCTGTGTTGAATACTCTAAATTTAATTCTAGGATTTCTGTTAGGGTTATTCTGATGTCGATTAATTATTTCTTGTTTAGTTGCGCCGAGACCGAGGGTTAGTGGACCAGGCCCGTCGGACCTGTCTCGTGGAGCGCATTAGGTGAGTTACTATATTATATATATATGCTTAGGATGCATGATTTAGAAAATGCATGTTTTATTTTGACTAAATATGCATAAATAACATGATTTATATTCAAGTATATTTTTGGTATATAATAAATTATATACATGTTTTATTAATAAAATATATTTAAAATGTTTTTAAATATATTTTTAGTTTAATTCATGATTTGATTGAATTTATTTGACGTATATATACTCAAAATATACCTGGTTTATGTTTGGTATATTTTCGGTATATATATGGTTTATATTGTTGATTTATTTAAATTCATGCATCATGTATTTGTGAATGAATGTTTTATTATTTATCACTGAAGGATATCAATAGAACGTGCTACCTAGTGGGCAGCACTAGGACCGAGTACGTACCGGTACGCCTATAGTTTTAGGCTTTATTACTAACTTATTTGTGGATATCGATTTGATTATGATTATTGATATATGTGAGATGTGGTTTGGGTGTGATTGCTGGAGCTCGGTTGACCAAGTGTCTCGGGGCCAATCACACTGGCAGTCAGACTGCTGGAGCTCGGTTGACTTAGTGTCTCGGGGCCAGTCTACTGTCCATATGGATTAAGTGGATATATTTGGAATCAGTGAGCCTGTATGGCTAGAGTGTTGTTTAACACTATTTTTCTGAGGTTGCGATATTCTAGGGTTCTATGTGATCCTTCATAAAAGTTGATTTTCAGACAAAATATATAAAATGATTTTTCTGCATCTGTATGAACTTGCCTGTATATATACATATTATATATATACTGTTGACTGTATGCATTATCACTTAGAGTGTATGTATATATACTATAGTAATTCACTCAGTGAGGTCTGACTCCCCTCCGTTGACTATTTTTCAGGAGAGTCAACTTCCTCAGACCTCAGTAGCAGGTCGATACGCCGGATTTCTTCCGCCCCGGCTTCTTTATGTAAATTGTCTACTTGAGTCTTATTTATTTTATCTAGACACTGCAGTAGTTGTAAATTAAAGTATTGGATTTTATGTACTTTATTTTAAAGAGATGTATTATGTTAAAAACTGGATTTGTATAAAGATTATACATTTATGAGATTATATATGCGATGTGATGAGTTTTGAATTATATCCAGTTGTTATGGATGATATTATAATATTTATGATTTTATTTTCCGCTGCATATTATATTTTTATGGTTATTATTGCATATTTATTTTATTTTTAGGCTTGCTACGGGTTCCGGATTCGAAAGAATTCCCGTTCCCTAGCGCCGGTCATGGCCCCTGTTTTGGGTCGTGACAAAGTTACTATACTATATATATATATGCCTTAGGATGCATGATTTTAGAAATATACGTTTTATTTTGATTAAATTGCATAAATAACGTGATTTGTATTTAAGTATATTTTTGGTTTATTTTTGGTATATATTAAATTATATACATGTTTTGTGAATAAATTATATTTAAAAATATTTTTAAATATATTTCTAGTTTAATTTATGATTTGATTGGATTTATTTGACGTATATATACTCGAAATATACCTGGTTTACTTTTGGTATATTTCTAGCATATATATGGTTTATGTTGATATTTTATTGAACTTCATGCATCATTTATTTTTGTGAATGAATGTTTTATATTATTAATGATGAAGGATATCTAAAGAATGTGCTACCTAGTGGGCAGCACTAGGACCGAGTACGTACCGGTACGCCTATAGTATTTAGGCTATATTACTAACCATTTGTGGATATTGATGGGATATGATTATTTGATGTGTGAGATATGGTTTGGAGGTGTGATTGCTGGAGCTCGGTTGACCAAGTGTCTCGGGGCCAATCACACTGGCAGTTAGACTACTGGAGCTCGGTTGACTTAGTGTCTCGGGGCCAGTCTACTGTCCAAATGGATTAAGTGGATGTATTTCAGAATAAGTGAGCCTGTGTGGCTAGAGTGTTGTTTAACATTATTTCTGAGGTTGCGATATTCTAGGGTTCTATGTGATCCTTCATAAAAGATGATTTTCAATAAAAACATATAAAATGAATTTTCCTGCATCTTTGTGAATTTGCATGTATATATACATATTATATATATACTGTTGATTGTATGCATTGTCACTTAGTGTGTATGTATATATATTATAGTAATTCACTCAGTGAGGTCTGACTCCCCTCCGTTGATAATTTTTCAGGAGAGTCAACATCTTCAGACCTCAGTAGCAGGTCGATACGCCGGATTTCTTTCGCCCCGGCTTCCTTGTGTAAACTGCTTACTTGAGTCTTATTTTTATAATCTAGACACTGCAGTAGTTGTGAATTAAAGCGTGAGATTTCATGTGTTTTATTTAAAGAGATGTATTATATTGAAACTGGATTTGTATTGAAAGATTTTATATATATACGATGAGATGAGATTTCATTTAAATCCAGTTAGGAAAAATGATATTGTGATATTTAAGATTTTTATTTCCGCTGCATATAATATTGCTATTGTTATTATTGCATGATTTATTTTATTTTTAGGCTTGCTACGGGTTCCAGATTCGAAAGAATTCTCGTTCCCTAGCACCGGTCATGGCCCCTGTTTTGGGTTGTGACAGAAATATACCTGGTTTACTTTTGGTATATTTCTAGTATATATATGGTTTATGTTGATATTTTATTGAACTTCATGCATCATTTATTTTTGTGAATGAATGTTTTATATTATTAATGATGAAGGATATCAATAGAACGTGCTACCTAGTGGGCAGCACTAGGACCGAGTACGTACCGGTACGCCTATAGTATTTAGGCTATATTACTAACCATTTGTGGATATTGATTTGATGTGATTATTGATATTTGTGAGATATGGTTTGGAGGTGTGATTGCTGGAGCTCGGTTGACCAAGTGTCTCGGGGCCAATCACACTGGCAGTTAGACTACTGGAGCTCGGTTGACTTAGTGTCTCGGGGCCAGTCTACTGTCTAAATAGATTGAGTGGATATATTTGGATTCAGTAAGCCTGTATGGCTAGAGTGTTGTCTAACACTATTTTCGAGGTTACGATATTCTAGGATTCTATGTGATCCTTCATAAACTGTGATTTTCAATAAAAATATATAAAAATGATTTTTCTGCATCTGTGTGAATTTGCATGTATATATTTACATACTATATATATACTGTTGATTGCATGCATTGTCATTTAGTGTGTGTGTATATATATTATAGTAATTCACTCAGTGAGGTCTGACTCCCCTCCGTTGACAATTTTTCAGGAGAGTCAACATCTTCAGACCTCAGTAGCAGGCCTGTACGCCGGATTTCTTTCGCCCCGGCTTCTTTGTGTAAACTGCTTACTTGAGTCTTATTTTTATAATCTAGACACTGCAGTAGTTGTAAATTAATTGTGAGATATTATGTATTTTATTTATGCGAGATGCATTTTAAGAATTTGAACTGGATTGTATTAAAGAGATTTTATATATGTGATGAGTTGAGATTTAAATTAAATCCAGTTGATGGAAATGTTATTATTATATTTATGATTTTTATTTCCGCTGCAAATTTGATATTCTTATTATTACTATTGCATATTTTATTTTATTTTTAGGCTTGCTACGGGTTCCGGATTCGAAAGAATTCCCGTTCCCTAGCGCCGGTCATGGCCCCTGTTTTAGGTCGTGACAAAGGAAGCTTATTGTATTTTATAAAATATTTTATGATTTTAAAATTCTTTATTTCAAAAAAAAGGATTTCGATAAAACTAAATAGTTTAAATGATAACTGATAAATTTCTTACTTTTATAAATATATTTTATAGGAAGTTTTTGTACTATATACATTCTTTTATTAACTAATTCAATAAGATCTAACTCCCCTCAATTATTATTCAAGATCTCAGGAGTCACCTGTTTGTTAGCTTACTCTATGCCAGGTTTCTTCTTCTTCGACTATTTTATGTAGGTTTATCTGATATATATTATTATCATGTGTGTATTTTAAATCTAGAACATCGCAGTAGTATATATGGTCAATTATTATATTGTATCTTATGAATTGTTATATGTATTTAGAATTTGTATTACAGTTTAGTATTATACTTTATCTAAGATTATTTTGGATATTAGTTCATTTATGTTATCTATCTTTATTTAAATATTTCATTTTTATTATTGTCTATATTTTACTATGTCTTCTTTAAGGCTTACTATGGGTTTTGGGTACTTTATGTATTCTCATTCCCTAGTGCAGGTCACGTGCCCTTTTGGGTTCGGGTTGTGACAAATTTGATATCAGAGCTTTGGCTCATTTTATGTGTGTTTTTAGTTTTTAATGTCTGTTTTTCGTAAACTACTATGGTAATAGGTTGATAATTGTCACTTGTTGTCTTCCTTGTTTTTACTATCTACGCTTATATAGTACTTTTATCTTATCCTGAATTCATTTGTGTTTTTTTTTAGAATGAGGCTAGAGTCTTTTTTGATCTGGGTGCTTCAAATTCTTTTGTATCTCTCGCATTTGCTTTTAGAATAGCATTTCCAACTTCCAAGATGTTGTTTCCCTTATCTATAGCGACTCCACTTAGTGATGAGTTAGAGACAGATGTGTTCTTTCCATCTTGTCTAGTGCTGGTGGAGGGTAAAGAATTATTTGTAGGTTTAGTTTACTTGATGTGATTGATTACAACGTAATTCTAGGGATGGATTGGTTGGCACAGTATTATGCCATGGTTGACTATCAAGAGAAGGAGGTAATTTTTAGAATTCCATTTGATGAGGATTTCAAATTTAGAGATGATAAGAGTTTAATGCCTCAGAACATTATTTCTGCGATCACAATGAGGAAGATACTTAGAAGAGGTTGCTAAGGCTACTTAGTTATAGTCAGAGATATACAAGTAGATAGAGGGGCATTGAAAGGGTGCCATTGGTGTATAAGTTTTCAAATTTTTTTCTAAAGAATTGCTAGGTGTCATGACCCAAAACAGGGGCCATGACCGACGCTAGGGAATGGGAATTCTTTCAAATTCAGAACCCGTAGCAAGCCTAAAAATAAATAAAAACATGCAATAATAATAATAACATAATTAAAATATTGTGCAGTAAAAATAAAATCATAAATAATTAAATAATAATCCACCACGGGATTTAAATCAACAACTCAATCTCATATATATAAATGAATCTTTAATACAAATCCAGTTCAAATATTTAAAGTACTTATCTCATATAAGTATAATACAACAATCTCACAGTTGACCATAACTACTGCAGTGTCTAGATTATAAAATAAAACTCAGATAAGCAGTTTACATAAAGAAGTCGGAGTGGAAGAAATCTGGCATACAGGTCTGCTACTGAGGTCTGATAAAGATGATCCTCCTAAAAAATAGTCAACGGAGGGGAGTCAGACCTCACTAAGTGAATTACTATAATATATATACATGCATACTAAATGACAATGCACACAGTTAATAGTGTATATAATAAATATATATACAGGCAAATACACATAGATGCAATAAAATTATTTTTATATATTTTGTCTGAAAACCACTGGTTATGAAGGATCAAATAGAACCCTAGAAAATCGCAACCTTAAAATAGTGTTAGATAATACTCTAGCCATACAGGCTCACTTATTCCAAATATATTCACTTATTCCATTTGGACAGTAGACTAGCCCCGAGACACTAAGTCAACTGAGCTCCAGCAGTTTGACTGTCAGTGTGATTGGCCCCGAGACACTTGGTCAATCGAGCTCCAGCAATCACACTCCCAAATCACATCTCACACATCAAATAATCATATCCCATCAATATCCATAAATGGTTAGTAATATAGCCTAAATGCTATAAGCGTACCGGTACGTACTCGGTCCTAGTGCCTCCTACTAGGTAGCACGTTCTATTGATATCCTTCATTTTAAATATAAAACATACATTCATAAAATAATGATGCATGAATTTAAATAAAATAGCAACATAAACCATATATATATTAGAAATATACCAAAAGTAAACCAGGTATATTTCGAGCATATATACGTCAAATAAATCCAACTAAATTACAAAATAAACTAAAAATATATTCAAAAAAATTTTAAACATAAATGTTTAATAAAGCATGGATATTATTAAAATATATAAAAAATAAGCCAAAAGTAAACTAAAAATAAACTTAAGTACTAATTAAACCATTATGCATTTTTAGTTAAAATAAAACATAGATTTCTAAAATCATGCACCCTAGAGCATATATATATAGAATAGTAACTCACAATTATTGTGCTCCTCGAGATGGGTCCGATGGGCCTGGTCCACTAGGCCTTGGTCTCGGTGCAACTAAACAAACAAATATGATAGGAATTAGAATAAATCTAATAGAAGTTCTAAAGACTCGATCTAGATTACTAGACACAAAATTAAATCAGAATTCGACCGGACATCACGTTTTATGAGAATTCTATCAAAAATCTGGTAGAACCTCCCCTGTAAAATGGACATCTCTCTACTTAAAGAGTAAAGCCGGCCTTGCAAAGAAATGCACTTCAAAAATATATATGAGTTCATGTAAATTCATTAAATTGTTTAAAATAATTAATATTAAATTATTTACGTGTCAATTTTCCCGAAAGTGGAAGTCCTGAGAAAATTTTACGTAAAGCACTTAAAATAATATAAAATAATTAAAATTAGTTTTAATTAAATAACAAACTCGTAAAAATATCATAATTATATACAAAATTATTAAAACTGCATATCCCGATGCAGTTTAAAATATTTTAAAAACTCGGGATATTACACTAGGCTTGCTGCCTGATAGGGAGATAGAATTTTATATCGATGTAGTGCCTGGTGCAAATCCTATCTTTATGCCACCATATAGAATGGTGCCGGCAGAGTTAAAGGAGTTGAGAGAGCAGTTGCAGGAATTGCTTGATAAAGGTTTTATTCAGCCTAGTACATCTCCTTGGGGTACTCCTATGTTGTTCATAAAGAAGAAGGATGGTAGTCTTCGACTTTGTATCGACTATAGGGAGTTGAATAAGGTTTCTATCAAGAACAAATATCCACTCCCGAGGATTGATGACTTGTTTGATCAATTATAAGAAGCTCAGTGTTTCTCCAAGATCGACTTAAGGTCTGGGTACCATCAATTAAGAATTAAAGGTGGAGATGTACCCAAGACTGCATTTCAGACAAGGTATGGCTATTATGAATTTTTTGTAATGTCCTTTGGGTTGACTAATGCCCCAATAGCCTTTATGGACTTGATAAATATGGTGTTCCGACAATTCTTGGACTGATTTGTGATTATGTTCATTGATGATATTCTGGTATACTCCAAGAATAAGGTCGAGCATACAATGCATTTAAGATTGGTGCTTCAAACTCTGAGAGAGCACTAGTTGTATGCCAAATTTTTGAAGTGTGAATTCTGATTGGATTAAGTGGCATTCTTAAGCCATGTAATGTCTAGTTATGGCATACATGTGGATCCGAAAAAGATCGAAGCTATTACAGAGTGGCTTAGACCTACATTAGTCACTGAAGTAAGGAGCTTTCTAGGTTTAGTAGGCTATTATAGGAGATTTTTTAAAGAATGACTTCTCCAAGATAGCTATACCTTTGACCAGGCTAACCCAGAAAAATACTAAGTTTGTATGGACAGAAAAATGTGGCGAGCACTTTCAGTTGCTTAAGGATTTGTTAACTTTGGCTCCAGTGTTAACTTTACCTTCTAAGAATGAAGGTTATATGATGTATTGTGCTACTTCTCGAGTAGGATTAGGCTATATGTTAATGCAGAATGGAAGAGTGGTTGCTTATGCTTTAAGGCAGTTGAAGAAGAACGAGCAAAATTATCATACTCACAACTTAGAGATGGCAGCAGTAGTGTTTGCATTAAAGATTTGGAGGCATTGCTTGTATAGTGTGACTTGTAAGATATACACCAACCATAAGAGCCTGAAGTACATTTTTCAATAGAGGGATCTAAATTTAAGGTATAGGAGATGGATGGAACTTCTAAAGGACTATAATTGTTTTATTCTATACAATCCATGCGAGGTAAATGTAGTTGCAGATGCTTTGACCAAGAAGTCCGCAAGCACCCTTGCGCACATCAGTATTAAGAGGAGACCAATTATTAAGGAGATGTATGAGTTGATTGACCAAGGACTACAGCTGAAGGTGACTAAAAAATGCATCCTTACTTAGTTTAGGGTACAATCAATGTACTTTGATTGAGTTAAGGCAGCACAGAGAAGGGACCCATAGTTTCAGAAGATTATATTTAAAGTACAACAAGGTAGGTCCATTGGATTTGTGATTGATGACGAGGGTGTGCTGTGTTTAGGTACTCGATTATGTGTGCTAGATGTGGATGAGTTCAGAAAAAAATCATGGAGGAGGCACATTTTTTTGCTTATAGTGTTCATCCAAGTTCTACCAAGATGTATCGCAACCTAAAGGATACATATTGGTGGAATGGAATGAAAAAGGATATAGTAGAATTTGTATTTAAATACCTCACTTGTCAGCAGGTAAAGCTAAAGCATCAGAGGCCTACAAGGTTATTATAGCCATTACCTACCCTAGAGTGGAAGTGGGATGTGATTGCTATGGACTTTATGACTGGATCGCCTTGTACTACTAGTGGTTATAATATTGTTTGGGTGATAGTTAATAGACTGACTAAGACAACACATTTTCTGCCAATTAAGAAGACATACTCTACTGACATATTAGTAAGATTGTATACCAGTAGAATTGTTTGTCTTCACGGGGTACTAGTGAGCATAGTATCTAATAGAGGAGCTACTTTTACCTTAGTCTTCTAGCAAGAGTTGCATTAGGCATTGGGTACCAAACTTGATTTCATCATCGCATTCATCCTCAGACAGATGGTCAATCAGAAAGGACCATACAAACCCTGGAGGATATGTTGAGGATGTGTGTGATTAACTTTGGTGGTCAGTGGGACATACATTTTCCATTGATAGAATTTGCATATAACAACACTTATCATGCAAGTATTAAGATGGCTCTATATGAAGCACTGTATGGTATGAAATGTAGATCACCATTGTGTTGGAAAGTTGGAGAGAGACGGTTGACAAGTCCAAAATTGGGGCAGATTACTTCTGAGAAGGTTCCTATTATTCAGTAGAGTTTGAGGACAGCCTTCAACAGACAGAAGAGCTATGTAGACCCAACAAGGAAGGATTTGTTTTTTTCCACTAGAGACATGTGTTTCTGAAGGTGTATCTAATGAAGGGGATTATGAGGTTTGGGAAAAAAGGAAAATTAGCCATGAGATAAGGAAAATTAGCCTTGAGATACATTGGGCCATTCGAGATACGTTCGAGAGTTAGAGAGGTGGCCTATAGATTGGTGTTGCCACCTGAATTATCTTGGATTCACCTGGTGTTTCATATTTACATGTTGAGGAAATATATTCCTAATCCTTCTCATGTCCTTCAGCCTCAGATAGTGGAGTTCAATGAAGATCTGTTATATAAGGAATATCCTATGGCGATTATGGATCGCCAAGTTCATTAGCTTCGCACCAAGGAGATCCCGATAATGAAGGTGTTATGGAGTAACCACACAACAGAAGACTACACATGGGAGATGGAGGCAGCGATGCGAGTATCTTATCCCTATCTTTTCCATAAGATTCTGTATTTTATTATTGAAAATTCGAGGGTGAATTTTTGTAAGAGGGGAAGATTGTAATAACCCTTATTTTAAATTATTAAAAATTATTTTGACATATGCAGTATTAATGGTATTTTGAATTTTATTTATAAATTATCATTATTTATGAATAGTATTAATTTATTTTACGTTAAATATTTTATTACATAAGACAATTATTTTGGAAATTAGTATTATTATTATTATTAGTATTATTATAATTATTTGTTATTGTTAGTATTATTATTATTTGTTATTGTTGTTGTTGTTGTTGTTGTTGTTATTATTATTATTATTATTATTACTACTACTACTACTACTACTACTACTATGGTTATTGTTATTATTATTAGTGTTATTATTGTTATTATTTATGTGCATGTACATGTGTGTGTATTGTGTATATGTTATATATATATATATAAAGAAAATATAGGACATTAAAAATCATGGGTCAATTATTATTTCTTCTCCTTCTTTTCTATTTTCTTCTTCCTGTTTTTTTTCTTTCTTTCCTCTGTTTCTCGCAAGTCATAGCGCCACCCTCACTATCGCCGAAGCCACCATAGCCACCACCTCTTACCACCATCATCTTCCCTCTTCCTCTCCTCCCTTTTCACCACCTGCAGAGCGCAGAAGTCGCCAGAGCACGTCTGAAACAGCAGCAGCAACATAAGGAGCTCGTCGTCGTTAGTAACTTCCTTCGGCCACCTTTGCTCGCATTCTTGGACTCTTTGGACTCCTTGAACTCCGGGGAATCCATTTCCAAGCTTGATTCAAGCTTAAATCTCTTAATTTGTATTTTAGTTTTTATTTTTTTTAAGCTCGATTTTTTGAGTTTTAGGCTTAGTGTCTTTAGAAATGTTGTTTAGGGTCGCTTAATCTTTGCAAATATTATTTTTGTTGATTATTTTTTTAAATTATTTGATTTTTGGATTTGAATTTTCTGGTGAGTCATTGTTCCGCTGACCATCTTCGGAAAATCCTTTTATCTTTAATAAATTGTTTGAATTATTTAGAATATAGTTTGAGAAGGAATTATATTGAAATTCTATCCCGATTATTTATTGTGAATTTTGGAAGGTTTATGTAAAAAATTAATTTTTAGAAAAATTAATATAAATTGGTGAATTTTGTGTTTTAATTGAAATTATAGTTAATTAGTATGTTTTAAGTGATTTTGGAATAGTAAATAGTATTAAAATAATTTTTACAAATTATTTACTATTTTTAACTAATTAATAGTAATTTTTGAAAATATATTCAAATAATAATTTTATATACTATTTTTGTGATTAAATAAGTTTTTAACTATTTTTATTATATATGTAAACTATTTGAATAATTATTTGTGAATTTTACTATTTTATGTTGAATAATTGAAAATTTGGAGTTTTATTAATATTATATAATTTATTGAGATTTTATTAACTAATTTGAAAAAAAATGACTTTAATTTTTTTAGATATTTAAATATATTGTATTGTGGTTATTTATTGATATTTATGGATTTTTATTTATTTATATTATTAAATATTGCTTTTATTGTGAATTGTGATCCTCGGTTGGGAATTATGTATTTTGGGGTCCCAACCTGAGATGATGAGCATTTGTGAATTTTGAAGTGTTTTTCTCTATAGGATTGGCTTTAATTCATGTAGAGAGATGTCCATTTTACAGAGAAAATTTTGTCAAAATTTTGACAGATTTCTCGTAAAACGTAACATCGGCTAAATTTTAGTAGAGTCGTATTTTTTTTAATTGAGTTTTTCCTTAGAAATCTAGAATTTGTAGGAATTCTATTTTATTTATTTCTTCTCTTTAGTCGGGCCTCCAGCCGAGCCAGCTGGTCGGGATTTAGCGCAATTGCATAGAGGAGCGCATTCTAACTGTAAATTAATAATTGAACTGTGTATAGGAAAATGTATATAGTTATATTAGCATTTTTATATTAAGTTTTCACATGATTATTGAATTTTATTTTATTGTAATATTCCTTATTTATTTATTTTAAAAGAAACTACTATAAAATGGGCTACCTGATGGGTTTCTTTAGGACCGTGTGTGTATTGGTAGGATTGAGAGTAAGTGTTGGTGGTTATAAGGCTCAGTGGTGCTTTGCTTTCGGGCATGATTTTATGAGAATATAGATATAAGGCTAGGTGATGCTTTCCTCTCGGGCGTGATTTATATATTACTGGGGCTGGTAGCTTAGTGATGCTTTGTTCTCAGGAACTGCCAGTAAATATTGGTTTAAGTGAATTGACTGTGGCTGGTAGCTCAGTTAATGTTTTGCTCTCGGAAACTGGCAATCCTTGAATTATAAGAGAGTCGAAAGACTATTAGATTTGTGGATTAGGGTTATACCTAGTTTTCTTAAAAAAAAATGATTTAAGGAAGCTTATTATATTTTATATAGTATTTTATGATTTTAAAATAGTTTATTTCGGCAAAAGAAGATTTCGATAAAACTAAATAGTTTAAATGATAAATGATAAATTTCTTACTTTCATAAATATATTTTAAAGGAGGTTTTTGTACTACATACATTTCTTTTATTAACTTATACAATGAGATTTGACTCTCCTTAGTTATTTTTCATGATATCAGAAGTTACTTGTTTGTCAGCCTACTCTACGCTAGATTTCTTTTTTTCCGACTGTTTTATATAGGTTTATCTGATATATATTGTTATTTGTAATATCCCGTGTTTTTAAATATTTTTATATTGCATCAGGATATGCAGTGTTAATAATTTTGTATATAATTATGATATTTTTACGAGTTGATATTTATTTAAAGCTTATTTTAATTGTTTTATATTATTTTAAGTACTTTACGTAAAATTTTCCCGAGAATTCTATTTTCGGGGAAATTGACACGTAAATTATTTAATATTAATTATTTTAAATAAATTTACGAATTTGCATGAATCCATGCATTATTTTAATTATCATATTAATATATATATATAAATACACATTTATAGAAGAAACACAAAATACTATTCATGTCCCATTTTTCTTTCTTTCTTTCTTTCTTTTTTTTTACAGAAACTTCCTCTTCTTCCCTTCGTGCAACCCGATCTTCAACCCTCACTGTGCCTCCCCAACGTCCGGTCGGCCATCCACCACACCCTGTCACCTTCCACCGTCTTCCTCTTCCTTCCTTGGCACCGGTAACGTCCGTTTTTGGAAAGAAGCTGAAACTCCATTAAATCTGGCCAATCTTCTTTCCGACCACCATTTCCTTCAATTCCAGTGTCTTTCTCTTCCTCTTGCTCCGGTGAGTCCTAATCCAAGCTTAGTTTAAGCTTAAACCTCCATTTTCTTGAGTTATGTTTGATTTTTGTTTATGGAGTATTAGTGTTTTGAATTTTTTTTAAGCTTGATCTTGATGAATCTTGCAATCTTCCTTCATAAAAGTTGTTCCTGGAAGCTTAATCTACTTCCATGAATTTTTGTGTGATTTTTGGAATTTATTTTGATTTTTGTGAATTTTTGAATGTTTTAATATTATTTTATTAATTTTCGTAAATTAATTATATAAATTGTGAAATTGTGATTTTTGATGTTATTAGTGGTTATTATTAATTTTAGAGTTGAGTTAATAATTTTTGTGAATTTTTTGTAATTTTTATAATTATTTTTAGTTTATGTCAATTTTGAAAATATAGGTTAAATATATATTTTGTTAGAAGTAGTTGGTCAAATATATGTTTTTGTTGATATTATGGAGATATATGTTGAGAAAATAATTTTTGTATATTTATATAATTTTAATTGAAATTTTTTTTTGAGTATTATTAGTATTTTATGTGTATTTTTAAATATTAGGGTTAATTTGGTAATTTGGTGGTAATTTTAGTTGAATATTATGTTTAATTGATTTTTATAATATTTGAGATATAAAAATGATTTTTACAAATTATTTACTATTTTTAACTAAATAAACTAATTTTCAAAAATTGTTTTCAAATAATATATTATATATTATTTTGATAATAAAATGAGTTTTTACAACTTTTTGTTACATTATTGGGCTAATTAAGTTAATTGGATTTATAAAATGAATTTTTATTAATATTGTGTAATTATTGAAAAAAAATGGATTTTTAATAATATTATAATATTATTTGGGATTTTAATTAATTATTTGGGAAAATAATTATTTTGGTGTTTAATGTTAAATATATTGTATTTTGATATTTTGAGGGTATTTATGGTAATTATTGATTTTTAATATATTTTATTATATTATTTGAATTTTGGTGAATTGTGGACCTCGGTTGTGTAATTTTTGTAGTTCGGGATCCCAACCGAGGGTTGTGTGAATTTCTATACTCGAAGTGTATTTTCCTTGCAGGACCGGCTCTACTTTTTAGTAGAGAGATGTCCATTTTATAGAGGAGGTTCTGTCGAATTTTTGGTAGAATTCTCGTAAAACGTGACACCGGGTCAAATCTCAATTCCGTGTCAGTCTGTATTTTTATAATCCTAGATCGAGTCTCTAGAAGTTTAAGTTAGAATTTATTCTGATGGTTGTTATTTTATTTTTCTAACTGCGTTGAGACAGAGACCTAAAGGACTAGGCCCGCCGAGTCTGTCTCAAAGAGCACACACCAGTGAGTTATTATACTGTATATATATGCAATGCATATAGGATGCATGACTTAGGATTTTTATTTTCATTATATGTTTAAACATTAATTTAATTATAATATGATTTGGTATATTTTTGGTTTATTTTTAGTACATTTTTGATATATGTATGTTTAGATATTTAAGTTTATGTTTGTTATAATTTAATATTTATACATGATTTAAATGTGCATCGAACCATAATTATTTTATTAAATGATTAGTATAATTTAGGTTATTCTTAAATAATTGCATGCTATATTATAAACCTACACTTAAATTATTTTTAAGTTTATTTTTGGTATATTTTGATTTATTTCCAAATAAATACATGTTTTATTATTAAATTAAACCTAACACATTAGTGGTACATTTAGGGTATATTTTTTTTATATATGCATGCTAGATAATTAGGTTTATTTTTAGTATATTTGTGAATATATGTTAAACCTAAACACATATTTAAATGAATATTTATACATAAATGTTTTATTAAATGATTTGTGTACTTAGGATATATCTTTTGTATATTTGAGTATATTTTTAAGAAAATGCATGTTATATTATTGTTACTCATTTAAATTGTTTTTTTTACCATATTAATGATTTATCTTTAGTTTATTTCATATTTTATTTGACATATATATATATATATATACTGGGTATATTTTAGGTATATATATATATATGGTTGGTTTTACTATTATGAATATTGTTTTACATTAATTATTTTCCGAATGAATGATTTATTTGAATGAAGGATATCAATAGAACGTGCTTCCTAGTGGGCAGCACTAGTACCGTGTACGTACCGATGCGAAAGAATAGGGTTGAGTGAGAGTTATATATATATATATATATATATATATATATATATATATATATATATATATATATATATATGGGTATATTTTAGGTATATATATATATATGGTTAGTTTTACTATTATGAATATTGTTCTACATTAATTATTTTCCGAATGCATGATTTATTTGAATGAAGGATATCAATAGAACGTGCTTCCTAGTGGGCAGCACTAGGACCGTGTACGTACCGGTGTGAAAGAATAGGGTTGAGTGAGAGTTAATTTTGGATGATTATACTTGATTTGATTGATTTGACTAAGATTAATGGTATTTTAGATAGTGTGATTGCGGGGCCAATCACACTGACAGTCAGACTGCTGGAGCTCGGTTGACTTAGTGTCTCAGGGCCAGTCTATTGTCCATAAGTGAATTGAATGATCTATTGGGTTGATTGAGATGTGAGGTGATAGATAGTGTGATTGCTGGAGCTCGGTTGACCAAGTGTCTCGGGGCCAATCACATTGAGAGCCAGACTGCTGGAGCTCGATCGACTTAGTGTCTCGGGGCCAGTCTGCTATCCAGATTGGAATAAGTGTTCTATTTGGAATCAAGTGAGCCTGTATGGCTAGAGTGATGATGAGATTGTTTGAGGTTGTTATTATTTAGGGTTCTATGGATCCTTCATGAATTTAATCAAACATTTTCTACATGTAGTATATTTATAAAAGCAGAGTTTGGCATTCGTGTGAAATGTGTGTATATACATATATATATATATATATATATATATATATATATATATATATATATATATATATATATATATATATATAAGAATGCCTGATTGTTATGGTTTAGTTTGCATGTATATATAGTATAATAATTCATTCAGTGAGGTCTGACCCCCTTCAATTATTTTTTTTCAGGAGATCCCATATCGTCAGACCTTAGTTGTAGAGTTCCTCGTCGGTGTTCTTCAGTCCCGGCTATTTTATGCAAATGTATATTCTGAATTCTGATTTATATTCTAAAAACTGCAGTAGGTGTGTTATTGTATTTGAGGAGCATTATTTTGTTTGGATATTAAATACTCTGAGAATTTGTATTTGAACACTGTATGAATATGTATACATTTATGAAAGGATTTGGAGAATTTATTTTATATATTGATTCAAAAATTTTTAATTATATCGTACTTTTTATTTATTTATTGTATGATTTTATTTTCTTAGGCTTGCTACGAGTTCTGGATTCGAAAGAATTCCCGTTCTCTAGCGCTGGTTATGACTCCTAGTTTGGGTCGTGACACTTATTTTTATTTATAAGATCACTAATTAATTACTTTAATTAAAATGATGTAGAGTTGAGTAAAACTAAGTCATTTTAGTTATCTATAATATAAGGGGTGTAATCGAATCGAGTCGAGTCGAATCGACACATTGTCAGGCTCGAACTCAACTCTATATATATATATATATATATATATATATATATATATATAGCCTAACGTCTCTTGTTTTTATTTATAAGATCACTAATTACTTTATTTAAAATGATGCAGAGTTAGGCAAAAGTATGTCATTTTAGTTGTCCATAATATATGCCTATGTATAGGGGGTGTAATCGAGTCAAGTCGATTCGACACATTGTTAGGCTTGAACTCAACCTCAATATATATATATATATATATATAATATGCCTATATATAGGGGGTGTAATTGCGTCAAGTCGAATCGACGCATTGTCATGCTCGAACTCAACTCGACTTTCAAACTTGTAGCTCAAACTCGATCGAGTTTTTTTTTTTTAAGTTCAAACTTAACTTGATTGAATAATTGATATACTTGAGCTTGACTTTGTTAATTTTATCATGACCCGAACCCATATGTATGTGACCAGCATTAGGGAATGAGAAATATATAATGCAACTGAAACCCATAGTAAACCTTAGCAATTTTTCTCAAATAGAATTAATCATCTTAAAAAAATAAAACCATAATAAATTCATCAATATCACATACATATGACAATATCTCCAAATACATCAATATCTTAACTCAAAACAAATTCACAATACCAATAATACAAGTTCTTAATTAACTATTGTGGTATCTAGAATTCAATTACACAATGTTTAAATCAAACAAACATACATAAGGTAGTCGATGAAGAAGAAACTTGGTGCAGACGGTGACCAGTACCAGACTGACTGTGAGGTCCTAAAAAAATAAGTTAAGGGGAATCATATCTCTCTAAATGAAAAATTTTTATAAAATGCATGCTGGTTTTAAAAACTTTTGTTAAAAGCCATTTTAAGGTAAAGGAAAATAAAATAAAAAAAATAAATATAGATATTGAAATCTTTTACTTTTCTCAATTATGTTTATATAAAATCCTTTTTAAAATTCACAATTCACTTTAATATAAAATCCTTATACGAAATCATATAAATTAATTATTTTAGTGGAAATCTTGATAGAACATCTAAACTATAATTTCCAATAGCCTTTCGGCTCTCTTTAATTCAAGTGACTGCTATCTCGAGAGCAAGCTCAATTGAGTTATAGCCACAGTCCATTCACTTATTCCTATATTGATTTCCCGAGAGTAAGCTCAACCGAGTTATATCCCCATTTTCAGCTTGAGAGCATTAGCTCCACCGAGCTCAACTCATACTCTGCCCGAGAGCACATGCTCCACTGAACTAAATTCAGACATTTTAACATATCAAAATCTCAATTGATGTGCACATGGTCCTAATGACACCCACTAGGTAGCACGTTCTATCATTTTCTCTAAATCAATTTAAATTATAAATGTCATGACCCAAAATAGGGGCCATGACCAGCACTGGGGAACAAGAATTCTTTCGAATTCGGAACCTGTAGCAAGCCAAAAAATAAAATAAAACATGCAATAATAATAATAACATAATTAAAATAATCTGTAGTGGAAATACAATCATAAATATCAAAATAATATTTTCACCAAATGAAATTAAATCAATATCCTCATCTCATATATAAATAAACTTTTAATACAAGTTCTAGTTCAAATTCTTAAAATACATAACTCACGCAAATATAATACAATAATCTCATAATCGACCATAACTACTGCAGTGTCTAGATTATAAAATAAAACTCAGATAAGCAGTTTACATAAAGAAGCCGGAGCGGAAGAAATCTAGCATACAGGTCTGCTACTGAGGTCTGATGAAGATGACTCTCCTGAAAAATAATCAATGGAGGGGAGTCAGACCTCACTGAGTAAATTACTATAATATATATACATGCATACTAAATGACAATGCACACAGTCAATAGTATATATATAATAAGCATATATACAAGCAAATACACACAGATGCAATAAAATCATTTATATATTTTTATTGAAAATCACAGTTTATGAAGGATGAAATTGAACCCTAGAAAATCGCAACCTTAAAACAGTGTTAGACAACACTCTAGCCATACAGGCTCACTTATTCCAAATATAATCACTTGATCCATTTGGACAGTAGACTGGTCCCGAGACACTAAGTCAACCGAGCTCCAGTTGATTGTCAGTGTGATTGGCCCCAAGACACTTGGTCAACCGAGCTCCAGCAATCACACTCCCAAATCCTTTCTCACACATCAAATAATCAAATCCAATCAATATCCTCAAACAGGTTAGTAATACAGCCTAAATACTATCGGCGTACCGGTACGTACTCGGTCCTAGTGCCGCCCACTAGGTAGCACGTTCTATTGATATCCTTCCTTATTAAATATAAAACATACATTCATAAATAAATGATGCATGTATTTAAATAAAATAGCAACATAAACCATATATATACTGGAAATATACCAAAATTAAACCAGGTATATTTCGAGCATATATACGTCAAATAAATCCAACTAATTTACAAAATAAACTAGAAATATATTCAAAAACATTTTAAACATAATTCATTAATAAAACATGCATACAATGTAAAATATACCGAAAATAAACCAAAAATAAACTCAAAAAAAAACTTAAGTACTAATAGTCATTATACATATTTAATCAAAATAAAACATATATTTCTAAAATCATGCAGCCTAAAACATATATATATAAAATAGCAACTCACACTTATTATGCTCCTCAAGATGGATCCGATGGGCTTGGTCCACTAGGCCTTGATCTTGGCACAACTAAACAAACAAAAATTACAGGAATCAGAACAAATCTAATGGAAACTCCTAGAAACTCGATCTATAATGCTAGACATAGAATTAAATCAGAATTAGACCGGACATCACGTTTTATGAGAATTCTACCAAAAATTCGACAGAACCTCCCCTATAAAATGGACATCTCTCTACTCAAAGAGTAGAGCCGTCCTACAAAGAAACACACTTTGAAAATAAACGCAGAATACAATCAAAATCCCTCGGTCGGACTCCAAAGTATAAATCACCGACCGAGGTCCACAATTCACGGAATATAAACAAAATATCAAAAATACCCTTATATACCAAAAATACATTTTATAAGTATAAATTATGTAATTAACCCTAAAACACAGTGAAAACCGATAAAAACTCATTTTATTAGAAAAATCGTATATTATATATATAATTGAAAATAATTTACAAAAAAAATAGTTTTAATTAGTTAAAAATACTAAATAATTTTTAGAAATCATTTTTATGCCCTAAATAACTATCAAAACCAATTTAATTACATTTTTAGCCAATTTAGGGTAAAATTACCAAAATACCCCTATATATGTAAATATACTAAAATTAATCTAAAAATTCACCAAAAATAATATAATTGCACAAAATTAATTTTCTCAACATATATTTCAATAATATCAATAAATATACTCAATTAACCAATAAATTTCAATTAAACACATAATTAACCCTATTTTTTCAAAATTACATAAACTAAATAAATTCAAAATAAATACATAAAAATTCACAAAAATTACAAATAAATTTCTATAATTCATTTAAACACCTATATTTACCATAAAACTCAATTTAATAATTTAATTAATTAATTTTCAAAAATTAGAAAATAATAATAAAATAATAAAAAATACCCAAAAATCAAAATAAATCCCAAAAATTCTAAAAAAATTCACACATGAAGATTAAGCTAAGGGGAGCAAAATTTGTGAAGAAATTTTTCATGAATCAATCATTTGGAGCTTAAAAAAAAATAAGAACCCTAATAGGCCAAAATTACAAAATTGAAACCTAAGCAAATCTAGACCATTTTAAGTGAAAAAAAGCTTGGAATCACACTCACCAGAGCTCAAGGAGAAGATAGAGACTGACGGTGTCAAAAATGGTGGTCGGAAACACTGTGAACGACGGTGGCTTCAAGTTTCGGCTTCTGGTGGTTTCGAGCTCCCCCGACGTCGGAAACGGCTGTTGCAGGTGGCGGGGATGGCTGAGGAAGAAGGTGGCACGCCGGGAGGCACACCAAAGGGAAGAAAACGGCGTGACAGTGATCGAATTTCTGAGGAAGATGATTAGGAGGAAGGAGAGGGAGTCGGGGGCAAAACGGTAATTTGGCAAACTTTGATTTTTTTGACAAATAGTTAGGTATATATGTATATATATATATAATCACACTATATATTATAATAATATAAACTCCCACACACATATAATTTAATATATTAATAATTTATACACTTAAAAATATTAATTAAATAATATTAAAACTAAATAATAAATAATAAAAAAATTAGGGTAATTAATTAAACCCTAGTTTAATTTAAATATATACGCATATATACACTCTATTTAGTACTTTAAAAATATATATGAGTTCATGCAAATGCGAAAATCTATTTAAAATAATTAATATTAAATTATTTACGTGTCAATTTCTCTGAAAGTGTAAGTCCGGGAAAATTTTACGTAAAATACTTCAAATAATATAAAACAATTAAAATTAGCTTTAAACAAATAATAACTCATAAAAATATCATAATTATATACAAAATTATTAACACTGCATATCCCGATGCATTTTAAAATATTTTAAAAACTCGGGATATTACAATAAAGAAATAAAATAACTAATTAAATAATTAATAAAGTAGAATGAAATAAATTCCATGAACACATCTTTCAAATACTATTCATAATAATAAAGAAATAATCATGCATATGGCAATATAAATGTTTTCGTAGATAAATTCATATAATAAACTTCTTTATTATTTTTAACCACGTGAAAATATAATTTAAACATCCACAACAGACATTCCATAAAATTAACTCATATGTCGAGCATACTAGGTGACACGTTATGCTACCCAAATGCTATAGCTCTTGCCCTGGAGTTCTCTAAAATAAATAATATTTACTTAAAATAATGCTTATATGATAAAATAAATAAATCCATAAAAATTCTCAATTTATTAAAATCATGGAATTGATGAAATTGATTCGATCTAAAACACAATGCTATACAAACTCAAAAACTAACACGTATCTATGTCATGTTTTATGAGAAATCTACCAAAAATTCGACAGTCTCCATTGTGAAACATATATCTCCCTACTAAAAGTACAACTACTCCTGCACAAAATGACACTTCTATAACTTCCATAACTCAACATCTCGGGTTGGGCCCCTAACTATACTTAATGCCCAACTAAGAACCACATAACAACATATATAATTTTTTCTCAAATCACTAATATATCATAAAAATTTAGTTAACCAATACAATTTTATTTATTTATATAATAAAAATATAAAGGAAATTTACTTCCAAATAAATAGTAAAATTCTATGTTATAAATAAAATTTCGTTAATGGAATCAAATTTTCCCTTTTTATAACTAAATTAGCATCAATTATAAATAACTATTTAAATCACTCAAATATATCATAAAAATAATAAAGAACTCATTTAAGTTTGAAAATGATAAATAAATTTGTTATTCATTTATTTTTTTCCAAAATTACTACTAATTAACTAAAAATTCAAAATTAATTATAAAAATTATTTTCATAATTTTATTATTTAAATTCAATCTAAAATAGAATAAATAACAATAAATTTAATTAAAATTAAATAATTACTAATTTCTAATAATTTTTCTAAAATACATTTTTTAAACATATTATTTAAAAATTCATATATTAAATTCTGCAAATAATCTCACAAAACTTCATTCACAAAGTTTAATATAGATAATTTATAGAATTTAATAAAAATATAAAAATTTCCAGGTTGGAATAGTACCAGAACAATAACTTGAGACCCGAAAATTCAAAATTTTCATAAAATTATGAAAAAATATACATAGATAGATCTCAACTCCAATTTCATTTATATAACAGCAACTAAAATTGAATCAACCTAAAGTTGAATCAACCTAATTAAAGCTCAATTAATTAAAACACATCCAAAAACCTAAAATCGAATTGCCTCAAATCAAAGTTGTTGTTGATGATGATTCCCAAAATTGATCAAGGGTTATTAAAGCCCAAGAGGAGAGGAGTTATTTGAGACCACCGATGAGGCCATGTGTCACCGAAGTTGGTGATGGTGGCTCTCTCTTCTCCTTGGTAAAGGTAGAAATAGAGAGGAAAAAGTGAGGTAAGGTGATCGGAGAGAAGAGGAGTGGCTGGCGGCATCAACTAGAGCTTATCGGCATCAACAGTGGTGATTGGTGGTGTAGGGGTGGCGATGGAAGCAACTAGAGCGGGGAAAAAGAAAAAGAAGGAAAAGAAAAGAAAAGAAAGAAAAGCAGAAAAAAGGAAAAAAAGAAAGGGAAAATGCTTTTGACTTTTTTTTTATTTAAAGTACAAAGTATAAATATGTAATATCCCGTGTTTTTTAAAATATTTTCACACTGCATCGGGATATGCAGTGTTGATAATTTTTAAATATGATATTGATATTTTATAAGTTGTTGATTAATTAAAATTGAATTTAATTGTTTATTATTATTTTTAAGTGCTTCACGTAAAATTTTTTCGGGACTTGCATTTTCGGGGAAATTTTCACGTCAATAATTTACTACTAATTATATTAAATATATTTATGGACTTGCATAAACTCATACATATTTTTAAAAATATTAAACACCGTATATATGTGTACTTATTTATTTAATTGGTGTTTAATTAGTTACCCTAATATTTTATTATTTATTTATTAGTTTTATTGTTATTTAATTAATTTCATTTATTATTAATTTTTTTTAAAATATTAAATATTAAGTGTGTGGTGTGTGATTTTTCCCAAATATTTTATTAATTTTTTTCTTTCTTTTCTTTTTCTTTTTCTTTTCTTTTCTTTTTCTTTTCTTTTCTTCTTCTTCCTTCTTTCTTCCCGAACCTGTCCCTTCTCCCCCTCCCGCTGCAAATCCCGACCACCTACCATCAGTGTGCCACCAACAGCTCTGTCCTCCCCAACAAGCTGCTCCGCCGCCCCTAGCCTCCTTCCCCAACGCCGGTTAGCTTCCTTTCCTCCATTTTTGGCCGAAAGTTGCATTTCTTCACACCTCGCAATTACGGCCACCATTTTTGACACCGCTGGTCTCTTTCTTCTCCTTGAGCTATGGTGAGTGTGATTCTAGCTTTGGATTCAGCTGAAATGGTCTTGATTTGCTTAGGTTTCAAATTTTCGAATTTGGCCATTTTAGGGTTTTTGATTTTTTTGAGCTTTGAATTGTTTGATTCCTGAAAATTCCCTTAACAAATGTTAATCCTAGTAGCTTAATCTTCATTTTTGAATTTTTTTAGAATTTTTGGAGATTATTTTGATTTTTGGGTATTTTTGAATATTTTAATATTATTTTCTAATTTTCGAAAATTAATTAAATAAATTATTAAATTATGTTTTATGATAATTATAGGTGTTGAAATGAATTATAGGAATTTATTTGGAATTTTTATGAATTTCTATGTATTTATTTGGAATTATCTAAGTTTATGTAATTTTGGAAAATTAGGGTTAATTGTGTTTTAAATTGAAATTAATTGGTTAATTGAGTTTAATTATTGATATTATTGATAAATATGTTGAGAAAATTAATTTTGGATAATTATATAATTTTTGGTGAATTTTTGAATGAATTTTAGTATATTTACATATATAGGGGTATTTTGGTAATTTTACACAAAATTGGCTAAAAATGTAATTTAATTGGTTTTAATAGTTATATAAGGTATAAAAATGATTTCTACAAATTATTTAGTATTTTTAACTAATTAAAACTAATTTTCGTGAATTATTTTCAATTATATATATAATATACGATTTTACTAATAAAATGAGTTTTTATCGATTTTTACTGTGTTTAAAGGTTAATTATGTAATTTCTACGTATAAAATGTATTTCTATATTATAAGGATATTTTTGGTATTTCTGAAATTGTTCTGTGTTTGTGGATCCGGTTGGTAGACTGTAGTTTTGAGTCCGACTGAGGGGTTATGGATGAGTGGTTGAGCCTGTTTTTCAAAGTGTGTTTCTTTACAGGGTCAGCTCTACTCTTTGAGTAGAGAGATGTCCCTTTTATAGGGGAGGTTCTGTCAAATTTTCTGTAGAATTCTCGTAAAACGTGATATCCGGTCGAACCCTAATCTCGATTCTGTGTTTAATATTCTAGATCGAGTTCTAGGATGTTTCTGTTAGGTTTATTCTGATTTCTATCATTTTTGTTTGTTTAGTTGCGCCGAGACCGAGGCCTAGTGGACCAGGCCCGTCGGATCCATCTCATGGAGCGCAGTAAGTGTGAGTTACTATTTTATATATATATGCTTTAAGATGCATGATTTAGAAATATATGTTTGATTTTGATTAAATATGCATAAGTAACATGATTAGTATTTAAGTATATTTTTGGTGTATTTTCGGTATATATTAAATTATATGCATGTTTTATTAATAAATTATATTTAAAATGTTTTTAAATATATTTCTAGCTTAATTTGTAATTTGATTGAATTTATTTGACGTATATATACTCAAGATATACCGGGTTTACTTTTGGTATATTTCTAGTATATATATGGTTTATGTTGTTATTTTATTGAAATTCATGCATCATTTATTTTTATGAATGTATGTTTTATATTATTAATTAAGGATATTAATAGAATGTGCTACCTAGTGGGCAGCACTAGGACCGAGTACGTACCGGTGCGCTTATAGCATTTAGGCTATATTACTAACCATTTGTGGATATTGATTGGATATGATTATTTGATGTGTGAGATATGGTTTGGAGGTGTGATTGCTGGAGCTCGGTTGACCAAGTGTCTCGGGGCCAATCACACTGACAGTCAGACTGCTGGAGCTCGGTTGACTTAGTGTCTTGGGGCCAGTCTACTGTCTAAATGGATTAAGTGGATATATTTGGATTAAGTGAGCATGAATGGCTAGAGTGTTATCTAACACTGTTTGAGGTTGCGATATCATAGGGTTCTATTTAATCCTTCATAAACGATGATTTTAAATAAAAATATATAAAATGATTTTATTGCATCTGTGTGTATTTGCCTGTATATATACATATTAGATATATACTGTTGATTGTATGCACTGTCATTTAGTATGCATGTATATATATTATAGGAATTCACTTAGTGAGGTCTAACTCCCCTCCGTTGACTAATTTTTCAGGAGAGTCATCATCTTCAGACCTCAGTAGTAGGCCCATATGCCGGATTTCTTCCGCCCCGGCTTCTTTATGTAAACTGCTTATCTGAGTCTTGGGTTTTTTTTATCTAGACACTGCAGTAGTCATTAAATATTTAAAGAGATGTTGTATTATGTATTTGAACTGGATTTGTATTAAAAGATTTATATATATATATGAGATGAGTATTTAATTTAAATCCAGTTGGTGCTAATGCTATTGTGATATTTATGATTTTTATTTCCGCTACATTTAATATTGTTATTATTACTATTGCATGTTTATTTTATTTGTTGGCTTGCTACGAGTTCCGGATTCGAAAGAATTCCTGTTCCCTAGCGCCGGTCATGGCCCCTGTTTTGGGTCGTGACAAAGTTGGTATTAGAGTGGAGTTCTGTGTCAGGGCTTAGTTGTGTGAGTTGTGGCCCTAGTTTTAAGGTTGTGTTTTCTTTTGGTAACTACTGTAGTGAATTAGGTTCGAGTATGTCTTGATAAGTATTCCTTGCTTAGTTTTCTTTGTTATTCCTCCGTTGTCTGTTTTGTCTGAATCTTCCATTTATCTTTTCAGTATGAGGAGGCGAGCGTGTGTCGCTCCACCAGTCGTTGAGGTCGAGGATGATGAGTCTTTCCAGGATGAGGTTTTACCTCCTGAGCAGCCAGTTAGACGTAGAGGTCATGGCAGAGGTAGACCTAGAGGAGCGGCAGGTCACCGTAAGCAGAGAGAGTTACAGGACGAGGAGCCTATTGAGCCTGAGTTTGATGTTCCTGTTCCTCCAGTTGTTCAGCCTGTTCAGCCTGCCTATCAGCAGGGTATGTCTGACCCTGAGGTAGCTTTGTTCTATGCCCGAGTTGGCAGGATTGCGTTTGATGGTACTTTCGATCCGTTAGATTTTCTGCACGCGATCGAGACTCGGACTCAGACTGCTCATACCGAGTACCAGTGGATCATGATCATCGAGTTGTCTGTCGAGGGACTAGCCTTAGATTGGTTCATTCAGATGATCCAGCCTTATATGATGATGATGACCTGGGCTCAGTTCCGAGAGCGGTTTATGAGGAGATTCTGTCCAGAGCCTCTCCGTATGAGCTATCATCTCCGTCTGACCAGTATTTCTCATGGAGATCGATCTGTAGAGGAATACACCCGAGAGTTTCTTCGTTTGGGTAGATATGCAGAGGATTTGATGCGAGATCAGTATTTTACGATCACTACGTATGTTACTGGTTTAGGTTCTGCTTTTGTTGGTATGCCTACAGCAGGCCTTACTCTAGAGTCTATGATTGAGTTAGCCAAGGAGATTGAGTTGAGGCTAGTTAGGTAGGGAGTAATGCCTGATTACTACTAGCTGGGAGTTCAGTCGAGTGGATTGCAAGCAACTCCATATTTGAGTTTTTAGGTTGGTTCGAGTAGTCAACAGCGAGGTCCGACTCAGTAGAGTTAGAGACAGCAACAACGAGTGCATCGGAGCAGTGGACATGGCCGTGAAGGTCAGCGTAGATCGTTCAGATTTGGGTCAGGTGCTTCGAGCAACAGCAGTGGTCACAGTTCTGGATCAGCTGCCAGTGTTTATCAAACTTACGGTAGAGTCCATTAGGGACCGTGTTATCTGACACCACTGACATGCTTCAGATGTGGGCAGACAGGACATTTTACCAGATCGTGTCCTTACTCTGGGTATCAGTAGCTGCAGATTCCGTAATTCCCACAGCAGTTGATTGCTAGTGCTGCACCCGTGCCATTTCAATTGCCACCAGCCCAGCATCAGAGTTCCACTCAGCTTGTTCCACAGCAGGGTCGTGGTAGAGGTACTAGAGGAGGTGCCAGAGGTGTTGGCCAGGCCTCTACCAATCAGCAGGGAGGTCAAGGATAGGCTAGAGTTTTTCATCTCACTCAGCAGGATGCTCAGGCATCTAATGCAGTCATGGCAGGTATTGTTTCTATCTGTTACCTGGATGCATGGGTTTTGTTTGATCCGGGTGCCACGCATTCATTTGTTTCTCTTATTTTTGCTTTTAAATCTTATTGGCAAGCTTCGAGGATGGCTTTTCCTTTGTCTGTTGCCACTCCTCTGAGCGATTCCTTAGACACCAATATTGTTCTTTCTGGTTGTCCAATTCTCGTGGGAGATAGAGAATTACTCGCTGATTTGATTCTGTTAGATGTGATGGAGTTTGATGTTATTTTGGGAATGGATTGGTTATCTCAGCACTATGCCATGGTAGATTGTAGGAATAAAGAGGTGACTTTCAGAATTCCTGATGAAGGAGATTTTAAGTTTGTGGGTGATAGGAGTTCAGCACCTCAGAATCTTATTTCTGCTATTACGGCTAGGAAGTTGTTGAAGAAAGGTTGTCAGGGGTTTTTGGCATTGATCCGGGATACTTTAGTGGAGAAGTTGTCACTCACAGATGTTCCTGTTGCTTATGAGTTTCCTGATGTTTTTCCCAATGAGTTGCCAGGTTTACCACCTCACAGAGAGATTGAGTTCTGTATAGATATGGTTCCAGGTACTACTCCTATATCTATGCCACCTTACAGAATGGCTCTTGTAGAGTTAAGAGAGCTGAAGGAGCAGTTGCAAGAGTTATTGGATAAAGGTTTCATCAGACCCAGTGTTTCTCCTTGGGGTGCACCAGTCCTGTTTGTGAAGAAGAAGGATGGTACCCTAAGACTGTGCATTGACTATAGAGAGCTAAATAAGGTGACAGTGAAGAACAAGTATCCTCTCCCGAGGATAGATGACTTGTTTGATCAGCTACAGGGTTCACAGTTCTTTTCTAAGGTTGACTTGAGGTCGAGTTACTATCAGCTACGGATTTGTGAAGCTGATATTCCTAAGACGGCATTCCGCACTCGATATGGTCATTATGAGTTTCTGGTGATGTCTTTTGGTTTGACTAATGCACCAGCAGCTTTTATGGACCTGATGAACAGGGTATTCATATCGTATATGGATCAGTTTATGGTAGTCTTCATTGATGATATACTGGTATATTCGAGGAGTATGGAGGAGCATGTATATCACTTGAGGATTGTACTACAGACACTGAGAGATCATCAGCTTTATGCTAAATTCTCGAAGTGTGATTTCTGGATGGAGAGTGTTTCTTTTCTTGGACATGTAGTGTCTAAAGAAGGTATTTAGGTTGATCCACAGAAGGTTGAGGCAGTATCTGAGTGGCCTAGACCGACTTCTGTTATAGAGATTCAGAGTTTTCTGGGTTTAGCTGGGTATTATAGGCGATTTATGCAGGATTTTTCCAGAGTAGCAGCCCCTATGACTCGCTTGACTCAGAATAATGTTAGATTCGAGTTGTCAGAAGCTTATGAGAACAGTTTCCAGTTATTGAAGGATAAATTGACCACAGCGCCAGTATTAGCTTTGCCTAATAGTGTGGATAAGTTCACAGTTTATTGTGATGCCTCTAGAATTGGTCTTGGTTGTGTGTTGATGCAGAATGGTAGGGTGATAGCCTATGCTTCGAGGCAGTTGAAGAAGCATGAGCAGAACTATCCCACACATGATCTTGAAATGGCTGCAGTGATCTTTGCTCTGAAGATTTAGAGACATTATCTGTACGGGGTGACTTGTGAGATATTTACTGATCACAAGAGCATTAAGTACATTTTTTAGTAGAGAGATTTGAATCTGAGGCAGAGAAGATGGTTAGAATTGTTGAAAGATTATGATTACGAGATCTTATATCATTCGGGTAAAGCTAATGTGGTAGCAGATGCCTTGAGTAGAAAGTCCTCAGGCAGTCTTGCTCACATCAGTGTTGAGAGGAGACCATTGATCTAGGAATTGCATTTGTTGGTGGATCAAGGTCTGATGATGAAGATTAGTAGATCAGGTGGACTGCTAGCTCAGTTTAAAGTACGATATGTACTGAAGGATAGGATTAAAGCAACTCATAGCCGAGATCCTATTCTTGAAGAGCTTGCAGAGAATGTCAGAGCAGGGAAGTTCACTGATTTCACACTCGATGATGACGGTGTGTTGTGGATCAGTGGTAGATTGTGTGTTCCTGATGTGGATGACTTGAGAGAGGAGATTTTAGAGGAAGCACACTCTACAGCTTACAGCGTTCATCCGGGTATCACTAAGATGTACCACAGTATCAGAGACCTATACTGGTGGGATGGATTGAAGAAGGATGTCGCTGATTATATTGCTAAGTGTTTGACGTGTCAGCAAGTGAAAGCTGAGCATCAGAAGCCTTTTGGGAAGCTTCAGCCTCTTCCTATACCCAAGTGGAAGTGGGAAAGGATAACTATGGATTTTGTGGTCAGTTTACCTCGTTCGAAGGATGATATGATTCCATCTAGGTGATTGTAGACAGATTGACGAAGTCTACACATTTCCTACCTATGAAAACCACCTATTCTGTTGCTAGATTGGCAAAGTTGTATATGAAGCATATTATGTACCTTCATGGAGTACCTGTGTCCATTGTATCAGATAGAGGTTCGGTGTTTACTTCTCATTTTTTGCAGTAGTTGTAGGAAGCGATGGGCACTAGGTTGGACTTCAGTACTGCTTTTCATCCTCAGACAAATGGTCAGTCTGAGAGGATGATCCAGACACTGGAAGATATATTAAGGATGTGTGTCTTGGATTTGGGAGGTAGCTGGGATGATCATTTGCCACTCATTGAGTTTGCATATAATAACAGCTACCATAGCAGTATTGGTATGGCACCGTACGAGGCGTTATATGGAAGGAAGTGTAGATCCCCTTTGAGTTGGGATAAGATTGGTGAGAGAGCTTTGATTGGACCTGAGATGGTTCAGGATGCTGCAGAGAAAGTCGTCGTGATTAAGCGAAGATTAGATACCGCAGTTAGCAGACAGAAGAGTTATGCGGATCCTAGGCGTAGAGATGTGGAGTTTCAGGTTGGAGATTTCATTTTTTTGAAAGTATCTCCGATGAAGGGTGTGATGAGATTTGGTAGGAAGGGTAAGTTAGCATCGAGATATATCAGACCATTTGAGATTCTGGAGAGAGTTGGCACTGTTGCATATCGGTTGGCTTTGCCTCCGAGTATGTCACAGGTGCATCTAGTATTTCATATCTTGATGTTGAGGAAGTATATCTCAGATCCTTCTCACGTGTTGCAGCCTGACAGTGTAGAAGTGAGTGAAGATTTGACGTTTATGGAAGAACCTGTGGCGATCGTAGATTATCAAGTTCGACAGTTGTGGTCGAAGCAGATTCCGATGGTCAAGGTTCTGTGGCGTAGCGACAGAGTTGAGGAGCATACGTGGGAGACTAAAGCTGAGATGTGAGCTTCTTACCCGTATCTCTTTCCTTCTTGATCATGTTTTCTGAAATTCGGGGACGAATTCTTGTAAAAGGGGAAGACTGTAATATCTCGTGTTTTTTAAATATTTTTACACCGTATCGGGATATGCAGTGTTAATAATTTTTAAATATGATATTGATATTTTATAAGTTGTTGATTAATTAAAATTGAATTTTAATTGTTTATTATATTTTAAGTGCTTCACATAAAATTTTCCCGGGACTTGCATTTTCGAGGAAATTTTCACGTCAATAATTTACTACTAATTATATTAAATATATTTACGGACTTGCATGAACTCATACATATTTTTAAAATATTAAACACCGTATATATGTGTACTTATTTATTTAATTGGTGTTTAATTAATTACCCTAATATTTTATTATTTATTTATTAGTTTTATTGTTATTTAATTAATTTCATTTATTATTAAATTTTTTTTAAAATATTAAATATTAAGTGTGTGGTGTGTGATTTTTCCCAAATATTTTATTAAAATTATTTTTTTTCTTTTCTTTCTTTTCTTTTTCTTTTTCTTTTTCTTTTCTTTTCTTTTTCTTTTCTTTTCTTCTTCTTCCTTCTTTCTTCCCGAACCTGTCCCTTCTCCCCCTCCCGCTGCAAATCCTGACCACCTACCATCGGTGTGCCACCAGCAGCTTTGCCCTCCCCAGCCAGCTGCTCCGCCGCCCTTAGCCTCCTTCCCCAGCGCCGGCTAGCTTCCTTTCCTCCATTTTTGGCCGAAAGTTGCATTTCTTCACACCTCACGATTCCGGCCACCATTTTTGACACCGCTGATCTATTTCTTCTCCTTGAGCTCCGGTGAGTGTGATTCTAGCTTTGGTTTGAGTTGAAATGGTCTTGATTTGCTTAGGTTTCGAATTTTCGAATTAGGCCATTTTAGGGTTTTTGATTTTTTTGAGCTTCGAATTGTTTGATTCATGAAAAGTCCCTTAACAAATGTTGATCCTAGTAGCTTATCTTCATGTGTGAATTTTTGTGGAATTTTTGGAGATTATTTTGATTTTTGGGTATTTTTGAATATTTTAATATTATTATCTAATTTTCGAAAATTAATTAAATAAATTATGAAATTGTGTTTTATGATAATTATAGGTGTTGAAATGAATTATAGGAATTTATTTGGAATTTTTATGAATTTCTATGTATTTATTTGGAATTATTTAAGTTTATGTAATTTTGGAAAATTAGGGTTAATTGTGTTTTAAATTGAAATTAATTGGTTAATTGAGTTTAATTATTGATATTATTGATAAATATGTTGAGAAAATTAATTTTGGATAATTATATAATTTTTGGTGAATTTTTGAATGAATTTTAGTATATTTACATATATAGGGGTATTTTGGTAATTTTACACAAAATTGGCTAAAAATGTAATTTAATTGGTTTTAATAGTTATATAAGGTATAAAAATGATTTCTACAAATTATTTAGTATTTTTAACTAATTAAAACTAATTTTCGTGAATTATTTTCAATTATATATATAATATACGATTTTACTAATAAAATGAGTTTTTATCGATTTTTACTATGTTTAAAGGTTAATTATGTAATTTCTACGTATAAAATGTATTTCTATATTATAAGGATATTTTTGATATTTCTGAAATTGTTCTGTGTTTGTGGACCCGGTCGGTAGACTATAGTTTCGAGTTCGACTGAGGGGTTATGGATGAGTGGTTGAGCCTATTTTTCGAAGTGTGTTTCTTTGCAGGGTCAGCTCTACTCTTTGAGTAGAGAGATGTCCCTTTTATAGGGCAGGTTCTGCCAAATTTTTGATAGAATTCTCGTAAAATGTGATATCCAGTCGAACCCTAATCTCGATTCTGTGTTTAATATTCTAGATTGAGTTCTAGGATGTTTTTGTTAGGTTTATTCTGATTTCTATCATTTTTGTTTGTTTAGTTGCACCGAGACCGAGGCCTAGTGGACCAGGCCCATCGGATCCATCTCATGGAGTGCACTAAGTGTGAGTTACTATTTTATATATATATGCTTTAGGATGCATGATTTAGAAATATATGTTTGATTTTGATTAAATATGCATAAATAATGTGATTAGTATTTAAGTATATTTTTGGTGTATTTCGGTATATATTAAATTATATGCATGTTTTATTAATAAATTATATTTAAAATGTTTTTAAATATATTTCTAGCTTAATTTGTAATTTGATTGAATTTATTTGACGTATATATACTCGAGATATACTGGGTTTACTTTTGGTATATTTCTAGCATATATATGGTTTATGTTGTTATTTTATTGAAATTCATGCATCATTTATTTTTATGAATGTATGTTTTATATTATTAATGAAGGATATCAATAGAACGTGCTACCTACTAGGCAGCACTAGGACCGAGTACGTACTGGTGCACTTATAGCATTTAGGCTATATTACTAACCATTTGTGGATATTGATTGGATATGATTATTTGATGTGTGAGATATGGTTTGGAGGTGTGATTGCTGGAGCTCGGTTGACCAAGTGTCTCGGGGCCAATCACACTAACAGTCAGACTGCTGGAGCTCGATTGACTTAGTGTCTCGGGGCCAGTCTACTGTCTAAATGGATTAAGTGGATATATTTGGATTAAGTGAGCATGAATGGCTAGAGTGTTATCTAACACTGTTTGAGGTTGCGATATCATAGGGTTCTATTTAATCCTTCATAAACGATGATTTTAAATAAAAATATATAAAATGATTTTATTGCATCTGTGTGTATTTGCCTGTATATATATATATATTAGATATATACTGTTGACTGTATGCATTGTCATTTAGTATGCATGTATATATATTATAGTAATTCACTCAGTGAGGTCTGACTCCCCTCCGTTGACTAATTTTTCAGGAGAGTCATCATCTTCAGACCTCAGTAGCAGGCCCATACGCCGGATTTCTTCCGCCCCGGCTTCTTTGTGTAAACTGCTTATCTGAGTCTTGGGTTTATTTTATCTAGACACTGCAGTAGTCATTAAATATTTAAAGAGATGTTGTCTTATGTATTTGAACTGGATTTGTATTAAAAGATTTATATATATATATATATATATATATATATATATATATATATATGAGATGAGTATTTAATTTAAATCCAGTTGGTGCTAATGCTATTGTGATATTTATGATTTTTATTTCCGTTGCATTTAAAATTGTTATTATTACTATTGCATGTTTATTTTATTTTTAGGCTTGTTATGGGTTTCGGATTCGAAAGAATTCCCGCTCCCTAGCGCTGGTCATGGCCCCTATTTTGGGTTGTGATAAAATATATTAATTAAAAATAAAAATATCTACTCACCTTTATTCACACACATAATATATTTATAACATACTTTAATAATTGTCAATTTATTAAAACACTTAATAAATATGCATTTAACACTAATTAAATAAAATAATAATTTAACTTAATAAAATCCCATTTTAACTCAATAAATAAAAAAAGAAAATATGGGTCTTTATAATCTTCCCCTTATAAAAATTCATCCTTAAATTTTAATAAAATAGAAAAATGCATAAAGTTTTACTAAAGAAAAAGATAAGGGTATGCTACTCGCCTCTCTGCCTTGGTCTCCCAAGTACAATATTCCACCATATGGTTGTTCCACGGTACTTTAACTATAGGAATTTCTTTGGTGCGGAGCTGACGAACTTGTCGATCTACTATTGCCATTGGATACTCCTCGTAAGTTAAATCTTCATTGAGCTCCACTATCTGAGGCTAAAGAACATATGAAGGATCGAAGATGTACTTCCTCAATATAGAGACGTGGAATACTAGATGAATATGCAATAACTCTGGCAGCAACACCAATCTGTAAGCCACATCTCCTACCTTTGAATGAATTTTAAAGGGTCTAATATATTTAGGAGCTAACTTATCCTTTTTACCAATTCTCATCATTCCTTTCATTGGAGACACCTTAAGGAACACCATGGCTCTCGCACAAAATGATACATCTCTCCTTTTAGGATTAGCATAGCTTTTCTTTCGATGAAAAGCTATCCTTAATCTTTGTTCGATGATAGGAATTTTCTTTAAAGTCATTTGCACTAATTTTGGGCCTATCAACTGTCTCTCACCGACTTCCTAACACAAGGGTGATTTACACTTCCTTCCATACAACACTTTTGTCACGACCTAAAACAGGGGCCATAACCGACGCTAGGGAACGGGAATTCTTTCGAATCCAGAACCCGTAGCAAGCCTAAAAATAAAATAAAACATGCAATAATAACAATAACATAATTAAAATACTCCGCAGTAGAAATAAATCATAAATATTGAAATAATAATCCACCAAAAGAAATTAAATCGAATATCTCATTTCATATATAAATAAACTTTTAATAAAAATCGAGTAAAAATATTTGAAATATATAACTCATACAAATATAATACATAACCCTTTAATAGTTAACAACTACTGCAGTGTCTAGATTATAAAATAAAACTCAGATAAGCAGTTTACATAATGAAGCCGGAGCAGAAGAAATCCGGCGTACAGGTCTGCTACTAAGGTCTAATGAAGATGACTCCCTTGAAAAATAGTCAATGGAGGGGAGTCAGACCTCATTGAGTGAATTACTATAATATATATACATGCATACTAAATGACAATGCACACAGTCAATATTGTGTATAATAAATATATATACAGGCAAATACACATAGATGCAATAAAATCATTTTTATATATTTTTTCTGAAAACCACTAGTTATGAAGGATCAAATAGAACCCGAGAAAATCGCAACCTCAAAATAGTGTTAGACAACACTCTAGCCATACAGGCTCACTTATTCCAAATAAATTCACTTGTTCCATTTGGACAGTAGACTGGCCCTGAGACACTAAGTCAACCGAGCTCCAGCAGTCTGACTGTCAGTGTGATTGGCCCCGAGACACTTGGTCAACTGAGCTTCAGCAATCACACTCTCAAATCATATCACACATCAAATCAAATCAATCCGATCAATATCCACAAATGGGTTAGTAATGAAGCCTAAATGCTATCAGCGTACCAGTACGTACTCGGTCCTAGTGCTACCCACTAGGTAGCACGTTCTATTGATATCCTTCATTAATATATAAAGCATACATTCATAAATAAATGATGCATGAATTTCAATAAAATAGCAATATAAACCATATATATACTAGAAATATACCAAAAGTAAACCAGGTATATTTTGAGTATATATACGTCAAATAAATCCAATATATTTGCAAAATAAACTAGAAATATATTTAAAAACATTTTAAGTATAAATGTTTAATAAAACATGCATATAATTCAAAATATATAAAAAATATACCAAAAATAAACAAAAAATAAACCAAAGTACTAATTAAATCATTTATGCATATTTTATCAAAATAAACCATACATTTCTAAAACATGCACCCTAAACATATATATATATAAAATAACAACTCACTGTTTATTGCGCTCCACGAGATGGGTCCGACGGGCCTGGTCCACTAGGCCTCGGTCTCGGTGCAACTAAAAAAACAAATGACAACAAAAAATTAGAATAAATCTAACGAAAATTCCTAAAAACTCAATCTAGAATACTAGACACAGAATTAGAATGGAAATTCGACTGGACATCACGTTTTACAAGAATTCTATCGAAAATCTAGCAGAACCTCCCCTGTAAAATGGACATCTCTCTACTCAAAGAGTAGAGCCGGTCCTGCAAAGAAAACACACTTCAAAATAAACATAGAACGCAACCACAATCCCTCGGTCGGACTCCAAACTAAAATTCACCGACAGAGGTCCACAATTCACAGATCAATTACAAAATACCGAAAATGCCCTTTTATAATAAAAATACATTTTATAAATCCAAATTACATATTTAACCCTAAAACATGTTAAAAACCAATAAAAACTCATTTATTTAGAAAAATCGTATATTATATATATAATTTAAAAATAATTTACAAAAAATAGTTTTAATTAGTTAAAAATACTAAAAAATTTATAGAAATCATTTTTATACCTTAAATAATTATTAAAACCAATTTGATTACATTTTTAACCAATCTAGTGTCAAATTACCAAAATACCCCTATATATATAAATTCACTAAAATTAATCAAAAATTCACCAAAAATAATATAATTACTCAAGATTAATTTTCTCAACATATAATTCAATAATATCAATAAATATACTCAATTAACCAATTAATTTCAATAAAACACATAATTAACCTAATTTTCCACAAATTACATAAACTAAATAAATTCAAAATAAATACATAAAATTCACAAAAATTACAAATAAATTTCTAAAATTCATTTCAACACCTATAAACACCATAAAACAAAATTTCATAATTTAATTAATTAATTTTTGAAAATTAGAAAATATTAATAAAATAATAAAAAATTCACAAAAATCAAAATAAATTCCAAAAATTCTACAAACATTACCATATGTAGATTAAGCTACAAGGATCAAAGTTTGTGAAGGGAGTTTTCTTGAATCAATCAAATTGAAGTTCAAAAAAATTTGAAACCCTAAATGGCCGAAATGAAAATCAAGTTCAAACCTTAACAACCACTCATTTTCCGGCCAAAATAAGCTTAGAATAGGAACCACTAGAGCTTAGGGAGTCGATGGAGGTCGGCGGTGCATGAAATGGTGGCCAAAAAGTGATCGACGATGAAGAGCTCCACACGCTGCCGCTGTAATTCTGGGCGGTCCGGTGAGCTTTCGGCGACTTAATCACATCAAAGAGGAAGAGGAAAGAAGGGGGAGGAGGTTGGCGGTAGCTGGTGGCAGTGAAGGGCGGTCCAACGTACCAAACCGAGAGGCACAGTGAGGGTAGGGCGCGGGATGGTCGTGAGGGGAGAAGAAGAAGAAGTAGTTATGTTTTGGTTTCTATATGTACATATACATATATTAAAACTATAGTATAAAGCATTATTTAATATTAAAATAATGTATATGTATTATAAACCACAAATTCATATATATATATATATATATAATTATAATATATCCATGCAAAATAATATATATTCATTAATGTAGTAGTATTAAAATGTTAATGCTTTACGTTGGGGATTTATCAATACACTACTTTCGAAATAATGTAATTTAAAAACACATTTACGCAAAATATGTTAATTAAACATAAAATAATGATACTATTTCACAAATGGTAAAATACTCAAATATAAATCTCGAATTTATTAACAAAATAATTAACTAGTAAAATATATACATTATATTATTAATACTGTATATCCCGATGAAATTTAAAATTATTTAAAAACTTAGGATATTATAACTTTATATAGAGCCATCTCAATACTTGCATGATAAATATTGTTATATGAAAATTCAATCAAAGGTAAGTGTAAATCCCATGAACCACCAAAATCTATTACACACATTCGAAGCATATCCTCCAACGTCTGAATGGTCCTTTCTGATTAGCCATCAGTTTGAGGATGAAAAGCTATGCTGAATTCCAACCTTGTACCTAAAGCCTTATGTAATTCTTGCTAAAAGACTGAAGTGAAAGTTGGTCCTCTGTCCGACACTATACTTTCTAGCACCCATGTAAACAAACAATTAAGTTGATATATAATATGGCCAACTTGTCTGTAGTATAAGTCTTTTTAATTGGCAAGAAGTGAGCTGACTTGGTCAATTTATCAATTATCACACATATGACATTATATCCCTTAGATGTATGAGGCAAACTAAAATCAAAATCGCAATCATGTCCCACTTGTCAATGATATGCACTAGGTCAATTATGTATGACCATGTTTATCATTTTATTTAATAAAGAGGCATTTTTCATTATCATTTTGTGTTATGATAATTACTTGAATAGTCAATTCTTACTAAGGTCATTAAGTATGTGACTTGATAGTAAAACCCTTAGATTAAATATGAGTTCTATTCAAATTATCCTTAACCATAACAATGCATTATGGTTAGTATGGTGTTGATTAGTGATTATGTTTTACTAATCATAAATATGAGATATTAAGTCAACTCATAGGTACTTATTTGAGAAATAAAGTGCTAGATTGACTCATCATGAGAATACTACATAGAGAATTATCATAAGTAATTCTCATCATAGTAATATTGGTTTAGTCCTCTGACCTTGAAATCATTATGGATTTCTACGTAACTATTTTGTTTTTGATACAATCTTGCATTATCTCTAATCAGATGATAAAATAGGTTGTTGTTGGGTATAAAATGAGTTATATGAGGAATGTGAGTGATTGAGAAGGAATTTGTCCCTCATTTAATATGAGTACGATATCTATGGGCCCCTTGATAAGATAGATTGAGGAAAATGCATGGTCATACTAAAGTAAATTGATGAAGAGTTATCATTCTCAATCTACTTAGAATTAAGAAATTATATGATTAAATTCTATAAGGATGATATAATCTATGCATTATATTCAATCAAGATATCATGTGACAAAGGGACTAGAATATTCACTATATATTAGGTTATGTTGGATTATTGACTTCACATGACTTGGGTAGTCATAATGTCTTACTAGAGGCCACTTATGACTTGTAGGCCTAAATAGAGATTTAAGGCACACTACCAACATCATGCGAACTTATAGGGTCATACACTTTGAAAAAGCCCAAAATGAATATGGGTTTAATAAGCCCAAATAAGCTATGTAGAAATAAATAAATAAAATATTTATTTATTTATTTAAGGTAAAGATTATCTTAAATAAATATAATATTATTTTTATTTAATTTTAAATAAAATTAGAATAAGAATAAGTGGGAAATTACTAAAAGGTCATTTGGTAAGTGAAACCCTAATTTAAATGTTTATAAATATGTTATATTCTCTAGGGTTTTAAAATACTCTCATTATTCTGCCACTCTCCTTTTAGAAAAAAAAACACAAAGTCCTTTTGATTCGTGATTTATGAGAAATCAAGAAAAGGTACTAGCACACAAGTATTCATTTTCAAATTATGGGCTATTTGTGTAGACGCTTATGAAGGACGAATTCTTTTGGAGATGTCTTAATCCGAACTGCTAAATTAAAAGCTCGAGGTAGGGTGTCACCGGAGGGAACCTCCTCTCTTCCTTCTATAAATCTTACCTTTTCTACGTTTGTAGTAAGAAAATGAAAACCCTAGATTTAATTAATTAATCGAATTACATGGATCCGGATTCGAGTTTTTTTATTAAAATTTAATTTTTCTATTGTGTATGGAATCACAAAACCTAACACCACTTTAACTCTAGAATGGGCAACTGTTACAGCATTCCCGAGTGTCTTTAATGCTCCAATTTCACCTGCTGACAAGTGAGACACTTGGATATAAATTTTGTAATGTCCCTTTTCATCCCATTCCACCAATATGTATCTTTCAAAACATGATACATCTTGGTAGAACCTGGTTGAACACTATAAACAGAAAAATGAGCTTCCTCCATAATCTCCTTCCTCAGCTCATCCACATCTGGCACATATAGCCTAGTGCCTAAACATAAAATGCCTTCACTATCGATTATAAAATCCCAAGATAGACCTTGTTATACTTCTAATATTATCTTCTGCAATTGTGGGTCCCTCCTCCATGCTGCTTTAACTCTATCCAAGTACACAAAATGTACTCTTAATTAAGCTAAAAGACATTTCTTGATTACTTTCCATTGTAATCCCTGATCAATCAACTTATGTAACTCCTTAACAATCAGCCTCCTTTCCAAGCTAATGTGAGCAAGAATTCCTGTTGACTTTTGACTCAATGCATTAGCTACCACATTAACCTTATATGGATGGTAAATAATAGAGAAATCATAATCTTTTAAGAGTTCCATCCATCTCCTCTACCTCAAATCCAAATTTCTTTATTGAAAGATATACTTCAAACTTTTATGATTGGTGTAGATTTCATAAGTCACACCGTATAAATAATGCCTCAAAATCTTTAAGGCAGACACTACAGTTGCCATTTTCAAATTATGAGTAGGATAATTTTGTTTGTGCTTCTTCAATTGATATGAGCATAAGCAACTAACCTATCATTTGGCATTAGTACATAACCCAATCCTACTGGAGCTGAAGTCAACCTATCTTTATGCATATAAAAATACCCTTTACATTTGTCTAACCACATAAACTTAGCATTCTTCTGGGTCAATCTCATTAAAAGTGTAGCTATCTTGGAGAAATTCTTCACAAATCTTCTGTAATAACTAGCTAAATCTAAAAAGCTTTTTAATTCAGTCACTGTTGTGGGTCTCTACCATTCTGTAATGGCTTTAATGTTTTTAGGATCCAATTGTATACTATCTTTGGATACCACATGGGCCATGAAAATTCACATTTCAAGAACTTGGCATACAATTGATGATCTTTTAAAGTCTAAAGTACCATCCTGAAATGCATGGTGTGCTCTTCTTTACTCTTGGAATATACCAAAATATCATCAATGAATACTATCATAAGTCGGTGGCCTAAACACCCGATTCATCAAGTCCATAAAGGTTGCTGGGGCATTAGTCAACCAAAAGGACATCATTAAGAATTCATAATGGCCATATCTTGTCTGAAAGTCTTGGGTATATCTCCACTTCTAATTCTCAATTGATGATACCCTGACCTCAAGTCAATATTGGAAAAATATCAAGCTCCTTGATGCTAATCAAATAAGTCATTAATCCTTGGGAGAGGATATTTGTTCTTGATGGTGACTTTGTTCAACTATATATAGTGGATACACAGTCGAAGGCTACTGTCTTTTTTCTTCACAAACAATACTAGCGCACCTCAAGGAGACGTACTGGGTCTAATGAAACCCTTATCGAGTAACTCTTGCAATTACTCCTTTAGCTTCTTTAATTCTGTAAGTGCCATCCTATAAGGTGGCATAGAGATAGGATATGCATTTGGTACAACATTAATACAAAATACTATCTCCCTAGTCGGTGGTAATCCTAGTAATTCTTTAGGAAAAATATCAGTAAACTCGCACACCATTGGCACATTCTCAACTGACCCCTTATCTACCTTTGTATCCCTAACGATAGCTAAATAGCCTTAACATCCCCTTCTAAGTATCTTTCTAGTTGTGATTGCAAAGATGATATTATGAGGCAGTAAACTTTTATTGCCTTTAAATCAAAACTCCTCATCATTTAGGATTTTTAAAATCACTACCTTCTCTTGACAATCCAGAGTGGCATAATATCGAGCTAACCAATCCATCCCTAAAATCACATTAAAATCAATCACATCCAATAAAACTAATTTTTTTAGAAACTCTCTACCTTCCATAAACATTGGACAAGATGGAAAAACTATATCTATCTCTAATTTATTGCTAAGTAGAGTCACTACAGATAATAAAATTAACAACTTGGATGGTTATCATCCCATTCTTAAAGCAAACACAAGAGAAACAAAAGAATGCGATGCACCTAGATCAAATAAGACTCTAGCATTAAGAGAACAAACTGAAAGAGTACCTGCCACTACTGCATTAAATGCCTGAGCATCTTGAGAAGTCAAAGTGAACACTCTGGCCTGTTTATAGCCAGCTTGCTAAGAAGTGGATGGATGTGTAAATCCTCTGCCACTTGGTCTCCCTTATGGCCTACCTCTTACACCTCAGCCCTGATGGCCTATAAACTGCATTGGTCTCTGCTGAGGACATATGTGCTTAATAGGGCTAATGCACCTGCTAAAATAGCTGAGCGACTGAAGATGAAGATCCTTAAGCATAAGATGGTTGATATCTAATGTTAGGACAAGCTTTAATAAGATGTCCTATTTGCCCATACCTAAAACATACTTTTATCAATAGATGGCATGACCCTTGCTATACTCAACCATAAGTGGGATATGCACTGGGCCCTAAGCCTTTGTTTCCATACTTAGATATCTAACTATGTCACGACCCAAAACAGGGGCCATGATCAGCGCTAGGGAACAGGAATTCTATCGAATCCGGAACCCGTAGCAAGCCTAAAAAATAAAATAAAATATGCAATAATAATAACAATATATAATGCAGTGGAAATAAAAGTCATAAATATAATAATAACATATACACCGACTGGATTTAAATCAACTCCTCATCTCATATATATAAACTCTTTTAATATAAATCCAGTTCAAATATAATACAACATCTCTTTAAATATTTAATGACTACTGCAGTGTCTAGATAAAATAAAACTCAAGTGAGCAGTTTACATAAAGAAGCCGGGGCGGAAGAAATCCGGTGTACAGGCCTACTATTGAGGTCTGAAGATGATGACTCTCCTGAAAAATTAGTCAACGGAGGGGAGTCAGACCTCATTGAGTGAATTACTATAATATATATACATGCATACTAAATGACAATGCATACAATCAACAATATATATATAATATGTATATATACAGACAAATACACACAGATGCTATAAAATCATTTTATATATATTTTACTGAAAATCATCATTTATGAAGGATCAAATAGAACCTTATGATATTGTAACCTCGAAAACAGTGTTAGACAACGCTCTAGCCATACAGGCTCACTTAATCCAAAATATTCACTTATTCCATTTAGACAGTAGACTGGCCCCGAGACACTAAGTCAACTGAGCTCCAACAGTCTGACTGTCAGTGTGATTGGCCCCGAGACACTAGGTCAACCGAGCTCCAACAATCACACCTCCAAACCATATCTCACACATCAAATAATCATATTCAATTAATATCCATAAATGGTTAGTAATATAGCCTAAATGCTATAAGCGCACCGGTACGTACTCGGTCATAGTGCTGCCCACTAGGTAGCACGTTCTATTGATATCTTTCATTAATAAATTTAAAACATTCATTCACAAATAAATGATGCATGAATTTAAATAACATAACAATATAAACCATATATATACTGGAAATATACCAAAAGTAAACTAGGTATATTTTGTGTATATATACGTCAAACAAATCCAATTAAATTATAAATTAAGCTAGAAATATATTTAAAAACATTTAAATATAATTTATTAATAAAACATGCATATAGTTTAATATATACCGAAATTAAACCAAAAATAAACTAAAGATATACTTAAATACTAATCACATTATTTATGCATATTTAATCAAAATCAAACATATATTTCTAAATCATGCATCCTAAAGCATATATATATAAAATAGTAACTCACACTTAGTGCGCTCCACGAGATGGATCCGACGGGCCTGGTCCACTAGGCCTCGGTCTCTGCACAACTAAACAAACAATAACGACAAAAATCAGAATAAACCTAACAAAAAATCCTAGAACTCGATCCAGAATATTAAACACAGAATCGAGATTAGGGTTCGACCAGATATCACGTTTTACGAGAATTCTACCAAAAATCTGGCAGAACCTCCCCTGTAAAACAGACATCTCTCTACTCAAAGAATAGAGCCAACCCTGCAAAGAAACACACTTTGAAAAATAGGCTCAACCACACATCCACAACCCCTCGGTCGGACTCCAAACTACAGTCTACCGATCGGGGTCCACAATCACAGAACAATTTAGAAATACCACAAATACCCTTATAACATAAAAATACATTTTATAAGTAGAAATTACATAATTAACCTTTAAACACAGTAAAAATCGATAAAAACTCATTTTATTAGTAAAACCGTATATTATATATATAATTGAAAATAATTCACGAAAAATAGTTTTAATTAGTTAAAAATACCAAATAATTTGTAGAAATCGTTTTTATACCTTAAATAACTATTAAAACCAATTAAATTACATTTTTAGTCAATTTAGGGTGAAATTACCAAAATACCCCTATATATATAAATATACTAAAATTACTTCAAAAATTCACCAAAAATAGTATAATTATCATCCAAAATTAATTTTCTCAACATATTTATCAATAATATCAATATTAAAACTCAATTAACCAATTAAATTCAATTAAAAACATAATTAACCTAATTTTCCCAAAATTACATAAACTTAAATAATTTAAAATAAATACTTAGAAATTCATAAAAATTCCAAATAAATTCCTATAATTCATTTCAACACCTATATTTATCATAAAACACAATTTCATAATTTATTTGATTAATTTCCGAAAATTAGAAAATAATATTAAAATATTCAAAAATACCCAAAAATCAAAATAATCACCAAAAATTCTACAAAAATTCATAAATGTAGATTAAGCTAAGGGGAACAAAATTTGTGAAGGGATTTTTCATGAATCAAACAATTAAAAGTTCAAAAAATTCAAGAACCCTAATATGGCCGAAATTAAAAATTCGAAACCTAAGCAAATCAAGACCATTTAGGCTCAAACCAAAGCTAGAATCACACTCACCGGAGCTCAAGGAGAAGAAAGAGACTAGCGGTGTCGAAAATAGTGGCCGAAAATGTCGTGATCGATGATGAAGAGGAATTCAGCTTCTCTGGCCAAAATCCACTTCCAGACGCTGGAAACGACTGCAACAGGTGGCGAGGATGGCTGGGGAAGGTGATGGCACGCCGGATGGCACACCAACGACAAGGAATCAAGATGACAGCGATCAGACGACGATGGGGAAGTGATCGGGGAAGAAGAGAGAAATCGGGGGCAATTCGGTAATTTTTCAAAAAACTTGATTTTTAACATATTATGTGTATATATATATATATATATACTTTATACTATATAATAAAATAATATTAACTTAAACACATTAAAAATACACCACACACTTAATATTTAATATTTTAAAATTTAATAATAAATAAAAATAAATAACAATAATTAAATAACAATAAAATTAATAAATAATTAATAAAATATTAGGATAGTAAATTAAACCCTAATTAAATAAATATATACACACATAGACTTTATTTAGTAATTTAAAAATACGTATGAGTTCATGCAAGTTCGTAAATCTATTTAAAATAATTAATAATGAAATATTTACGTGAAAATTTCCCTGAAAATGTAAGTCCCCGGGAAAATTTTACGTAAAGGACTTTAAATAATACACAATAATTAAAAATAGGTTTTAAACACACATCAACTCATAAAAATACCATTATATATATATATAAATTATTAACACTGCATATCCCGATGTAGTATTAAAATATTTAAAAACACGGGATATTACAGTCTTCCCCCCTTACAAGAATTTATCCCCGAATTCCAAAAAACAGAATCAAGAAGGAAAGAGATACGGGTAAGAAGCTCGCATCTCAGCTTCAGTCTCCCACGTATGCTCCTCAACTCTGTTGCTATGCCACAGAACCTTAACCATCGGAATCTGTTTCGAACGCAACTGTCTAACTTGATAGTCAACGATCGCCATAGGTTCTTCCACAAAAGTCAAATCTTCATTCACTTCTACACTATCGGGCTGCAACATGTGTGAAGGGTCTGAGATATACTTCCTCAACATCGAGATATGAAATACTGGATGCACTTGCGACATACTCGGAGGCAAATCCAACCGATATGCAACAGTGCCAACTCTCTCCAGAATCTCAAATGGTCCAATATATCTCGGTGCTAACTTACCCTTCTCGCCAAATCTCATCACACCCTTCATCGGAGATACTTCAGAAAAATGAAATCTCCAACCTGAAACTCCACATCTCTGCGCCTAGGATCCGCATAACTCTTTTGTCTGCTAACTGCAGTCTCTAATATGTGCTTAATCACGGTGACTTTCTCTGCAACATCCTGAACCATCTCAGGTCCAGTCAAAGCTCTCTCACCTATCTCATCCCAACTCAGAGGGGATCTACACTTCCTTCCATATAATGCCTCATATGGTGCCATGCCAATACTACGATGGTAGCTGTTATTATATGCAAACTTAACAAGTGGCAAATGATCATCCTAGATACCTCCCAAATCCAGGACACCCATCCTCAACATATCTTCCAGTGTCTGGATCGTCCTCTCAGACTGACCATCTGTCTGAGGATGAAAAGCAGTACTGAAGTCCAACCTAGTGCCCATCGCTTCCTGCAACTTCTGCCAAAAATGAGAAGTAAACACTGAACCTCTGTCTGACACAATGGACATAGGTACTCCATGAAGGAACACAATATGCTTCACATACAACTTCGCCAATCTAGCTACAGAATAAGTGGCTTTCACAGGTAGGAAATGTGCAGACTTCGTCAACCTGTCTACAATCACCCAGATGGAATCGTATCCATCCTTAGAATGAGGTAAACCTACCATAAAATCCATAGCTATCCTTTCCCACTTCCACTCGAGAATAGGAAGAGGCTGAAGCTTCCCAGAAGGTTTCTGATGTTCAGCTTTCACTTGCTGACACGTCAGACACTTAGCAACATAATCAGCGACATCTTTCTTCAATCCATCCCACCAGTATAGATCTCTAATACTGTGGTACATCTTAGTGACACCCGGATGTACGCTGTAAGCTGTAGAATGTGCTTCCTCTAGGATCTCTTCTCTCAAATCATCCACATCAGGAACACACAATCTACCACTGATCCACAACACACCATCATCATCAAGTGTGAAATCAGTGAACTTCCCTGCTTTGACATTCTCTGCAAGCTCTTCTAGAATAGGATCTCGGCTCTGAGCTGCTTTAATCCTATCCCTCAGTATAGATCACACTTTAAACTGAGCTAGCAGTCCACCTGATCTACTAATCTTCATCATCAGACCTTGATCTACCAACAAATGCAATTCCTGGATCAATGATGTCCTCTCAACACCGATATGAGCAAGACTGCCTGAGGAATTTCTACTTAAGGCATCTGCTACCACATTAGCTTTACCCGGATGATATAAAATCTCACAGTCATAATCCTTCAACAATTCCAACCATCTCCTCTGCCTCAGATTCAGATCTCTCTGCTGGAAAATGTACTTCAGGCTCTTGTGATCAGTAAATATCTCACAAGTCACCCCGTACAAATAATGTCTCTAAATCTTCAGAGCAAAGATCACTGCAGCCATCTCTAGGTCATGTGTGGGATAGTTCTGCTCATGCTTCTTCAACTGCCTTAAAGCATAGGCTATCACCCTTCCATTATGCATCAACACATAACCAAGGCCAATTCAAGAGGCATCACAATAAACTGTGAACTTGTCCACACTATTAGGCAAAGCTAATACTGGGGCGGTGGTCAACTTCTCCTTTAACAACTGAAAAATATTCTCACAAGCTTCTGACCACTCGAATCTAACATTCTTATGAGTCAAGCGAGTTATAGGGGCTGCTATTCTGGAAAAATCCTGCACAAACCGCCTATAATACCCGGCTAAACCTAGAAAACTTCTAATCTCTGTAACAGAAGTCGGTCTAGGCCACTCAGACACTGCTTCAATCTTCTATGGATCAACCTGAATACCTTCTTTAGACACCACGTGTCCAAGAAAAGAAACACTCTCCATCCAGAAATCACACTTCGAGAATTTAGCATAAAGCTGATGATGTCTTAGTGTCTGTAGTACAATCCTCAAGTGATATACATGCTCCTCCATACTCGTAGAATAAACCAGTATATCAACGATGAAGACTACCATAAACTGATCCACATAAGGTCTGAATACCCTATTCATCAGGTCTATAAAAGCTGCTGGTGCATTAGTCAAACCAAAAGACTTCACCAGAAACTCATAATGGCCATATCGAGTGCGGAATGCCGTCTTAGGAATATCAGCTTCACTAATCCGCAGCTGATGATAACCCAATCTCAAGTCAACCTTAGAAAAGAACTGTGCACCCTGTAGCTGGTCAAACAAGTCATCTATCCTCGGGAGAGGATACTTGTTCTTCACTGTTACCTTATTCAGTTCTTTGTAGTCAATGCACAGTCTGAGGGTACCATCCTTCTTCTTCACAAACAGGATTGGCGCACCTCAAGGAGAAACACTAGGTTTGATGAAACCTTTATCCAACAACTCTTGCAACTGCTCCTTCAACTCTGCAGGAGCCATTCTGTAGTGTGGCATAGATATAGGAGTAGTACCTAGAACCACATCTATACAGAACTCAATCTCTTTGTGAGGTGGTAAACCTGGCAACTCCTTGGGAAAAACATCAGGAAACTCACAAGCAACAGGAACATCTATGAGTAACAACTTCTCCACTGAAGTATCCCTGACCAATGCCAAATATCCCTGACATCCTTTCCTTAACAACTTCCTAGCCGTAATAGCAGAAATAAGATTCTGAGGTGCTGAACTCCTATCACCCACAAACTTAAAATCTTCTTCATCTGGAATTTTGAACGTCACCTCTTTATTCCTGCAATCTACCACGACATAGTGCTGAGATAACCAATCCATTCCCAAAATAACATCGAACTCCATCACATCCAACATAATCAAATCAGTGGGTAATTCTCTATCTCCCATGAGAACTGGACAACCAAAAAGAACAATATCGGTGTCCAAGGAATCGCTCAAAGGAGTGGCAACGGACAAAGGAAAAGCCATCCTCGAAGCTTGCCAACAAAATTTAAAAGCAAAAATGGGAGAAACAAATGAATGCGTGGCACCCGGATCAAACAAAACCCATGCATCCAAGTAACAAACAGAAACAATACCTGCCACGACTGTATTAGATGCCTGAGCATCCTGTTGAGTGAGATGAAAAACTCTGGCCTGTCCTCGACCTCCCTACTGACTAGTAGAAGCCTGGCCAACACCTCTGGCACCTCCTCTAGTACCTCTACCATGACTCTGTTATGGAACAAGCTGAGTGGAACTTTGATGCAGAGCTGGTGGTAACTGAAATGGAACTGGTGCAACACTAGCAATCGACTACTGTGGAAATCGTGAAATCTGCGGCTGTTGATACCTGGAGTGAGGACACGATCTGGCAAAATGTCCTGTCTGCCCGCATCTGAAGCATGTCAGTTGTGTTAGATAACATGGTCCCTGATGGACTCTACCATAAGTCTGACAAACACTGGCCGCTGATCCAGAACTACGACCACTGCTGCTGCTCGAAGCACCTGACCCAAATCTGAATGATCTACACTGACCTCCACGGCCATGTCTACTGGTTCGATGCACTCGCTGCTGCTGTCTCTGACTCTACTGAGTCGAACCTCGCTGCTGACTACTCAAGCCAACATGAAAACTAGAGTATGGAGTAGCCTGCAATCCACTCGATTGAACTCCTAGCTGGTAATAATCAGGCATTGCTCCCTGCCTAACTAGCCTCAACTCAATCTCCTTGGCTAACTCAATCACAGACTCGAGAGTAAGGCTTGCTGTAGGCATACCAGCAAAAGCTGAACCCAAACCACTAACGTAGGTAGTGACCGCAAAATACTGATCTCGCATTAGATTCTCTGCATATCTACCCAGTCGAAGAAACTCTCAGGTGTACTCCTCTATAGATCGATCACCGCGAGAAATGCTGGTCAATCGGAGACGATAGCTCATATGGAGAGGCTCTGGACAGAATCTCCTCATAAATCGCTCTCGAAACTGAGCCCATGTCATCGTCATCATATAAGGCTAAATCACTTGAATAAACCAGTCTATGGCTGGTCCCTCAACAGACAACTCGATGATCATGGTCCGCTGATACTCGGTATGAGCAGTCCGAGTCCGAGTCTCGATCGTGTGCAGAAAATCTAACGGATCAGAAGTATCGTCAAATGCAATCCTGCTAACTCGGGCATAGAACAAAGCTGCCTCAGGGTTAGACATACCCTACTGATAGGCAGGCTGAACAGGCTGAACAACTGGAGGAACAAGAACATCAAATTCAGGCTTAACAAGCTCCTCGTCCTGTAACTCTCTCTGCCTACGGTGACCTGCCGCTCCTCAAGGTCTACCTCTACAATGACCTCTACGTCTAACTGGCTACTCAAGAGGTAAAACCTCATCCTGAAAAGACTCGTCATCCTCGGCCTCAACGACCGATGGAGCGACACGTGCTTGCCTCCTCATTCTGAAAAGATAAACGGAAAGATTCAGACAAAATAGACAATGGAGGAATAACGCAGAAAACTAAAGTAAGGAATACTCATCAAGACATACTCGAACCTAATTCACTGCAGTAGTTCAACAGAAAACACAACTCTGAAAACTAGGGCCATAACTCACATAATTAAGCCCTGACACAGAACTCCGCTCTGATACCAACTTTGTCACGACCCAAAACAGGGGCCATGACCGACGCTAGGGAACGGGAATTCTTTCAAATCCGGAACCCGTAGCAAGCCTAAAAAATAAAATAAAATATGCAATAATAATAACAATATATAATGCAGCGAAAATAAAAGTCATAAATATAATAATAACATATACACCGACTGGATTTAAATCAACTCCTCATCTCATATATATAAACTCTTTTAATACAAATCCAGTTCAAATATAATACAACATCTCTTTAAATATTTAATGACTATTGCAGTGTCTAGATAAAATAAAACTCAAGTGAGCAGTTTACATAAAGAAGCCGGGGCGGAAGAAATCCGACGTACAGGCCTGCTATTGAGGTCTGAAGATGATGACTCTCCTGAAAAATTAGTCAACAGAGGGGAGTCAGACCTCACTGAGTGAATTACTATAATATATATACATGCATACTAAATGACAATGCATACAATCAACAGTATATATCTAATATGTATATATACAGACAAATACACACAGATGTTGTAAAATCATTTTATATATATTTTACTAAAAATCATCATTTATGAAGGATCAAATAGAACCCTATGATATCGTAACCTCAAAAATAGTGTTAGAAAACACTCTAGCCATACAGGCTCACTTAATCTAAAATATTCACTTATTCCATTTAGATAGTAGACTGGCCCCGAGACACTAAGTCAACCGAGCTCCAGCAGTCTGACTGTCAGTGTGATTGGTCCCGAGACACTAGGTCAACCGAGCTCCAGCAATCACACCTCCAAACCATATCTCACACATCAAATAATCATATTCAATCAATATCCATAAATGGTTAGTAATATAGCCTAAATGCTATAAGCGCACCGGTACGTACTCGGTCTTAGTGTTGCCCACTAGGTAGCACGTTCTATTGATATCCTTCATTAATAAATATAAAACATTCATTCATAAATAAATGATGCATGAATTTAAATAACATAACAATATAAACCATATATATACTGGAAATATACCAAAAGTAAACCAGGTATATTTCGAGTATATATACGTCAAACAAATCCAATTAAATTATAAATTAAGCTAGAAATATATTTAAAAATATTTTAAATATAATTTATTAATAAAACATGCATATAGTTTAATATATACCGAAATTAAACCAAAAATAAACTAAAGATATACTTAAATACTAATCACATTATTTATGCATATTTAATCAAAATCAAACATATATTTCTAAATCATGCATCCTAAAGCATATATATATAAAATAGTAACTCACACTTAGTGCGCTCCACGAGATGGATCCGACGGGCCTGGTCCATTAGGCCTCAGTCTCAGCGCAACTAAACAAACAATAACGACAGAAATCAGAATAAACCTAATAGAAAATCCTAGAACTTGATCTAGAATATTAAACACAGAATTGAGATTAGAGTTCGACCGGATATCACGTTTTACGAGAATTCTACCAAAAATCTGGCAGAACCTCCCTTGTAAAATAGATATCTCTCTACTCAAAGAGTAGAGCCAACCCTGCAAAGAAACACACTTTGAAAAATAGGCTCAACCACACATCCACAACCCCTCGGTCGGACTCCAAACTACAGTCTACCGACTGGGATCCACAATCACAGAACAATTTAGAAATACCAAAAATACCCTTATAACATAGAAATACATTTTATAAGTAGAAATTACATAATTAACCTTTAAACACAGTAAAAACCGATAAAAACTCATTTATTAGTAAAACCGTATATTATATATATAATTGAAAATAATTCACGAAAAATAGTTTTAATTAGTTAAAAATACCAAATAATTTGTAGAAATCATTTTTATACCTTAAATAACTATTAAAACCAATTAAATTACATTTTTAGTCAATTTAGGGTAAAATTACCAAAATACCCCTATATATATAAATATACTAAAATTACTTCAAAAATTCACCAAAAATAGTATAATTATCCAAAATTAATTTTATCAACATACTTATTAATAATATCAATATTTAAACTCAATTAACCAATTAAATTCAATTAAAAACATAATTAACCTAATTTTTCCAAAATTATGTAAACTTAAATAATTCAAAATAAATACTTAGAAATTCATAAAAATTCCAAATAAATTTCTATAATTCATTGCAATACCTATATTTATCATAAAACACAATTTCATAATTTATTTGATTAATTTCCGAAAATTAGAAAATAATATTAAAATATTCAAAAATACCCAAAAATCAAAATAATCACCAAAAATTCTACAAAAATTCATAAATGTAGATTAAGCTAAGGGGAAAAATATTTGTGAAGGGATTTTTCATGAATCAAACAATTAAAAGTTCAAAAAATTCAAGAACCGTAATATGGCCGAAATAAAAAATTCGAAACCTAAACAAATCAAGACCATTTAAGCTCAAACCAAAGCTAGAATCACACTCACCGGAGCTCAAGGAGAAGAAAGAGATTAGTGGTGTCAAAAATGGTGGCCGAAAACGTCGTGATCGATGGTGAAGAGGAATTCTGCTTCTCCGGCCAAAATCCACTTCCAGACGCCGGAAACGGTTGCAACAGGCGGCGAGGAAAGCTGGAGAAGGTGGTGGTAGGCTAGACAGCACACCAACGGCAAGGAATTGGGACGGCAGCGACCGGACGGCGATGGGGAAGTGATCGGGGAAGAAGAGAGAAATCGGGGGCAATTCGGTAATTTTCTAAAAAACTTGATTTTTAACATATTATATGTATATTTATATACTTTATACTATATAATAAAATAATATTAACTTACACACATTAAATATACACCACACACTTAATATTTAATATTTTAAAATTTAATAATAAATAAAAATAAATAAGAATAATTAAATAACAATAAAATTAATAAATAATTAATAAAATATTAGGGTAATAAATTAAACCCTAATTAAATAAATATATACACATATAGGCTTTATTTAGTAATTTAAAAATACGTATGAGTTCATGCAAGTCCGTAAATCTATTTAAAATAATTAATAATAAAATATTTACGTGAAAATTTCCCCGAAAATGTAAGTCCCCGGGAAAATTTTATGTAAAGGACTTTAAATAATACACAATAATTAAAAATAGGTTTTAAATACACATCTACTCGTAAAAATATCATCATATATATACAAAAATTATTAACACTGCATATCCCGATGTAGTATTAAAATATTTAAAAACACAGGATATTACAAACTACTACTACCACTACTAGCTCTAGGTCTAAATCTCAAAGGTCAGCTACTCCGTTGGCTATGTCTTTCGCTCTTGTGCACACGATTGCCTCTATAGCCCTACTGTGAGGTACCGGCAGTTTGAATGCCAACACTATCCATCTGAAACACAGGCTACTGAATCCCCTAAGCTGCTGTTGATCCACTACTGCTACTCAAGTAAGGGTCAGGGATAGTCCCAGACCAGATATATCGCCTCTCTAGCTGTTTAGCCTCCTTAACAACACTCTCTAAGTTTTGATCCTTTGTCTAGATAGTAATATAAGCTGGGCCTAACCTTATCACAAAAAAATCCACTACTCTCCTCTCATCCTATATCATATCCACAACATGACATGACAGCTTGAAAAACTCACAGGTGTACTCCTTGATTGATTGGTCATCTCTAACTATGTGCAATAACTACCATATGTAATGGTCTTTTATGGAAATTGGGCAGAAATATCTTAATAAATGTTCCTTAAATTCCAACCATGGATTGTAGTCATATACAGTTAGATCGTTTGCATAAACCAGTCTTAAGTTGTAGCTTACACTAACAACTCCATAATCATGATCCTCTAATAATCAGTTTATCCAGTCCTTTTTCTAGCCTTGATAGTGTTTATAAAATCCAAGGCATCGCTAGTGCCATAAAAAAAACCTTTCCAACTCTTGAATACAATAAAGCTGCATTTGCATTATACATCCCTTGATTCCTCTGTTGTAACATTTATTGTACCAATGGCATAACTTGATTAAGTGTTGTTAAGCCATTATTAATCCTTACCATACTAGCTGTAAATGTTGCATGATCCACTTCTAGAGCTTCTGGCTCAACTTACTGCTATTGCTCTTGCCTTTTAGTTGTAGTAGCTCTAGGCCTACCCCTCCTTCTACATCGTGGGGCAAGAGGAGCTTCATCCTGAATGGACTGCTCGCCCTCATTATAAGCTGCATTTGTAATAGGAGCATTTTGTGCTCTTCTTCTCATTCTAAAGAAAAAACCAACAAAATTCAAAACACAACAAGGAACCAATATAAACATGGAATTCTAGAAGCAACGATGACAACAATTGACATTTATCACCTATTCATCGTAATAGTTTAAGAAAAGACATATTCAAATTACCCAAAGATCAACCATAAACCATAAACTCTAATACTAACTTTGTCATGACCCAAACCTACAGGTACGTGATCAGCACTAAGGAATAGGAAATGCATAATGAAATCGAAACTTGTAGTAAGCCTTAGAATTTTTTTGTAAATAGAATCAATCATCTCAAAAATAGAAAACCATAATAAATTCACCAATATCAAATGCATATGATAATAGCTCTAGATACATCAATATCTTAACTTAAAACAAATCTATAATACCAATAATACAAGTTCTAAATTAACTACTATGATATCTAGAATTCAATTACACAATGCTTAAATTAAATAAACATAAATAAGATAGCCAGTGAAGATGAAACCTGATGCAGATGGTGACTGATACTAGATTGACTGTGAGGTCCTCCAAAACATAAGTTGAAGGAAATTCAACCTCACTGAGAGAATTAATTTTATAAAATGCATGCTAGTTTTAAAAACATTTACTAAAACCCTTTTTAAGGTAAAGTAAAATAAAATAAAATAAAATAAAATACAAGTATTGAAATCTTTTACTTTTCTCAATTACCTTGATACAAAATCCTTTTTAAAAGTGACAATTCACTTTAATATAAAATCCTCATACGAAATATATAAATTAATTATTTTAATGGAAATCCTAGTAGAATACCTAAACCATCATTTCTAATAGCCTTTCGACTCTTTTTAATCCAAGTGACTGCTGTCCCGATAGCAAGCTTAACTAAGTTACAGCCGCAATCCATTCACTTATTCCTATATTTATGTTTAGAGAGCAAGCTCAGCCTAGTTACATCCCGTTTTCGGCTTGAGGGTACTAGCTCCATCGAGCTCAACTCATACTCTACCCAAGAGCACATGCTCCACTAAGCTAAATTCATACATTTTAACATATAGAGATCTCACTAGGCGCACGTGGTTCTAGTGACACCCACTAAGTAGCACGTTTTACCATTTTATCAAAATCAATTTAAATTATAAAGAAATAAAATAAATAAATAAAGTACAATGAAATAAATTCCATTAACACATCCTTTCAAATACTATTCATAATAATATAGAAATATTAATGCATATGGAAATATAAATATTTTTGTAGATAGATTCATATAATCAATTTCTTTATTATTTTTAACCACGTGAAAATATAATTTAAACATCTACAACACACATTCCATAAAATTAACTCATAGGTCAAACATATTGGGTGATGTGTCCTCTATTGTCCAACTGCTATAGCTCTCGTCCCCGAAGTTCTCTAAAATAAATAATATTTATTTAAAATAATGCTTATATGATAAAATAAATAAATCCATAAAAATTTTCAATTTATTAAAATCATGAAATTGATGAGATTGACTCGATCTAAGAAACAATGGTACACAAACTCAAAAGCTAACATGTACATATGTTATATTTTACGAGAAATCTACTAAAAATTTGGCAGAGTTTCCCTTGTAAAATTGAAATCTCTCTACTAAAAGTAGAGCTATTCCTGCACAAAACGACACATTTATAACTTCCACAACTCAATATATCAGGTTGGGCTCCTGAACTACTCTTAATGTCCAACCGAGAACCATATAACAACATATTTAAAAACAGATATAATTTTTCTCAAATCACTAATATAGCATAAAAATTTAGTTAACCAATACAATTTAATTTATTTATATAATAAAAATATAAAAGAAATTTACTTCCGAATAAATAGTAAAAATTCTAATTTATAAATAAGATTTCATTAATGTAATCAAATTTCCCTTTTTATAACTAAATTAGCATTAATTATAAGTAAATATTTAAATCACTCAAATATATCATAAAAATAATAAAAAACTCACTTAAGATTGAACATGATAAATAAATTTATTATTCGTTTATTTTTTCCAAAATTACTACTAATTAACTAAAATTTTGAAATTAATTGTAAAAATTATTTTCATACTTTTATTATTTAAATTCAATCTAAAACAGAATAAATAACAATAAAATTAATTAAAATTAAATAATTACTAATTTCTAATAATTTTTCTAAAAATACATTTTTAAACATAGTATTTAAAAATTCATATATTAAATTCTACAAATAATCTCACAAAACTCTTTCACAAAGTTTAATATAAATAATTTATAGAATTTAATAAAAATAAAAAAAATTTGGTGTCGAAGCAGTACCTGAACAATAACCAAAGACCCAAAAATCCAAATTTTTCAAAAAATTATGAAAAAATATACATAGATAGATCTCATCTCCAATTTCATTTTATATAATAGCAACTAAACCTTAATCAACCTAATTCAAAGCTGAATTAATTAAAATACATACAAAAACCTAGAATCAAGTTACCTCAAATCGAAGTTGTTACCAATAATGATTCCCGAAATTGATTGAGGGTTATCGAAGCCTAGGAGGATAGGAATTGTTTGAGACTGCTAATGAGGCTAAGTTTCAATAGAGCCAGTGATAGTGTCTCTCTCTTCTCCTCGGTAGCGGCGGATATGGAGGGGAAGGAGAGAAGGAAGGCGGTCAGAGGGAACAGGAGTGGCTGATGGCGTCGACTGGAGCTGATTAGCATTAGCAGCAGTGACCAGTGGTGCAAGGGTGGGGATGGCAGCAGTTGGAGCGAGGAATAAGAAGAAGAAGGAAAAGAAAAGAAAAGAAAGAAAAGCATAAAAAAGGAAAGAAGGAAAAAAAAATAAAGGGAAAATATTTCTGACCTTTTTTTAATTTAAAGTACAAAGTACAAATATATTAATTAAAAATAAAAATATCCACTCACCTTTATTCACACACATAATAATAACATACTCTAATTATTTGTCAATTTATTAAAACTCTTAATAAATACTCATTTAACACTAATTAAATAAAATAATAATTTAACTTAATAAATTTCCATTTTTAACTCAATAAATAAATAAAGAAAATATGGGTCTTTACAAATTGAATAAATTTTTAAAAATGTTCAAACTCAACTCGGTTTGATAAGATATATTTATAATTTTATTAAATGAAAGGTTAAAATAGTAAATATACAAAAGCTCAATTAAGCTCGCGAGCCTATCGAATAACATATTTAGGATGTTAAGCTCAATTCAAAAAATCAACTCGAGTAGTTCAAGCTCAACTTGACAATAATTGAGTTGATTTCGAGTTAATCTTGAGTAACTCGTGAGTCAGTTTAACTCGGTTATACCTATATCTAAATACATTAGTATACAATAAAAATAATAATTATAATAATATTATTTACCTCATCAATTTTAAATAATATCAATAAAATTATATTATTCAATAACAATAATAATTGATAAATTATTATATATATAATAATATATTTTAATTAATAAAAATGACCTTTTTTGTAATATAATTACTTATTTTAATTAAAATAATCTAATTTTGGATAAAATTATATCGTTTTGATCGTCTAATTTTTTTTTTTTTTCTTGTAAAGTTGATTCTTGCTGTGGTAGTACACATTGTGGATATTGAAATTTTAGAAAATATAAACTTAGTCTTTCAAAGTTTTTATAGGAACGGTGTGGATGTTTGGGTTTTAATAATGCTTTTTGTCTTTTTTTCTCTTTTATAGCATAAATATGTCTTCTTACAATGTAAGAGGTTATATGAGTTTTTTTATTTTTTTATTGGTGACTTTTTTCTATCTAAAAAAATTTGAATAGATTCTATATGGTAAAAAATAAAAACTAATTACACAAGTAAAAAAACTCTTGTTTACTTCTTGAAATGTTGTGTTCTGGTGTTGCTTCCCCTTTTGATGTTTGATTATTTGTGAATGATTCTTTTTGAGTCAGTTCAGTATTTGATACTGTCCTGTCCTCGTTGAAACTTCATTCTTAGAACAGCTCTGAATTTGTTGTTTTCGGTGCTGTTTTCTTCAGGTTTTGATTGCACAAATTGCCTCTGAAAACATGTCAATCTGTTTAATTTGAACGACCATAAACCTTATAATTCTGGTGTCATTAAGTTGCTGCTGTATTACATTGAATCTGTTGCTGAATCCCGAATCCTTGACAGCCTCGAAACTTATTGTTTCATGAGTTAATTCTTTGAGAACTTGGTTCTGTAGTTACTTCTCGAATCAAGCTCAAACATCCCTTCTTGAATCACTATGAACCTCATAATTTTATTGTTAAATAAATTGCTGTCCAACGTGGGTTTGCTATTGTTCAAAGTAAGTTTTGCTGCAGAATTTTGTGAGTGGAAGGCGTGGAAATATAGTTTGAATAATTTGGTTAAGATGTTTAAAAACAGAACCAAAAAAAAAAAAAAACACAGAGGAAGACGTGCATTGTAGCCTAAGAATGCATTTGATTTTACCTCACTATATTAAGAACATAACCTATAAAAAAAAGGGAAAAAAAGGAAACCATGTAGGCTTATTTATGTGCAGAAAATTCTGTGTAATCAACTATCTCTTGACCTATTAAGTTAAGCTTTTGATAATTTGTGTGCCTAGTTAATTTGGGTGATGATTTTCTCAAATTACTACCGACTTGAACCATACACTGATTACCTTTTTCTTGACATAATCATTTGAAAATATGTCCATAAATCACACACAGAGCAGCCGAAAAATTAGAGGATTTGGAACGGAGTTGTATATAGTTTTGTTAATGATCAAGTGAGGTTGTAAATGCTACTCAATATACTTAATAATAGACTGAAGTTGAAGTTACACCGGTTAGGAGAAGAGTGATGCATTAGATTTTTTTTTTTTTTTGTCTGATGAAGCATTAAACCAGTGCATTGAAATCCTAAGAACTGTAAGTCTCGAACAGTAGATCGCAACTTAAGAAATGACTCCTTGAACTTGAGTTTAATTTGGAAACCTAATATATATATATATATATATATATATATTGAGAATTTAATTTCCAAGAATGGAACTATCAAATTATATACATGCATGTTTAATTTAAATAACAGCTTAGAGGAATATTTGAGAAAAATAATTTGAGTATATATTTAAGATTAGCACATGCATAGATGTTGAATAGTGGTAGTAAGACTATGTTTGGAACATGGCCGGGTCAAGTGAACTGTAAGACGGTATCTGGGATACTGCATTTCACATTGTAATGTTGTAAGACTGTGTCTGGGGTACAACTATCTAAATGACTTGACGAAAATAAATATTTTGACATGGCCATTTTTATTTATAACTATCTTTGGGACAGTGCTCGAGATCAATATGCTTTTGAGGCAATCTCTAGTGGGTAATTGTATGCATATATATTTATTAGACCCTCAATATGCTTATAGTACTTGATGCCCACCTGTACATGTGCATTTGTGCTCCTTAACTTTTTTAATTACTAAACTCGTTTAAATTGAGAATTTATTCTCAATGTTATTAACATTATGCTTAGAGATTAACATCTGAGTTATATTAACCCGGCAATTATTTTGGGAATACATTTTAAAATAGGTGGTAAATAATCTTATTAAATTTTTGAATAAAGCTAGCATGAATGATAAATGACCAGTAATTAAAATTTTAATGCCTTAGATATTAATTTAAATTTTGATTAATATGAATATTCGACATTTTATTTAGTTATATATTATTTAAGCCTTCCTTAAATTATCGGCTTATTCATATTGTGTTCCCACCTTTTGGTTTGCTGTTCACTCATTGGTTATTTTGTTTGAAAATATTCACACTCACACCTCACCGCTTTACTTTTTCAGATTGATTGTGTTTTTATTAGTTAAAATTTTCTGTATATTTATAAGCGTTCCAAGATGTTGTGTGATTATATGGTTATGAGCAAAGAATTACAAGAAGGTGAGATGACTATTAAGTACTCCCTAGGGCACTCTGTTGATATAGTACTAGACTTGAAGGAACAGGTTGAGCTTGCGACTGCCTGTTGACAGTGAGAAAGCATGGAGACCTTGTTATCACAGTGGTCCTTGTGATGTGCGAGACCGCCTTCGATGTCCATGTTTCCCTAATCCTTAACTAGTGCTAAGGGTGACCTGAAAGATGACCTTTTTGTTCTTTTAACTGTGTGACCCTATGATGTTTATATAACTGTGTTAAATAGGGTTACTTGTTTGTAGTTGATCACAACCTTTATATTTTGGTGTAATTAATTGTAAATATTTTAGTTGTAATCAGTACTCTACCTATGCAGGATTGTATATGGGAATGTAAATAGTTTAAAAATAAATGGTAGCTTCCTGTTGTTCTCCTCAATATTGTGATATATATAATTGTTGCTTATTTATAGTTGCTGATGTTTAAGTCATGTTTGGATACAATAGTAGTGGAATCCAGTTAAGTGCAAAACTTGAGTTTAATTATGTTTAGAATATAAAACTAAATAAAAAAAATTTGTTACTCTCCCTGCAATTATTTGTTCCTCTAAGCACAACCATAATTTTCATTTGTGTTAAATTTTAACATTTAGATACTAATTCTTAGATTGCTGCCTCATCCTATAGGCTTCCTTATTAGATATTCGAGGGTAACATTGTAATAAAGGTATATATGAGGTTGGCTGTCATAATATTAAAGTTTACCTTTATTTCTTTTTGATTATCAAATTTCAATTTATATTTTTCGATTAATTTAGAATTATCAATTTAATTCAATTTAAACTTTCTTTACAAATAAATGCATTAGTTCTATAGAAAAATTTTAAAATTTTTTATTGATATTTTGTTTATCTCATGTGGTGTATTGTTGAAAATTTTAATTTTGATTTGAAATTGTAATGACATTAAATGTTGCAAAACCTCAAACTACAACAACATTTTGTATTAAATTTCAGTTTAATTAGAAAAATATTGTAGTGATAAACGTTATAGTCAAAGTTATCTAAAACATCTTTCAAATATAATTTTATTCTTTTAAAATAAAATTTGTAAAATATCACTTATAAAATGTTATGATAAGCTGGTTTTTTTTTTTTTTTTTTCAGTGATTCATTTCCATCCTTAATGATTTAATTCAACATTTAGGACTAATACTAAAAAAATATTAATAAATCAAATTAGAGGAAATGATTATATGCCAAATGATACCCCATATGCATATTCCTATTTAACTAAGATCTTTATTTTTCTATACAGGGTTGCTTGCAGAAAGAGGACACAAATCAAATAGGAAAAGATTCCTAACTAAAAAGACTTCTAGATAGGAAAAAACACTCTCCTAACATGCATAAGAATTTCATTAAAGAGAAATCTTATTTCTCTCAAGTTGGAGCATCACTATCTTTATAAATAGGACCCTATATTCCTTATTCTCATTCATTCTATTCCTCTTATATTCATTGCTCTCTTTATCTCTCTAAAATTCTCTCTCTACCTTCTCTGACTTAGGCATTACAGGGTTTGTGGGGATCCTCCCCACTTCTCACCTTGCCCTTTATTGGTCACTTGCGGGGTTGCCAACTCAGAAGTTCTGAAAACAAGTTATCAAGTGGCGTCGTCTGTGGGAAAATCTTAATCTAAAAGCCATTTAAGCATCTACCAAATGAAATCTTGGCATTATGACTTCCAACCCACCAAAATCTCAACTCCTAACATGCCCTTTAATCCATCTACCTCTATTCCTCCGATCAATTTATCTGCCTCCATTCCTCTAATTAATCCATTTGCTCCCCTCTTTCTAGCTAACCTGTTAGCACATTTTCAAACAATAATTCCATAGACTCCTTTTTAACATATTGGACCCTTATCTCAAGCCCGAACTGGAGCATACACTTCCCTTGGTAATACTTAAGGGTGGCCAGCTCTTGGCACCAACTTTCCTTATTATGCCCCTCTTCAACATAATAATAGACCCATACCTTCCATAATTTTCCCAAGCTTACCAAAAACTCCTATCATAAACACACCAAACCTAAACATAATAGCCTAGACACTCAACCTATCCCCAATGAGCAAAGAAGTGATGATCTAAAATATTCAAACCCAGATGACCTTAATGTAACAATAGCTAAATGCCTTGATCTAAAGCAGTAATCCCGAAGCAACTCACATGGAAAATAATATAACACCAGCAACAGAAGCTTTAGATGTACATAGAGAGAATAAAGAAAAATATAAAGCTCCAAAAGGAGAATCTAGCTCGATAATCTCGGCACTAGATGATTCAAAGATAGCTCAAAAAGTTGAAGAAGTCATAAAGAAAGCTTGTACCCGGCCAAGGAAAGAATATGAATGTGTTATGTAAGGAAAGACTCTCTTCATAAGTAGAATAATTCGAACAGAGATTTCAACTAAATTCAAAATGTCTCAGTTAGATCAGTTCAATGGAAACAGAGATCTAATCAACCACATATCCTTGTTTAGGACTAAAATGTTACTCCAAAATGTGAATGATGGAATCATGTGTCGAGTCTTCCTAGTACACTTATTAAGAATGCCCAAAAGTGGTTCCATTGGCTTCTCAAGAATTCCATCTCCTTCTTTGAAGAATTGGCCAAGAAATTTTTGACTCATTTCATCACCAACGTCCCTCTAGCCAAAAACATCAATGATCTTCAGATGTACAGATAAGAAGCGATTGAATCACTATAAAGCTATTTGGATTAATTCAACAAAGTAGCCATGCAGATTGAAAATTTGGTTAATGAGGTAGCCATAAAAGCTTTGGAGAATGAGACTCGACTTAGAAAGCTCAAAGATAAGATAATGATAAAAGAATATAGCACCTTCGCTGAGGTATGGCAATGGCAATAAAGATGATAAAAATGGATGAAAATACGAGGATGCATTAGGATGATAAGAAAGCACTTACCAGGAGAGATGAAAGGCCAAGGTTAGGACCTAGAAGGCAAAACTTCTAATGATCAAACTTCATAAACCTGACATAAGGATTAAAAAAAGAGGCTGAGAAATATATGCCATTGAACACCTCTAGATCCAAGATCCTCATATGGGTCAGACAAAGTACTATGGGTATAACTCCAGCTAGAAGACTGAATTTGACCAAGAGAGCTATGCAGGATAAAAGGTACTACTATCAATATCATCGAGATTACATGCATGAAACTAAGGCATGCTGAGAATTAAAGATCACCATAGGAAGATTGATATATAATGGTAAACTTGATAACTTTATTGATACAATAAGAAGGAACAAAAAGTTGAGTTTAGAATTCAATGATCGAGATACTAGAGAAGTGAAAATTGTTAAAGCCCAGTTCAATATAGTGGATTTTCCTATCATATACAATGACATTATTAGCCGACCAATACTTCATGAAGATCAACACATGGCCAGGAAATGCTACGAGATGGCAATCAAACCTCAGATGGAGGTATTCCTTTTAGAATCTTGGGAAATAGAGAAATAAGGAGCCAATATCGAGCCATTTGATCAGACTGTATAGATCACCAAAGGAAAGACAGTAAGGATCGATAATGAGCTCGATAGCAAAGTTAAGCATGAAATAAGTAAAGTCCTCATTAAACACTCAACCAACTTTACTTCTCAAGCATCCAATATTACTAGAGTATACCCTCAGATTGCTTTGCATAGTTTGAATATTAAGCCAGGAGTAAAGCCAATCATCCAAAAAAAGAGGATCTTTGCATATGAAAGACAAAAGGTAATTATTGAAGAAACAAAGAAGCTGTTAGAAGCTAGATTCATTAAAGAAGTAATACACCCAAAATGGGTAGCAAACATGGTGCTAGTAAAAAATTCCAATGGCAAATACAAGATGAGTATGGATTATACTGAACTCAATAGAGCATGGCCCAAAGATAGCTATCCGTTGCCAATGATAGATCAATTGGTAGACTCCACTGCTAGTCACGTCTATATAGCTTTGTGGATGTTGCACAAGGGTACCATCATATACTAATGAAGAAAGAAGATCAGGAAAGACATCATTAACCACCCATAAAGGTCTTTATTGTTACAAAGTTATCTCATTTGGGCTGAAGAATGTCAAAGCAACATATCAAAGGTTAATGAATCATGTGTTTTAGGATCAAATTGGAAAGAATGTGGAGGCATATGTGGATGACATCATTATTAAGAGCCAATATGAAGAGTGGCGTCTTGATGACCTCAACCAAATCCTTCAAACTCTGAACTAATACCAGATCATGCTAAGTCCAGAGAAGTGTGCTTTTGAACTAAAGGTAGGTAAATTTCTAGGATTCATGATATATCATAAAGGAATCAAAACTAACTAACCATGAGAAGATGGAGGTCATTCTTAAAATGAAAGCTTTGATAACAATCAATGAGCTATAAAAGCTAAATGGAAGAATAATAGAATTAGGGCATTTCATCTCTTACTCAGCCAAGCGATGTCTATCACTATACTGAGCCTTGAAAATTTTAAGAAGTTTGTATAGAATGAAGAATTCTAGACAGCTTTTGAAGACATCAAAAAGTTCCTGTCCTCACCACCTCTACTCAATAGGCTAATTCCAAAAGAAACACTATACTTATACCTCTTTATTGGTTAGGAGTTAATTTCCTCGGTACTAGGGAAGGAAGAAGGAAGTCAACAAAGTCCAGTAAACTACATCAGTAAGATACTCAAAGGTTTAGAAATTTGGCATCCTAAACTAGATAAGTTAGCTATGGCCATCGTCCATACATCCCACAAACCCTAGTACTAATTTCAGGCCCATTCAATCATTGTCAGATCCAGTTTCCCTCTAAGGAAAATCTTACAAAGACCTGAAACATCTAGCAAACTAGTTTAATGGTCAATATTGCTTAAAGAATTTAACATCAATTATGAACCTTGACAATAGATAAAAGGATTAGACCTTAGCGGACTTCGTACAAGAGATGACAATAAGAGATCTCGCCCCTTCCAAGTGTTTAAAATGGAAGTTATATGTCAATGGAGTCTCATCCATCCAAGGATCTAGTGTCAAAATTATTCTCAAAGGGCCACACAAAGTCACTATTAGATATACAATTTAGAGAAAATACAACACCACTAATAATGCAGTCGAGTATGAAGCACTCATCACAGGATTAAAGTTGGCCATAGAGGTTAAAGCCAAACATCTTAAGATATACTTGGACTCACAATTGGTGGTAAAGTAAGTCAAAGGGACATTCCATATCAAAGACCTAAGCATTATTAAGTATGTTGAGAAAGTTAGACAACTCCTAAAGAAGCTCGAGCATGATGAGGGACAATGGGAAATCATCTAAATTCCTATAAGTGAAAATTCCAAAGCATATTTGCTAGCCAAATCAGTGGCCAAAGATAGTTAGACATTTAAAGAACTCGAGCTCATTAAGGCATTAATGAAATTAAACACTAAAGAAGCAGAGATCATGGAAATACAGGACATTACAGAATGGATGAAACTAATCATTCAATATCTTGAACATGGGGTACTTTTACAAGATAAGTTGAAACCTTAAAAGTTGAAGATAAAAGCTACATATTACTCCATTCACCATAGGGAACTCTACAGAAGGTCTCTCTCGCATCCATAGTCTAAATATGTATCTCTAGATGAAGGAAATTATGTGCTTAACCAACCTCACATAGTGGCTATAAACCACTTCATAAAGTGGATAGAAGTTAAAGCTATACTAACCATCACTAAGGCTCAGATCCAGCACTTTTCTTGAAAAGAAATCATCTACAGATTCAGAATACCACACACTCTAATAACAGATAATGGGAAGCTGTTTGATAATAAGAAGTTTAGAAAGTTCTATTTAGATCTCTGAATAAAGCTCTAGTTTACCTCAGTAGCTCATCCATAAATAAATGAATAGACAGAGGTCACCAATAGTATTATCTTGCAAGGGCTAAAGAAAAGACTTGACAAAAAGAAGAGAAACTAGGTTGATAAACTCAACAATGTTGTTTAAGCCTATAGAACTATACTAAAACCTCCATTGGAGAAACACCCTTTAGACTAACTTATGGGATGGATGTGGTAATCCTAGTGGAGATTAGATCAACAAGTTATCGAGTTAATGAGAATCTGGATTAGGAAGTCAATAACATCAATGCTTAGGTATGTCTAGACTTACTTGAAGAGAGGAGAGAGTAGGAATCTATTGTTGTAGAAGCCCAGAGGCAGAGGGTCATTAAATATCACAATCAACACATTTGGCCAAAACACTTTAGAGTCAGAGATTAGGTACATAGAAGGGCTAATATTGGTAAAGGTAACTTCGATATAGACAAGCTTGGACTTAATTAGGAAGGTCCTTATAAAGTTATCGAGAAGATAGCCAAAGAGGTCTACAAGATCAAAGATAGATAGGGAAAAGAGTTATAATAATACTGGACCTTGGATGGTCTCTGAAGATATTATCAATAAATGTACTCAAAATTTTATGAAATAAAATACTTCATTTATCAATGGAAATGTTATATTACATAGTATTCCAAAAAGAAAAAGAAAAATTATCAACTAAGTAATTTATAATTGAGTATCAGGAAGCTCAGAAAAAGGAAGACTCATATTATGAGACCCAGACATAGAAGCTGGATCAGGTTCAATAGAGACAACACTACAGACATCTCCCTAATAGGCCTCAAATCCTTTAGTTACTTAGCAGATGATTTATTGATAATAGTCTTGGTTGATTTCTTAGGATTCTTTGACTGTTTGGAAGAATTTTTACTTCATGCATCCTCTTCGACAACTATCTTAGCTAGATTGGTGACCATTGTTTTATCCAAGTTTGTGATTTCTAGATTTAGGTTTTTGTGAGTAAGACTCTTTGACATTCAAACTTGTAGGTTGTAAGAAACCCTATAACCATATTCTGGTAGCTTCTTTTATCATCTTTATAGGATTTCTCAGCCGCAGCAAGCTTCTCCTCCAAAGCCATAATCCGGGAGTTTTGCCCTTCAATTTTTATTGTAGGTTGAGCTTGGTTATGCTCCAACTCTTCCATGCTCTTCTGGCTTGCCTCAACTTCAAATCTTGCCTCTACGTGCTTAGTTTGGTAGAGCTCTAGTACTGCCTTTGCCTTTTCTAATTTCTTTTCAAAATTAATGGCTATGGTGCCAACCTCCATCTCCTTTAAATTGTATTGACTGTTGAGATAATAATAGTTGTCCTTTGCCAACAATAAAGCTTGAGTTATCTGAAAAAAAAAGGGAGACGAGCATCATCAACTTAGTAACTTATAAGCACAAATTAAATAGAGTGGAAGATGGTTACCTCCAGCAAGTGCCTAATAATGACATTGTACAGCTCCTCCTTGTTTATATCCATCCAGCACTGGATGTCTTTACGAAGCTATAGAGACTCAACATATTAATCCCTCACTCGTGCATTCAGGATGCTCGAAGGCTTTATCTTTTTCAAGATCCAAAACCTCATGTCTGGACACCCAGATAACTTTAGTCACTTAATGAAGACCTCTTCGCGTAACTCTTCAACATATGAGTCTTCATTTAGGGCCCACTTCTTTTGATGCTCAAACTTCTCCACTTGAGAAGTTTTTACCGTAACTATTCCTTTTTTACTGGGTGCAGCCTTAGAGGAGACCTCTGAAACAGAAGGCTCAGAAATAGGAGAAGAGATCTGCACATCCTCCTGAGTCTCTAGCTCATTATCTACAGGTTGAATACCATTTGTAAAGTCAAAAACGTTAGCCATTTATAGACAAAAAAGAAAAAACATAAGTTAAATAATACCTTATGAATTTGGGAACTTGCCATTGAGTTGTATGTGATCAGGATAGACTCTCCAAGATATCTATTAGATAAATTATTAATGGATCTTACATCAGCTATGCCCTAAAGATGAAGCCTCATGACCATCTTTATATCCCTATCAGATAGCCTTAGGAGTCACTTCACTTTGTGGTAGTCATCAGACCACAACCATTGGACATGGATGAAGTTTGAAGGATGTTCAATGATAAAAACAAAACCTATGTCTCCACTTCTTATGGAGATTCAGAAGCTTTACGAAGAGGCTATGATTTGGAATAGCTGATAAAGAGAAAATTAGCTCTCCTTTTTTCTTATTTAAGATATAAAGGTATCATAAGACGGATGTCCAGCTCTCTACCGTCCTCATACATCAATTCTATAAAACCAATTAAGATCCAATAACTATTTGAATAAAGTTTTCCATGAGCTATGTTGTACCTATTTAGAAAGCTCCTAATAAAAGGGTCTAAGGGGGACTTCAATCCCCCCTCCAATTAATCGAAGTACACAACTAATCTATGAAAATGTAACATAGGGGTATAGGCCTTTAAATTCTTATCTACAGTGTGCAAAGCAAAGTTTGTAGGAATGTTAAAATGTCTTTAGTACCATTTTAATGAATCTTCATCTATCTAAATGACAAAATAAGTCAGAGTTAGCTTGCTCTCGTGGAGCCATGGATCTTATGTAATAAATAAAAAGAAGAAGAATATAAAGGAGAGAAGATATTTCACTTGCAAAAGAAGGATGCAAGTGTTGAGAAAAGGCTTTGGAACATACGAGAGAGAACTTAGTGAGGAAATAAGATAGCAAGTAAAGCAAAAAGTGCAATAAATAAATGGGTGTGGTCTATTTAAAGCATAGTGGAAGGTTCTAGAATAACCATCATTGCCCTTATGAACATTTTCATCTCTCTTATAACATCAAGGGCAATTCTGAGAATGAGAAAGGCCCACTAATTGAGTAGTTATTATTATGCCATCTAAAACATCTCATCTTCTAACACACGAATAGACATGACTATTACATGATTCAAAATTCGAAGGCAAATCAAAAGACATGGTAGTTGATAATCCCGCTCCTCTCACTGCTAACTATCTCTATCATCAGCACTCGGGCTGTGCTTTTAATGTATTGAGATTCTAAGTCCAGTGACTGAAGCTGGCACCCTTAGGTTGCTTCGATAGTACTGAGGTTCAGCACTTGGACCATGCTTCTAATGCACCAAGATTCTAAGTCTAGTGACTGAAGCTGGCACTATCAGGTTGCTTCTACAATACTGTGGTTTCGAGCATGTAAGGCTTAAGTCATAGCACCTTGCATCTAAGCCTCAAGCATCTAAGTGCAGCGACTAAAGCTGGCACCCTTAGGTCACTTCTATAGTACTAAGGTCTGGCACTCAAGCCATGCTTTTAATGCATTGAGACTATATGGAACTCGGGCTACACTTTTAATGTACCGAGCACCAAAATTCTAATGACTGCTGCTTCTGCCAAGTTATCTTCATATTGGTAGGTTAATCCCTCATACCAAGCATTTTTTGTTGCAGGTTCTATGCACTAAAGTCTAACTGGCACCTCAACAATGTTCTTATACTATGATTTCAAAACTTAGTACCAAGCTTTATCTTTTCCTTTATGACTGAGGCTGGCCACCTCAGTTCACCCCTCTATATCAAATGTAATGATGTTTTTCCTTACCTTGCAGACCCAGATACATTAGACATAAATATCCGAACATGCTTTTAGGGGAGACTCTTGATATCCTATATGTATATTCCTATTTAACTAAGGTCTTTATTTTCCTATACAGGGTTACTTGTAGAAGAAGGATATTCAAATAAAATAGGAAAAGATTCCTAACTAAGGAGACTCCTAAATAGGAAGAAACACTCTCTTAACATGCATATAACTTTCATCAAAGAGGAATCCTATTCCTCTCAGGTTTGAGTATCACTATCCCTATAAATAGGACCCCATATCCCTCATTCTCATTCATTCTATTCCTCTTATATTCATTACTCTCTTCATCTCTCTAAAACTCTCTCTCTACCTTTTTTGACTTAGGCATCAGAGGGTTTGTGGGGATCCTCCCCACCTCTCACCTTACCCTTCATTGTTTACTTACAAGGTTACCAGCTCAGGAGTTTTGGAAATAAGTTATCATAAAAAAAATACAACAATAATTAAAAATCCAAAACCTATATTATAATTTTGATGTCACTTATATTAAGTTCAATATATAGATACTTATAGGTGTTCGATTTTGCATATATTCCCCTAAAAAGCATTCCATATCCACACTACATATCTTCATGTTATATCCTCTTCTTTCTTCCTTAAATGCATATTCTCATTATTGGATTAGGATCAGTCTAAATTCTCTTTTAAAATGAATCAATCTTACTCATAATCAGTTGACTAATAGCTAATAACTTATGACTAATTGATGGTAAATGATTAAATGTTTAATGAAAATATAGCAACAATTATTGTTAATGTATTTAATTATATATCTACACATTAAAATTTATGGTATATACAAATCATTATAAGTTTCTATTCCAGTAGAAGTCATATAACGTTATAAAGAAAATTTTGGTTACTTAATACTCATTATAAAAAGTGTTGGCTAAATGATCTTAATATTTATGTTTTTTAAACTTAATAATTTATTTTACTTATACAACTTTAAAAAATTGTATATTAATAGTTAGATTTTGAATTTTAATTAATACTAATGTAGACACCTGGTTTGATCGGCCCATGATAAAGAGCGAATTGTGGATGCTCAATTTAACCGATCCATAATAGAGCCCGATGATGAGAAATATAAGACTTGAATGTAAAAAAAGAAACCCTGAAATCTTCTAAAAAATGAGCTCAAGAGCTAGAAACCCATGAACATGCCCAAAACCCTTTAAAAATTAGCCTAAATTGCCTAGCCCCATTTGGCCCAATGCAAGGTAGGCTCAAGAGGTGAACACCTCTATGAAGATGCAATCGCCTCTCTAGTAGCTACTGAAGAGGCAATCCCCTTATTGTAGAGCCGCTGCCTCTATAGTAGCCACTTGCTCCTGCATTAAATGTAGAGTTAGTCATGATAACCAATAACTTGGTGAGCCCACCTCCTCTGCAACTTAGCCTCTTATATGAAAAAATGACATTAGGAGAAGAAAGGGGCTAGGAAAGGCAATGATAGTTGAGTGATGGTAAGGATATGGGCTAAAGGAGGTGAATAAAAGAGAGAAAAAAAAGAGAGTGAAGGGACTTTTTTTTTTGGGAGACCTTTTGGTACTAAAAAGAAAAGGAACTTAGAAAAATTATAGAGAGAAAAAAAAAAGGCAAAGAGAGCTCTAAGAGGAATAAGGAGATGTTTTAGAGAAAATAAGCTTAGAAGTTAATTTCTCTTGGAGAGAAAGGGGAAGAAACTTGCATTCAAGGAGAGGACTAACACTTCAAAGACATTTTTTAGGGCCAAACATATTTTGAAGGCTCACTTTTCAGTAATCATCTTATCCCTTTTCAAGTTTGCATGATTCATTTCTTATTTGTCTATATGTAATTTCTAGTCTTCTTGTTACTAGCTTTTATATTTTTTTTCCTTTGTGTTTAATATCCATAATATGCATTGCCTCTTATATGATTTATTGAGCTCTAAGTGAGATTATATATTAGACTAGCTTTTAATAATAGATCTTTACTTGAATGGAAATATTTACCATTTTTGAGAGTCATTTAAGACTGTTCATTAGGCAATTGCCTATTCACTTGAATGGTAGAGAGGTGATCGCCTCATGGCACAAAGGCAATCGCCACTCTAATAGGTCTCATATGACCTTGCCTCATATTCTTGTAAGTTATGAAGAGCTTCTATGCGTATATAGGTCTTAACATGTTTAAATCTATTTTATATGAGAGCCCTACCGTGTTGTTAAATTGAAGTTTAGAGATTATATTTTATGGCTTTGATTCCTTTGTTTACTAAAATGATCTATGAGCTAATTTTATTAATTTTTGTGCATGATCTTTATTTATCTTAAGGAACTAACATTTTGATTATTATAGGGATCCATTGGTGATTTGTGATCATCAATTATTCATCATATTAATTAGTTCTTAAGAGGTTCTTTTTTATTTGAGTAATTTACTTTCAGTTTATTTTTGGTTTATTTTTTATTTATTATACTATTATTTGAGCACGAAGCATTGTAATCCTTAATCCCTTTCCCCTTTGATTTGGAATGTATGGGTGTAAATTATATCTTTTCATTTATTTATAGTGAATGTTGGGACTAATCATATGAATTTGATTAATGTACAAACACGGGCTTAACCATAAAATGCAATAATTATTTGAAGGAAATTACTACTTGCTTGATAATAAAAAAAATCATGGAATAATTAAGGGTAATAAACTACAAAACATAAACAGAGGCTAACCATAAGGTTGGGTGGGCATTCAAATGCCTATACCCAGTTTCTGAACCTGTTGTCTGATAATGGCTTTAAGGAACCTCCATGGAATCCAATTGTCGTATAAGTGTGTCCCTGCTTTCATACAGGTGGTGACTCCATCTCTGAGTAGGCTTTAAGACCTATGTCATATTTCTTAGTGGGCCTCGAGCCCACATAGTGTTGTAGTCATCAAACACTTGGGCACACACTAAAACCTATTACCTATAATGGCGACTCCACTAAGGATAGAGAAATTAATTATAGTGTTTTGCAATTTATCATTTTTAATTATTCTTTAATTTTTTAATTTTTTTTTGCATTCACTACACTTTTTGCATACAATGAGCACTTCAATCCCATTTTAACCCAACAATAGTTAGTATTTTGCTACCTATGTTTCACTTAAACTTGGTGGTGAAATGTTTGATTATTGTCACTTATGACACATACTATCCATGCCATATGGACCCTTGGGTGGGGAGATGTACACGGATGTGTATCGTTGTGGGAGTCGAAGCATTTTAGTACCCAAGACTCAAGCTCATTAGAGGCCTAGTAATTTCCTATAGGAACTTCCATTTTGCTTATGTTTTATGCCCTTTAATGGATCCTTAAAATAAGACCCAAGCTTCTTATAAGTGGACCTTGTCAAGATGGACCTTTCACGCCTATTTTTAGCCCATTTCAAAGTAAGTATTATCAAAATGGGCCTATCATGCCCATATTGGACCATTGAAATGGATCTTGACAAGGTAAGGCCCTGATATCACCCTTGGCCCATTAATGCGGACTTTGGATTTATTTAGAGGATCTGTTACTTGTTTGTTCCATTTTGAGAGTTATCTTGCATATGTCAGTTTTATTATCCCCTGTTGATAATTGAAACCTAGTCTAAAAATCCTAGGACAAGATACTCAACATTGAATACATATGTGGGAGAAATAAAGGTGGATGTCATTATTTTTAAAGCTATGCATTTTTGTGTTGTGTATATTAAATGTGCTTATTTAATTGCCTATCTTCTTAAATAATGAAATGAACCTGCATATCATGCATAATTCTAACATGTGGTCTTATAGTAGTATAGATACTTCAAGCTCATCTAAGTGGGTTCGGTCCAGTTTTGGTCAGTTAGTCAGAAGTTCAAAAATAGAAATAGCAGGAGGGTTTGATCCTTAGGCTTTCAAGGCACAATTAAAGGAGGAGGTGTTCACTAAGACTCAATCTATGATGAAGGAGATGATAGGGAAATAACTAAGCTAATCAGAGAAAATCAACTGGCACAGCCACCCAATACATAGCCAGCCAATCCAATCGATCTTGATAATGAAATTTTGGTGAGAGAAAGGGAAGAGGATGATATGACAATATCGGCTAATCCACCAAATTGGAGAAATGTGAACCTGCTTAAGGATGTGGAATAGATTGAGTGGGCTAAGAGTATAATGAAGGCTATGAGTTAAATGCAGATGATGATGAAGGACAAGGGCATGGATGCTCCATTGGACTACATCGATTTGAATCTAGAAAGGAAAGATGAATTATTGCCTCGAAGGTTCAAATTCTCCAATATGAAGAAGTATTCCAGCATCGAGGATTCCCATTTGCATCTAAAGCAATATATGACTTATATGAAAGCCCCCAAGCTGACTAAGGCTCAAATCATCAAGCAATTCCCTATGTCATTGGAGGGTGTACCAATCCGTTGGTGCTACACTTTAGAGCCACACATTCAGTTTGATTGGAAAGAACTATGTGCTGCATTTATGAAATAATATGGCCTCAATGTTTAGTTAGAAGTATCTTTGAGGGATTTTCAAAACACTAAGCAAATGTTTAATGAGTTCTTCACTGACTATCTAACTCGCTTGAGAGGGAAGCTATCATAAATGAGGCATAGGCCTACCAAGTCAGACCAACTAGAGATGGCAATAGAAGGATGCATTATAATACTATTTAAGAAGCTATGAGATTTAGGAATATGAAATTTTGAGTTATATAAATTTAGGGTTCAGAAGGAATTAGACCTGGCCTAAGAGAAAAGGTTCTTTAAAGGGAGATCTAGGGGTAAAGAAGGAGCTGGTTCGAGTAGTAATGTCTAGATTAATACCAGCAGGACACCTAGTAGTAGTCTACAAATTAATGCTATTAGGCAACCCCAAAGATTCTCCAATTTGGGGTGGCCTTTATAAAAAATCCTCGAGAAGTTGATTAAGAAAAATTTATTACGACCTCTTCCTTTGCAGCAACCTTTACCCGATGCCAACCCAAAACTTTTCTATAAATTTCACCAAACCATTGGGCATGACACTGATAGTTATGCCTGATTGAAACATGAAATCCAAGATATGATTGATGTAGGCAAAATCACGGACCTAGAGATAAGAAAACCAAACACCCAAAACAACCCTTTGCCCAATAATCAAAATGTGCCACCAACTAACCCACTTATTCTAATGATTAACAATAGCCTAATAGAAGAGCAAGTCTTGAGCTCTTTTATTGACACCACTCCTAATCCAACAAAGCCTGAACTTAAACCAAAAAACCTGAACCAAAATAAATAATCCCCCAAGCTTGTTGTACGTGTATTAGACATCTGGAGCTCTGATGATGAAATAAAAGTTTATCTGTGGGATGATAAGCAAGGTAGATCAATCCAATATGTGAAAAGGGTTAAGGAGAAAAAGCAAGAAGTTGAGATTGCTAACCTAAATTAGCTAAAGTAAAGAAGGCAGTGAAAGGGAAGAAAGTGATAAAAGACTAGGGAACCACCACTAGTGTTTGAGAGTTACTCATGCATTCTAGGGACCACCGAGAAGCATTAGTTCTAGCACTAGATTAGAGAAATATCTACATGAGCTATACTCCTGAATAAATGGTTCATTCCTTAACAGAAACCTCTTAAAGTGCCATAATGTTTTTCGATGACGAGTTGCCATTAAAAGGGAGGGATCACCAGAAAGCCCTATTCATAAAAAATGAAGTGAAGGGAAAGATGACTTGTTGTATCATGGTGGATAATGGTTCTACCATTAATATGTGTCCATTAAAGATTCTACTAAAGTTAGGTTTGACTGTGGTGGGCTTAAAGCCCTTTGAGGTAGTTATCAAGGCTTATGATAATACGAAAAGGTTCATCGAGGGAACATTCAGAGCCTTGGTTAAGATAGGACCCATTGAGGCCTAGGTCTATCTATATATAATTGACATTCTAATCACTTTTGTTATCCTGTTGGGGAGGGCATGGTTCCATCCTTTAGGTGGCGTACCTTCCATTGTCCACCAGAAAATCAAGTTTCCATATGAAGATAGGGTTGTCACCATCTCTGTTGTGGTTGCCCTAAAGTTAGCCCTTAAGTAGATCCCGATAAGCCCAAATTTTGAGGTTTATGTAATTTATAAAGATGAAATAGATAAGAGGGTTCTTAATATGATGCGTAGCATAAAGTTTATGCCTGGTATGGGATTTGGGAAAAGACCAAAGCAGACCTTAGAGATTTATTGAGTGCAATGTACCCATTTTGAAGCATGGAGTAGGGCTTAAAGGAGCTAATGGTCCTGAAGAGGAAATTGACATATGGAATTAACTTGTGAAAGAAGAAGAAGAGATTGCAGTTGAAAGAAAGGGCTTATGGGAAACCTTTATAAAAGAAGGCACCAGATACCCATATGATGGAACTCTAAAACCTCTTTTGATTACTGGGGAAGTTATTCTAGGGTTTGAGATCTTTGCCAAGTTTGTAAATGGAATGAAGAAATTTGCTGTTGAGGAAATCCTTGTGGAAGAGTTGGTACTAGCTGAGGAGGAATTTGAGGAGAACACAATAGCTCTGGAGTTGAAGGACACTGATAATCAGAACAAGGAACTAGATTTCAAAGCCTATGTTCTCAACTCCATTATGGACATCTTTTATGATGAATTTGATGTCTCTTTTACTTCTTTATTTGAAACTAATGATTTGTTCTTTTCAAAAGTTAATGCAATGAAGTATGAGTTTGCTAATTTGTGTGATGTGTTTCCTAATGGTTATTCTATTTGTGATGATCATTTCATGCATATGTTTGAAATTAATTCCATGCAAATTGAATCATTTAATTTAGACATAAATGAAAACCCTAAAAATAAATTGCTTGATTTTGGTCTAACTCATAAAAAGAGAGAAAAAAAATAAAAGAAACATTAATTAAAAAGACATAAAGTATTTGCTTAGGGCTATGAAGACATGCCAGGAATCATAGGGAAATCTCTAAACACAGAATCCCTACATATCCTTATATATCATTGGTCAAGCAGAAGAAAGGGAGACTGAGGCCAGAATGGGAACTTTTAGTTAAAGAAGAGGTCAAAAAGCAGTTGAAGGCATAGTTCTTAGAGGTGGTAGAGGACACTCAATGGTTGGTGAACATAGTTCTAATCCCAAAGAAGGATGGGAGGGTCTAAATGTGTGTAGACTATAAATATCTGAATAAGGCTTGCCCAAAGGATGATTTCTTGCTGCCACATATTGACACGCTAGTTGATAGCATGACTTCCAATATTACGTACTCTTTCATGGATGGGTTCTCGGGGTGTAATAATATCATAATGATAGTAATAGATAAGCTAAAGATGTTATTCATCATTGAATGGGGTACTTATTGTTATCGAGTAATGTCATTCGGATTAAAGAATGCAGGGGCTACTTATCAGAGGATGGCAACCACTCTGTTGCATGATATGATCTATAAATAAATAGTATTGTATGTGGATGATATGATGGTGAAGTCTGCAACTAGAGAGGGGCACTTTAAGGCTTTAGACAAGTTCCTAGCAAAGGCAAAACAGTACAATGTCATATTATATCCGAAGAAGTGTGTTTTTAAGGTGACGTCTGGTAAACTGTTGTGACATATTGTCAACTACAGTTGAATAGAAGTGGACCCAGATAAGGTAAAGGAAATTAGGGAAATGCCCTCTCCAAAGAATGAAAAAGAAGTCAGAGGGTTCATAGGGCATTTGTAGTACATTAGCAAGTTTATAGCTAAGTAGACTACCGTGTGTAAACTGATCTTTAAGCTCTTAAAAAAGAATCAAATTATGATATGGGACACTGAATGTCAATAAGATTTTAAAGCCATTAAGTCTTACTTAATGAATCCTCCAGTCCTACAACCACTAAAGTCAGGTAAGCCTTTAACCTTATATTTGGCAATCAAGGAGGATGCAATAGGGGTAATGCTCGCTCAAGAAAATGAAGAGAGTATTAAACATGTAGTGTATTACTTGAGTAAGAAGCTCCTCTCATATAAAGCTAACTATAGCTTGGTAGAGAAAATATATCTAGCTATAACCTAGGTAATGAAAAAGCTCTAACAGTACTTTCAATCCTATAGGGTACAAGTGGTTTCTAAATATGATCCCCTCAAATACCTTTGACAAACTCCCTCACTTATAAGAAAGTTAGCTAGATGGTTGGTGCTCCTCATTGAATTTGACATTGATTATATGGCAAAAAATGTAGTAAAGGGAAGGGTAGTAGTAGACTTTTTAGCTTAAAACCTAGTGGTCGACGAACAAGAATGAGAGTTGGAATTTCTAGATGAACATTTAAGGGTAATAGAGGTCTAGGGGTGGAGAATGTACTTTGATGGAGCCGTCAACAACAAAGGGGTCGATATTGGTATAATGATGATCATGCCAGAAGGGGAAATGATCCTAATGGCCAAAAGGTTTGAATTGAAGTAACAAACAATCAACCGTAATATAAGGCTGACATCTTTGGTTTAGAAGCGTTATATAGTGTAGGGGTAGAGGATGTTACCGTGTATGGAGATTCGATGTTGGTAATAAAATAAGCCTTTAATAAGTGGGAAGTGAAGGAGGATAGGTTGCGTCCATATTAGGATTATTTGGCTACTAGCTCATTATCTTTCACTCAGTGTAAGTTTATTCTTCTACAAAGAGAAGAGAATCAGATAGCTGATGCACTAACTACTCTAGCTTCCATGCAGGAAAATGGCAAATAAACAGAGATTAGGCCTTTAATATTAATGAAATCTCTAACTCCTTATTATAAAGAGATAAGGGTGATACTTATGGACACCGCTGAGAAGCCTTAGTTTTTTAACCAATAGTAATACTTAGAAATGGGATAGTTCCCTGAGGATGCTGACAAGAAAGAAAGGATGTCCCTATAAATGCTATCTTGGTAGTTCATTAGCCACAATGGAATGATGTATAAAAGAATGCTTACGAGTGTCCACTTGAGATGTGTTGATAAGGAGGAAGCCTAGAAACTTATGGAAGTAATACATGAAGGGGTGTGTGGCCCACTATAGATGGCGGGTTTTAGTGCGCATCCATGATCTTAGCAATCGTGACACTATTTGAGCTCAGGGCTCTAGAGAATACACTAACCACTATCATAAAGACATGGTGTAGAGATGAGGAGTCACCATCCAAGGTAAAAATTGGGACAAATTGAAAAATGGTGGTACTCAAATCCTTAAAAGAAAAATAGCACAACAACCAGGAGATTCTAGATACATAATACTAACTTCTTTTAGTCTTGTGTTCTTTTAGAATTACTTTATGAATTACTATCTTACCCTCTATTTAGATGTAATTTCATATAAACCCTCATTAAAACAATCAACTCCAGGCAAATTAGTCATGAAAATACATGTAAACAATGCACTTATTTAAGCTCATAATCCTTAAGTGTCACGACCCAAACTAGGAGTCATGACCGGCGCTAAGGAACGAAAATTCTTTCGAATCTAGAACCCGTAACAAGCCTTAGAAAATAAAATCATGTAATAAATAAATAAAAAGTATGACAAAATTAAAATTTTTTCTGAATCAATATACAAATTACATACTCCAAATCCTTCCATAAATAAATATATTCATAAAGTGTTCGGATACAACTGTTTGAGTATTAAATATTAAAACAAAATAATACTCTTCTGATATAATAACACAACTACTATAGTTTTTAGAATACAAATCAGAGTTCAGAATATACATTTATATAAAATAGCCAGGACTGAAGAACACCAGTGAGGGACTTTACTGCTAAGGTCTGACAATATAGGATCTCCTAAAAAAGAATAATTGAGGGGGGGTCATACCTCACTGAGTGAATTATTATACTATATATACATGCAATTTAAAACATATCCAATCATGCATTCATATATATATATATATATATACTCATGCATTCCACACATTTGCAGACCCTGCTTATATAAATATACTAAATGTAGAAAACATTTAGATCAATTCATGAAGGATCCATAGAACCCTAATAATAGCAACCTCAATCAACCCCATCATCACTCTAGCCATACAGGCTCACTTGATTCCAAATAGAACACTTATTCCAATCGGGATAGCAAACTGGCCCTGAGAGACTAAGTCAACCAAGCTCCAGCAGTCTGGCTGTCAGTGTGATTAGCCCTGAGACACTTGGTCAACCGAGCTCCAACAATCACACTATCTATTACCTCACATCTCAATCAAATCAATGGATCATTTATTCCTTTATAGACAGTAGACTGGTCCCGAGACACTAAGTTGACGGAGCTCCAGCAGTCTGACTGTCAGTGTGATTGGCCCTGTAATCACACTATCTATCATACCATTAATCTCAGTCAAATCAATCAAATCAATTATAATCACTAAAATTGATTCTCACTCAACCCTTATCTATCGCATTGGTACTACACGGTCCTAGTGCTACCCACTAGGAAGCATGTTCTATTGATATCCTTCATTTAAAATAAATCATTCATTCGAAAAATAATTAATGTAGAACAATATTCATAATAGTAAAATCAACCATATATATATATACAAAAAATATACCCAGTATATTTCGGGTATATATATATATATATATGTCAAATAAGGTATCAAATATACTAAAGGTAAACCATTAATATAGTTAAAAACAATTTAAGTGCATTTTAATAATACAACATGCATTTGCTTAAAAATTTACCTAAATATACAAAGAATATACCCTAAGTACACAAATCACTTAATAAAACAATTATGTATAAATATTCATTTAAATATGTGTTTTGGTTTAACATATATTCACAATATACCAAAACAACCTAATTTTCTAGTATGCATATATCACAATTAAACCCTAAGTATACCACTAATGTGTTAGGTTTGAATTAATAATAAAGCATGCATTTATTTGGGAAATATATCAAAAATATACCAAAAATAAACTTTAAAAAAATTTAAGTGTAGGTTCATAATATAGCATGCAATTATTTAAGAATAAACCTAAAATATACTGAAACTATACCTAAAGTATACTAATCATTTAATAAAATAATTATGACTAAATGTGCATTTAAAACATGTATATATACTAAAATGTATTAAACATACACCTAATTATTTAACGTACATATATCAAAATAACATGCATAATTATTTAACATGCATATATACAAAAATACAAACCCTAGATATACCAAAAATATAATTAAAATAACTTTAAAAAAACATATAATGAAAATGAAAAACCCTAAGTGATGCATCCTATATGCAATGCATATATATACAGTATAATAACTCACTGGTGAGACAAACTTGGTGGGCTTGATCCGTTAGGCCTCGGTCTCGGCGTAGCTAGAAAAATAAAATAATAGTAACTATCAGAATAAACTTCTAACTCTATACTTCTAGGATTACTATAGACAGATTCAATCAAGAATTCAGAATTAGACTCGGATCGGTTGTCACATTTTATGAGAAATCTATCAAAATTTTGGTAGAGTCTCCTCTGTAAAACAGACATCTCCCTACAAAAGTAGGGTCGATCCTGCATAGAAAACACACTTCAAGAATACACAACCACACAACCCCTCGGTCGGACTCCCAAACTACAATTCTACCGACCAAGGCTCACAATTCACGAGATATACACACAACTCATTTAAATGCCAGAAATACCAAAAATACCCTTGAGTAATCAAAATATAGCAATTTAAATATTTAAAACGCTGAAAATAATTATTTATCCAATAATTACAATAAAACCCTAATTTAAATAAAATATTATTAAAAATCGATAATTCTCAATAAATTCATAAGTATTAACCAAAATACATTCTATAAATCCAAAATACTTAATTAGCCCTAAAACATATGAAAAATCAATAAAAACTCATTTATTTAGAAAAATAGTATATTATATATAATTTGAAAATAATTTACGAAAAATAGTTTTAATTAGTTAAAAATACTAAATAATTTTTAGAAATCATTTTCATACCTCAAATAACTATTAAACCAATTTTATTATATTTTTACCCAATTTAGTGCCAAATTACCAAAATACCCCTATAATATATAAATTCACTATAATTATTCAAAAATTCACTAAAGATAATATAATTACTCAAAAAATTAATTTCTCAATATATAATTCAATAAAATCCATAATTACATTCAATTAACCAATTAATTTCAATAAAACACATAATTAACCTAATTTTCTAAAAATCACATAAACTAAATAAATTCACAATAATTATATAAAAATCATAAAAATTACAAATGAATTTCTAAAATGCATTTCAACACCTATAAACACCATAAATCACAATTTCATAATTTGATTAATTAATTTACGAAAATTAGAAAATATTAATAAAATAATAAAAAATTCACAAAAATCAAAATAAGTCCCAAAAATTCCATAAAAATTACAACGTATAGATTGAGCTACTAGGATCAATCTTTATGAAGGAAGTTTTCTTGAATCATTGAAATCAAAGCTCAAATAATTCAAAAACACAAGTTGGCCGAAAATGAAAATTCAAAACCTAGGGAAATCTAGATCAAATTAAGTGAAACAAAGCTTGGAAATGGACTCACCGGAGCTCAAGGAAGAGATAGAGACTGGTGGCATTCCAAATGGTGGCCTAAATGGTTCTGATCAGAGTTGGGATGGATTTCGACTTCTTGAAGAAAATTCGGCCAAAACTAACCAAAAATGGAAGCTTGGGGCGACGGAGCAAGTTGGAAGGGAGGGTGGCACGCTGGGAAGCACACTGACGGTGAAGAAACGGAGTTGCAGACGCCGGAGGGGTGAGGGACGATCGGGAAGATGGTGATGCTGACGATGGCAATTTGGTAAATATAGAGACTTTAGTTTTAGGTAATTATTATATGTATATGTATGTATATATATATATATCTATACTTTATATTATTTTAATATATAATATTATATGCACAATAAATATTCACCACACACATATTTAATAATATTTCTATACATATACATATATATACACATTTAATTATTATTTAAAACTTTATAATATAATACAATTTAATTAAAATAAACCCTAATTTAATTTAAATGTGCATATATGCATGTATATGTATATATTTTTATTCGACACTTAAAAATCATGCATGGACTCATGCAAATTCATGAAACCGTCTAAAATAATTAATATTTATTTATTTACATCTTAATTTTCCCGAAAATAAAATTCCCAACAAAATTTTACGTAAAAGTCGTAAAATAATTAAAAATGACTTTAATAAATGTCAAACTAATTAAATAATCATAAATATAATTTAAAATTATTAACACTGCATATCCCAATGCAATTTAAAATTATTTAAAGACTCAGGATATTTCATTAAGTTAGTATAATCTACAATGATTTTAATTAAATGGGCTAAATCTACATGTTTTAATTTACAAGTAAGCCTAAAGACTAATGGACCTAAATTGTCACGACCCAAAACAGGGGCCATGACTGGCGCTAGGGAACGGGAATTCTTTCGAATCCGGAACCCGTAGCAAGCCTAAAAAATAAAATAAAAATGCAATAATAACCATAAAAATATAATATGCAGCGGAAAATAAAATCATAAATATTACAATATCATCCATAACAACTGGATATAATTCAAAACTCATCACATCACATATATAATCTCATAAATGTATAATCTTTATACAAATCCAGTTTTAACATAATACATCTCTTTAAACAAATACATAAAATCCAATACTTTAATTTACAACTACTGCAGTGTCTAGATAAAATAAATAAGACTCAAGTAGACAATTTACATAAAGAAGCCGGGGCGGAAGAAATCCGGCGTATCGACCTGCTACTGAGGTCTGAGGAAGTTGACTCTCCTGAAAAATAGTCAACGGAGGGGAGTCAGACCTCACTGAGTGAATTACTATAGTATATATACATACACTCTAAGTGATAATGCATACAGTCAACAGTATATATATAATATGTATATATACAGGCAAGTTCATACAGATGCAGAAAAATCATTTTATATATTTTGTCTGAAAATCAACTTTTATGAAGGATCACATAGAACCCTAGAATATCGCAACCTCAGAAAATAGTGTTAAACAACACTCTAGCCATACAGGCTCACTGATTCCAAATATATCCACTTAATCCATATGGACAGTAGACTGGCCCCGAGACACTAAGTCAACCGAGCTCCAGCAGTCTGACTGCCAGTGTGATTGACCCCGAGACACTTGGTCAACCGAGCTCCAGCAATCACACCCAAACCACATCTCACATATATCAATAATCATAATCAAATCGATATCCACAAATAAGTTAGTAATAAAGCCTAAATACTATAGGCGTACCGGTACGTACTCGGTCCTAGTGCTGCCCACTAGGTAGCACGTTCTATTGATATCCTTCAGTAATAAATAATAAAATATTCATTCACAAATACATGATGCATGAATTTAAATAAATCAACAATATAAACCATATATATACCGAAAATATACCAAACATAAACCAGGTATATTTTGAGTATATATACGTCAAATAAATTCAATCAAATCATGAATTAAACTAAAAATATATTTAAAAACATTTTAAATATATTTTATTAATAAAACATGTATATAATTTATTATATACCAAAAATATACCAAAAATATACTTGAATATAAATCATGTTATTTATGCATATTTAGTCAAAATAAAACATGCATTTTCTAAATCATGCATCCTAAGCATATATATATAATATAGTAACTCACCTAATGCGCTCCACGAGACAGGTCCGACGGGCCTGGTCCACTAACCCTCGGTCTCGGCGCAACTAAACAAGAAATAATTAATTGACATCAGAATAACCCTAACAGAAATCCTAGAATTCAATCTAGAGTATTAAAATACGGAAACAGAATTAGGGTTCGACTGGACATCACGTTTTACGAGAATTCTACCGGAAATCCGGCAGAACCTCCCCTGTAAAACGGACATCTCTCTACTCAAAAGAGTAGAGCCGACCCTACAAAGAAAATACACTTCAAAAATAAACACCACAATCAATCACAACCCCTCGGTCGGACTCCAGACTACAATCTGTCGACCGGGGTCCACAAACACAGAATATATATTCAAATATACCAAAAATATCCTTAAATCATAAAAATACATTTCATACGTAGAAATTACATAATAAATCTTGAAACACTGTAAAAACCGATTAAAACTCATTTTATTAGAAAAACCTTATATTATATATATAATTGAAAATAATTCCCGAAAAATAGTTTTAATTAGTTAAAAATACCAAATAATTTGTAGAAATCATTTTTATACCTTAAATAAATATTAAAACCAATTAAATTACATTTTTAGACAATTTAGGGTAAAATTACCAAAATACCCCTATATATATATATATACCTAAATTACTTCAAAAATTCACCAAAAATCATACAATTATCCAAAAATTAATTTTCTCAACATATTTATCAATAATATCAATAATTAAACCCAATTAACCAATTAAATTCAAATAACAACACAATTAACTTAATTTTCCAAAATCACATAAACTTCAATAATTAAAAATAAATACTTAGAAATTCATAAAAATTCCAAATAAATTCCTATAATTCATTTCAACACCTAATTCAACCATAAACTCCAATTTCATAATTTAAATAATTAATTTCCGAAAATTCGAAAATAATATTAAAATATTCAAAAATACCCAAAAATCCAAACAATCTCCAAAAATTCTACAAAAATTCATACATGAAGATTAAACTACCAGGAACAACATTTGTGAAGGAAGTTTCCATGAATCATCCAAATTGAAGCTCAAAAAAATCGAAAACCAAAAGTGGCCGAAATATTCAACTCAAAACCTAAGCAATTCTAGACCATTTTAGCTCAAACAAAAGCTAGAATAACACTCACCGGAGCTCAAGGAGAAGATAGAGACCGGCGGTGTCGAAAACGGTGGCCGGAGGAGGGAGAAACGGCGGTGGGAAAATGTGGTGGTCGGCGCGCGGGAAGAAGAAGAAGAAGAAGAAGAAAAAGAAAAGAAAGAAAAAGGAAAGAGAAAGAAAAAGAAAAAGAAAGAAAAAGGAAAAGAAAAAGAAAAAAAAAAGAAAAAAGAAAAAGAAAAAAAAATAATAATAAATTTTAATAATTTAATAATAAAAAAAATAATAATAAATTTTAATAATTTAATAATAAATAAAATAATAAAATAATAATAAATAAATAATAAAATATTAGGGTAATAATAAACCCTAATTAAATAAATATACACACACAAGCTTTATTTAATAATTTAAAAATATGTATGAGTTCATGCAAACCCGTAAATACATTTAAAATAATTAATAATACATTGTTTACGTGGAAATTTCCCCGAAAATGAGAGTCCCGAGAAAATTTTACGTAAAATACTGAAAATAATAGACAGTAATTAAAATAGGTTTAAAATACATATCAACTCATAAAAATATCGTATATACAGTCAAAATTATTGACACTGCATATCCCGGTACAGTGTAAAAATATTTTTAAAAACACGGGATATTACAGTCTTCCCCCCTTACAAGAATTCGTCCCCGAATTCTAAAAACAAGATTACAGAATCAGGAAGGAAAGAGATACGGGTAAGAAGCTCGCATCTCAGCTTCAGTCTCCCACGTATGCTCTTCAACTCTGTCGCTACGCCACAAAACCTTGACCATCGGAATCTGCTTCGATCGTAACTGTCGAACTTGAAAATCTACGATCGCCACAGGTTCTTCCACAAAAGTCAAATCTTCACTCACTTCCACACTGTCAGGTTGCAACACGTGTGAAGGATCTGAGATATACTTCCTCAACATCGAGATATGAAATACTGGATGCACCTGTGACATACTCGGAGGCAAATCCAACCGATATGCAACAGTGCCAACTCTCTCCAGAATCTCAAACGGTCCAATGTATCTCGGTGCTAACTTACCCTTCCTGCCAAATCTCATAACACCCTTCATCGGAGATACTTTCAGAAAAACATAATCTCCAACCTGAAACTCCACATCTCTGCGCCTAGGATCCGCATAACTCTTCTGTCTACTAACTGCGGTCTCTAATTTGCGCTTGATCACGGCGACTTTCTCTGCAGCATCTTGAATCATCTCTGGTCCAGTCAAAGCTCTCTCACCAATCTCATCCCAACTCAACGGGGATCTACACTTCCTTCCATACAACGCCTCATATGGTGCCATGCCAATACTGCTATGGTAGCTGTTATTATATGCAAACTCAACAAGCGACAAATGATCATCCCAGCTACCTCCCAAATCCAAGACACACATCCTCAACATATCTTCCAGTGTCTGGATCGTCCTCTCAGACTGACCATCTGTCTGAGGATGAAAAGCAGTACTGAAATCCAACCTAGTGCCCATCGCTTCCTGCAACTTTTGCCAAAAACGAGAAGTAAACACCGAACCTCTATCTGACACAATGGACACAGGTACTCCATGAAGGCATACAATATGCTTCACGTACAACTTCGCCAATCTAGCAACTGAATATGTGGCTTTCACAGGCAAGAAATGTGCAGACTTCGTCAATCTGTCTACAATCACCCAGATGGAATCGTATCCATCCTTCGAACGAGGTAAACCGACCACAAAATCCATAGCTATCCTTTCCCACTTCCACTCAGGAATAGGAAGAGGCTGAAGCTTCCCAGAAGGCTTCTGATGTTCGGCTTTCACTTGCTGACACGTCAAGCACTTAGCAACATAATCAGCAACATCCTTCTTCAATCCATCCCACCAGTATAGATCTCTGATACTATGGTACATCTTAGTAACACCAGGATGAACGCTGTAAGCTGTAGAATGTGCTTCCTCTAAAATCTCCTCTCTCAAATCATCCACATCAGGAACACACAATCTACCACTGATCCACAACACACCATCATCATCGAGTGTGAAATCAGTGAACTTCCCTGCTCTGACATTCTCTGCAAGCTCTTCCAGAATAGGATCTCGGCTCTGAGCTGCTTTAATCCTATCCCTTAGTACAGATCGTACTTTAAATTGAGCTAACAGTCCACCTGATCTACTAATCTTCATCATCAGACCTTGATCCACCAACAGATGCAATTCTTGGATCAATGGTCTCCTCTCAACACTTATGTGAGCAAGACTACCTGAGGACTTCCTACTCAAGGCATCTGATACCACATTAGCTTTACCCGGATGGTAAAGAATCTCGCAATCATAATCCTTCAACAATTCCAACCATCTTCTCTGCCTCAAATTCAGATCTCGCTGCTGAAAAATGTACTTAAGGCTCTTGTGATCAGTAAATATCTCACAAGTCACCCCGTACAAATAATGTCTCCAAATCTTCAAAGCAAAGATCACTGCAGCCATCTCAAGATCATGTGTAGGATAGTTCTGCTCATGCTTCTTCAACTGCCTCGAAGCATAAGCTATCACCCTTCCATTCTGCATCAACACACAACCAAGACCAATTCTAGAGGCATCACAGTAAACTGTGAACTTATCCACACTATTAGGCAAAGCTAATACTGGCGCTGTGGTCAACTTCTCCTTCAATAACTGAAAACTATTATCACAAGCTTCTGACCACTCAAATCTAACATTCTTCTGAGTCAAGCGAGTCATAGGGGCTGCTATCCTGGAAAAATCCTGCACAAACCGCCTATAATACCCGGCTAAACCCAAAAAACTCCGAATCTCAGTAACTGAAGTAGGTCTAGGCCACTCAGATACTGCTTCAATCTTCTGTGGATCAACCTGAATACCTTCTTTAGACACTACGTGTCCAAGAAAAGAAACACTCTCCATCCAAAAATCACACTTTGAGAATTTAGCATAAAGCTGATGATCTCTCAGTGTCTGTAGTACAATCCTCAAGTGATATACGTGCTCTTCCATACTCCTCGAATATACTAGTATATCATCAATTAAGACTACCACAAACTGATCCACATACGGTCGGAATACTCTGTTCATCAGGTCCATAAAAGCTGCTGGTGCATTAGTCAAACCAAAAGACATCACCAGAAACTCATAATGGCCATATCGAGTGCGGAAAGCTGTCTTAGGAATATCAGCTTCACTGATCCGCAGCTGATGATAACCTGACCTCAAGTCGACCTTAGAAAAGAATTGTGCACCCTGGAGCTGATCAAATAAATCATTTATCCTCGGGAGAGGATACTTATTCTTCACTGTCACCTTATTCAGCTCTCTATAGTCAATGCACAGTCTCAGGGTACCATCCTTCTTCACAAATAGGACTGGTGCACCCCAAGGAGAAACACTAGGTCTGATAAAACCCTTATCCAACAACTCTTGCAATTGCTCCTTCAACTCTCTCAACTCTGCAGGAGCCATACGATAGGGTGGCATAGATATAGGAGTAATACCTGGAACCACATCAATACAGAACTCAATCTCTCTATGAGGTGGTAAACCTGGCAACTCCTCGGGAAAAACATCAGGAAACTCACAAGCAACAAGAACATCTGTGAGTGACAACTTCTCCACTGAAGTATCCCTGACCAATGCCAAAAACCCCTGACAACCTTTCCTCAACAATTTCCTAGCTGTAATAGCAGAAATAAGATTCTGAGGTGCTGAACTCCTATCACCAACAAACTTAAAACCTTCTTCACCAGGAATTCTAAAAGTCACCTCCTTATTCCTGTAATCTACCACGGCAAAGTGCTGAGATAACCAATCCATTCCCAAAATAACATCAAACTCCATCACATCCAACAATATCAAATCAGCGGGTAATTCTCTATCTCCCACGAGAACTGGACAACCAGAAAGAACAATATAGGTGTCCAAAGAATCACTCAGAGGAGTGGCAACAGACAAAGGAAAAGCCATCCTCGAAGCTTGCCAATAAGATTTAGAAGCAAAAACAGGAGAAACAAACGAATGTGTGGCACCCGGATCAAACAAAACCAAATCATCCAGGTAACAAACAGAAAGAATACCTGCCACGACTGCATTAGATGCCTGAGCATCCTGCTGAGTCAGATGAAAAACTCTGGCCTGGCCTCGACCTCCCTGCTGACTGGTAGAAGCCTGGCCAACACCTCTGGCACCTCCTCTAGCACCTCTACCACGACTCTGCTGTGGAACAAACTGAGTAGAACTCTGATGCTGGGCTGGTGGCAACTGAAATGGCACGGGTGCTGCACTAGCAATCGACTGCTGTGGGAATCGTGGAATCTGCTGCTGCTGATACCCAGAATAAGGACACAATCTGGCAAAATGTCCTGTCTGCCCGCATCTGAAACATGTCAGTGGTGTCAGATAACACGGTCCCTGATGGACTCTACCACAAGTCTGACAAACACTAGCCGCTGATCCAGAACTACGACCACTGCTCCTGCTCGAAGCACCTGACCCAAATCTGAATGATCTACGCTGACCTCCACGACCATGTCTACTGCTCCGATGCACTCGCTGCTGCTGTCTCTGACTCTGCTGAGTCGAACCTCGCTGCTGACTACTCGAACCAACATGAAAACTCGAATATGGAGTAGCCTGCGATCCACTCGACTGAACTCCCAACTGGTAATAATCAGGCATCGCTCCCTGCCTAACTAACCTCAGCTCAATCTCCTTAGCTAGCTCAATCACAGACTCGAGAGTAAGACCTGCTGTGGGCATACCAGCAAAAGCTGAACCCAAACCAGTAACATACGTAGTAACAGCGAAATACTGATCTCGCATCAGATCCTCAGCATATCTACCCAGACGAAGAAACTCTCGGGTATACTCCTCTACTGATCGATCTCCATAAGAAATACTAGTCAAACGGAGACGATAACTCAAACGAAGAGGCTCTGGACAAAATCTCCTCATGAACCGCTCTCGAAACTGAGCACAGGTCATCGTCATCATATAGGGCTGGATCATCTGAATGAACCAATCTAGAGCTGGTCCCTCAATAGACAACTCAACGATCATGATCCTCTGGTACTCGGTATGAGCAGTCCGAGTCCTAGTCTCAATCGCATGCAAAAAATCTAAAGGATCAGAAGTACCATCAAAAGCAATCCTGCCAACTCGGGCATAGAACAAAGCTGCCTCAGGGTCAGACATACCCTGCTGATAGGCAGGCTGAACAACTGGAGGAACAGGAACATCAAACTCAGGCTCAACAGGCTCCTCGTCCTGTAACTCTCTCTGCCTACGGCGACCTGCCGCTCCTCGAGGTCTACCCCTGCCACGACCTCTACGTCTAACTAGCGGCTCAGGAGGTAAAACCTCGTCCTGAAAAGACTCATCATCCTCGGCCTCAACGACCGGTGGAGCGACACGCGCTCGCCTCCTCATTCTGAAAAGACAAATGGAAAGATTCAGACAAAACAGACAACGGAAGAATAACGCTGAAAACTACAGCAAAGAATACTTATCAAGACATACTCGAACCTAATACACTGCAGTAGTCCAACAAAAAAACACAACTCACATAACTAAGCCCTAACACAGAACTCCACTCTGAAACGAACTTCGCTCTGATACCAACTTTGTCACGACCCAAAACAGGGGCCATGACCGGCGCTAGGGAACGGGAATTCTTTCGAATCCGGAACCCGTAGCAAGCCTAAAAAATAAAATAAAAATGCAATAATAACCATAAAAATATAATATGCAGCGGAAAATAAAATCATAAATATTACAATATCATCCATAACAACTGGATATAATTCAAAACTCATCACATCACATATATAATCTCATAAATGTATAATCTTTATACAAATCCAGTTTTAACATAATACATCTCTTTAAACAAATACATAAAATCCAATACTTTAATTTACAACTACTGCAGTGTCTAGATAAAATAAATAAGACTCAAGTAGACAATTTACATAAAGAAGCCGGGGCGGAAGAAATCCGGCGTATCGACCTGCTACTGAGGTCTGAGGAAGTTGACTCTCCTGAAAAATAGTCAACGGAGGGGAGTCAGACCTCACTGAGTGAATTACTATAGTATATATACATACACTCTAAGTGATAATGCATACAGTCAACAGTATATATATAATATGTATATATACAGGCAAGTTCATACAGATGCAGAAAAATCATTTTATATATTTTGTCTGAAAATCAACTTTTATGAAGGATCACATAGAACCCTAGAATATCGCAACCTCAGAAAATAGTGTTAAACAACACTCTAGCCATACAGGCTCACTGATTCCAAATATATCCACTTAATCCATATGGACAGTAGACTGGCCCCGAGACACTAAGTCAACCGAGCTCCAGCAGTCTGACTGCCAGTGTGATTGGCCCCGAGACACTTGGTCAACCGAGCTCCAGCAATCACACCCAAACCACATCTCACATATATCAATAATCATAATCAAATCGATATCCACAAATAAGTTAGTAATAAAGCCTAAATACTATAGGCGTACCGGTACGTACTCGGTCCTAGTGCTGCCCACTAGGTAGCACGTTCTATTGATATCCTTCAGTAATAAATAATAAAACATTCATTCACAAATACATGATGCATGAATTTAAATAAATCAACAATATAAACCATATATATACCGAAAATATACCAAACATAAACCAGGTATATTTTGAGTATATATACGTCAAATAAATTCAATCAAATCATGAATTAAACTAAAAATATATTTAAAAACATTTTAAATATATTTTATTAATAAAACATGTATATAATTTATTATATACCAAAAATATACCAAAAATATACTTGAATATAAATCATGTTATTTATGCATATTTAGTCAAAATAAAACATGCATTTTCTAAATCATGCATCCTAAGCATATATATATAATATAGTAACTCACCTAATGCGCTCCACGAGACAGGTCCGACGGGCCTGGTCCACTAACCCTCGGTCTCGGCGCAACTAAACAAGAAATAATTAATTGACATCAGAATAACCCTAACAGAAATCCTAGAATTCAATCTAGAGTATTAAAATACGGAAACAGAATTAGGGTTCGACTGGACATCACGTTTTACGAGAATTCTACCGGAAATCCGGCAGAACCTCCCCTGTAAAACGGACATCTCTCTACTCAAAAGAGTAGAGCCGACCCTACAAAGAAAATACACTTCAAAAATAAACACCACAATCAATCACAACCCCTCGGTCGGACTCCAGACTACAATCTGTCGACCGGGGTCCACAAACACAGAATATATATTCAAATATACCAAAAATATCCTTAAATCATAAAAATACATTTCATACGTAGAAATTACATAATAAATCTTGAAACACTGTAAAAACCGATTAAAACTCATTTTATTAGAAAAACCTTATATTATATATATAATTGAAAATAATTCCCGAAAAATAGTTTTAATTAGTTAAAAATACCAAATAATTTGTAGAAATCATTTTTATACCTTAAATAAATATTAAAACCAATTAAATTACATTTTTAGACAATTTAGGGTAAAATTACCAAAATACCCCTATATATATATATATACCTAAATTACTTCAAAAATTCACCAAAAATCATACAATTATCCAAAAATTAATTTTCTCAACATATTTATCAATAATATCAATAATTAAACCCAATTAACCAATTAAATTCAAATAACAACACAATTAACTTAATTTTCCAAAATCACATAAACTTCAATAATTAAAAATAAATACTTAGAAATTCATAAAAATTCCAAATAAATTCCTATAATTCATTTCAACACCTAATTCAACCATAAACTCCAATTTCATAATTTAAATAATTAATTTCCGAAAATTCGAAAATAATATTAAAATATTCAAAAATACCCAAAAATCCAAACAATCTCCAAAAATTCTACAAAAATTCATACATGAAGATTAAACTACCAGGAACAACATTTGTGAAGGAAGTTTCCATGAATCATCCAAATTGAAGCTCAAAAAAATCGAAAACCAAAAGTGGCCGAAATATTCAACTCAAAACCTAAGCAATTCTAGACCATTTTAGCTCAAACAAAAGCTAGAATAACACTCACCGGAGCTCAAGGAGAAGATAGAGACCGGCGGTGTCGAAAACGGTGGCCGGAGGAGGGAGAAACGGCGGTGGGAAAATGTGGTGGTCGGCGCGCGGGAAGAAGAAGAAGAAGAAGAAGAAAAAGAAAAGAAAGAAAAAGGAAAGAGAAAGAAAAAGAAAAAGAAAGAAAAAGGAAAAGAAAAAGAAAAAAAAAGAAAAAAGAAAAAGAAAAAAAAATAATAATAAATTTTAATAATTTAATAATAAAAAATAATAATAATAAATTTTAATAATTTAATAATAAATAAAATAATCAAATAATAATAAATAAATAATAAAATATTAGGGTAATAATAAACCCTAATTAAATAAATATACACACACAAGCTTTATTTAATAATTTAAAAATATGTATGAGTTCATGCAAACCCGTAAATACATTTAAAATAATTAATAATACATTGTTTACGTGGAAATTTCCCCGAAAATGAGAGTCCCGGGAAAATTTTACGTAAAATACTGAAAATAATAGACAGTAATTAAAATAGGTTTAAAATACATATCAACTCATAAAAATATCGTATATACAGTCAAAATTATTGACACTGCATATCCCGGTACAGTGTAAAAATATTTTTAAAAACACGGGATATTACATAAATCCTATTCAATTTTAATTAAATGAACCTATGTCTATTTATTTTATTTCTAAAATGGGCCAAAATTTACAAATTATGAAGTACTTAAATTAGTGGGTCTAGTTCTACATATTTTTATTCTAAGGTGTTCCCAAAACTATAAGTTATAGAAAAGGCTTAAATTTAATGGGCTAAGTCTAAATTAATTAAATTAAACTAAAGGTGAGCCTATGTCTAAATGAACTAAATGGGCCTAAATTATCTCTACCCTAAATCTAATTAATTATGGGCCTAACATTAATTTTCATTAATTAAACCTAAAAAACTTAAATTTATTTAAGTGGATTAGAACCTAATCATGGGCCTAGGGCCCAAAACATATAAGCATAAACAAACAAACCCAAAAAATAAAAATAACAAAAACAATCAAATAAAAAATCAAACAATCAATCAAACTTATTCTAAAAAATCCCTAATTTAATTTAATTGACTTTAATCAAACAAATGAAATAAAATAATCAATCAAGCAACCTAATTCTTCACTTATATCTAAATCAATTTTAACTCAAATAAACCCTAATGATTTATGTAGCCATTAATTTTAATTAATTACCTAACAAAACCCTAATTTTACTAACTAATTAATTAAAACACACAATTACACACACATGATTTCATTATTTCCACTATTGGAACTATTACAAGGAGCTATTGAAAAAAAAAAAAAAGAACATTAACATAATCCCAAAAATAATAAAAATAAAGAAAATACAGATTAAGAAAGTAAATTGTACTTAGTCATACAACGTTGACTATACTTAGGCACAGAGTCTGGATAGAAGAGGTACATTGTACTCAGTTGTAGAGTCTGGATAGAAGAGGTACATTGTACTCGGTTGTACAATGTTAACTATACTCCATCGTATAGTCAGGATTAAAAGGAGTATAACACACTCAGTTATATGATGTCGACTATACTCGGTCGTATAGTTGGGATTAAAAGGATACATTGCACTCGGTCATACAATATTAACTATACTAAGTCGTATAATCTGGATAGGAATACATTATACTCGATCGTATAATGTTGACTATACTAAGTTGTATAGTTTGGATAGGAATACATTGTACTCGATCGTATAGTCTAGATTAAAATAACACATTGTACTCGGTCGTGCAACGTCGACTATACTTGGTCGTATAGTCTAAATTTGAAGGATACATTGTACTTGGTCATACAATGTTGACTATACTCGGTCATATAGTTTGGATTAAAATGACACATCACACTCAGTTGTATGATGTCAACTATACTCGGTTGTATACTCGGGATTAAAAGGATACATTGCACTTGGTCATATAATATTGACTATACTCGGTTATAAAGTCTGGATAGGAATACATTGTACTCAGTCATACAATATCAACTATACTCAGTTGTATAGTTTGGATAGGAATACATTGTACTTAGTCATACAATGTCGACTATACTTGGTTGTATAGTTTGGATTAAAATGGTACATTGTACTTGGTCGTACAATGTCGACTATATTCAATTGTACAGTCTGAATTGGAAGGATGCATTTTACTTAGTTGTACAATGTTGACTATACGCAGTCATATAGTTTGGATTGAAATGACACATCACACTTGGTCGTATGATGTCGACTATTCTCAATCGTATAGTTGAGATTGAAAGGTGCAATTACCCAATATTATAAATAATATAAAATTTTTTTAGGATATGCAGTGTTAATAAAATTTTAAATTTTATTTATATATTATCATTATTTGTGTATATTATCAATTTGTTTTATTCTAAATATTTTATTACGTAAAATAATTATTTTATAAGTTTTATTATTAAAAGTATTAAAGTCATTATCATCGCTATTATTTTTAATAGTATTAGTGATGTTATTTTTATTGGTATTATTATTATTGTTTTTATTGTATTTGTATTTTTATTATTAGTATTAGTATTAGTATTATTTCATGCATGTGTTATTATTATTATTGTTACTATTATTATTATTTTATTACTATTATGCATGTGATAGTATTATTATTATTATTATTATTATTATTATTATTATTATTATTATTATTATTATTATTATTATTATTGTTATTGTTAATAAAATGTGCATGTGATTTAGTATTAGTGTTGTTATTATTATTATATTATGTTGTGTGTATATATATGTATATATATAAAGTGAATTAGGACATTAAAAACAAGTATTCCTTATTTCTCTCTATTTCTTTTCTTTCTTCTTCTATTACTTGTTTCACCCGCAACCTTCACTGTGCCACCCACCCATGCCGGACCACCACCTGCTATCATTAATGACCACCATCACCTCCAGTCACCTTCAGCCATCGTCTGCCACTTACAGAGCCACTAGAGCACGTTGGAAACCACATGAACTGAAGCATGTTGAGAGTGAGCCACCATTGTTGCCGGTGGAGCTTCCAATCACCATAGCTCTTGACTCTGATGTCTTTTGGAATCTCTTGGACCGGTGAAGCTTGTTCTAAACTTGGTTTGAGCTTGAATTCCCTCTATTGTGAGTTTTAATCATTTTTAGTTTGTGTTATTAGGGTTTCAATTTTTTATTTAATTTTTGGGTTTGATTCATGAAAGTTTGCTTTGAGATTGTTGTTGTATGGAGCTCAATCTTCTCAAAAATATTTTTTTATATTTTTTTGAATTAATTTGAATAATGGGTATTTTTGAATATTTTAATATTAAAAATGGATTTTTTTTAATAATTATGTTATTTAATTGTTTTGAATGGAAATTTGATTAATTTAGTGTTAGTAATGTAAGTTAGTAATTTTAGTATTGATAAAATAATTTTTAGTGATTTTATATAATTTTTGGGAATATTTTTAGTATTATGTGATTTTGTATATATAGGTCAATTGTGTATTTTTGTTAAAATAATAGTTAAATAATATGTTTTAAATGATTTTAGAATTTTATAGGGTATTAAAATAATTTTTACAAATTATGTACTATTTTTAACTAATTAATACTAATTTTTGAAAATTATATTCAAATAATAAATTATTTACTATTTTTATGATTAAATGGGTTTTTAACTATTTTTATTATATATTTAAACTATTTGAGTAATTAAATGTGAATATTACTATTTTACATTGAATATTTGAAAAATTGGATTTTTATTAATATTATATAATTATTTGAGATTTTTATTTTATTAATTTGAAAGTAAGTATATTTAGTGTTTTGATGTTTAAATAAATTATATTGTGATTTATTATTGATTTTATGGATTTTTAATGATTTTAATATATTATTATTTAATATTTATATTTATCGTGAATTGTGAACCTCAGTTGGTAATTGTGTAGTTTAGGGTCCCAATTTGAGGTGTTGTGCAATCTGTGTTTTAAAAGTGTGATTTTCTTGCAGGATCGGGTTTATTTTTCAGTAGAGAGATGTCCATTTTACAAAGGAGGTTCTACTGATTTTTAGGTATAATTCTCGTAAAATGTGACATCAGGTTGATCCTGAGTTTTTGTGTGTTGACTAAGTTTTGAATTCTTAGATCGAGTCTTCTTTTAGAATTCTTAGAAGTATAAGTTAGAAATTATTTTGATTTGTTATTAATATTTATTTTCTAGTTGTGTCGAGACTGAGGCTTATCGGACCAAGCCCGTTGAGTTTGTCTTAAGGAGCAAAAAACTTGTGAGTTATTATTTTATATATACATTGCATATAGATGCATGATTATGAGTTTTCATGTTTTAATAAGAGTTTAAGCATGAATTATTTCATTTACATCAATGAGTATATTTTTGGTATACTTTTAGCATAATTTTGGTATATTTGATATATATGTGACATTTTACTTAGTTTGTTTTAGTATATAATTTGTATATATATGACATATTAATATTAGCATATTTTAGTATATATATCTAGTATATGCATTTAGTATATTTTTGGTATATTTACGATATATGTTTAGAATATGAATGTTATATCCTTTTTAAATGATTACCATTATATTTAAATTGTGCAATTTATTATTTTCCATAAATATACGAATTTATATGAAGGATATCAATAGCATGTGCTACCTAGTGGGCTGCACTAGGACTATGTGCATATTGGTTCGTTAGACTTTAGGGTCAATATTGTGAGAATCATTTAAGGTGAAATTGGTTATTTTGAATATTGAGAATTCAGTGAGTGAGTAGTGTGGTTGCTGGAGCTCGGTTGACCTAGTGTCTCGAGGCCAATCACGCTGACAGTGAGACTGCGGGAGCTCGATTGACTTAATGTCTCGGGGCCAGTCTACTGTCCAAAATTGGAATAATAGAATTTCTTTGGTATTAAGTAAGCCTGTATGATTAGTGAAATATTTGTTTGAGGTTACAAATATTAGGGTTCTATTTAATCCTTCACTTAAACAAATGTTTTCTACACTTATATATATAAAAGTGGATTTCAGCATCTGTATGAAATGCCTATATATATATATATATATATATATATATATATATATATATATTGAAGCTTGATTGCATATGACATTAGGAGGTGCATATATATATATTATAATAATTCACTTAGTGACGTCCGACCCCCTCTCAACCATTTTTTTAGGAGTCTTAATTGTCAAACCGTACTAATAGTGATTTACACCGATCTTCTTCCACCCTGGCTATTTTATGTAAACCTCATATTTAAACTTTTATTGTATTCTAGAAAACTACAATAGTAGTGTTATTGTATTAGTAATGTGTTGTACCAGTTTGAAACTTTATATCCATAATATTGCATGAACATTTTTATTTATGAAATGATATTGAGTATTTATTTTTATATCAATTTAAGTTTCAATTCTGATGTATTTTTATATTATTATTGCATGCATTTATATTTTTAAGGCTTGCTACGGGTTCTGGATTCGAAATAATTCTCGTTCCTTAGCACTGGTTATGACTTCTCGGTTTGGGTCATGATAAAAAGATACATTGCACTTAGTCGTACAATGTTGACTATACTCGATTATATAGTCTAGATAGGAATACATTATACGCAGTCGTACAATGTCGACTATACTCGGTTGTATAGTCTGGATAGGAATACATTGTACTTGGTTTTACAATGTTGACTATACTCGATCATATAATTTGGATTAAAATGACATATTGTATTTAATCATACAATGTTGATTATACTCGGTCGTATAGTCTAAATTGAAAGGATGCATTGTACTCGGTCATACAATGTCGACTATACTCGGTTGTATAGTTTGGATTGAAATGACACATCACACTCGATCGTATGATGTTGACTATACTCAGCTGTGTAGTCGAGATTGAAAGGATACATTGCACTCGATCATACAATGTTGACTATACTTAGTCATATAGTCTGGATTGAAATACACTACACTTGGTCGTGTAGCATTGATTTCTTTTATGCTGACAATTTAACAATTCAAGGAATTATCAAAACATGTAGCTTTGCAATTTAGGACTAAATTGTAAGAAAATCTTTGAACTTGAATGCAAACTAAGTTGAGGAACTAAAGTGGATGTTTGCCAATTTAATATTAACCTTTGCCTTTTACTGATTCATTCTTCATTTCCCTTATCCCTTTCATTACTTACTGATTATGCTATAATCCATAATTGCTCGCGATTAGCTGTAACCTTTTTATTGCTTACCGATTATGTTGCAAACCATAATTGCTCGCGATTGGCTGTAACCCTTTCATTGCTCTTTGATGATGCTAGAATCCATAATTGCTTGCTAATTGACTACAATCCTTTTATTGCTCACCTTTGATGATTAACTGCAACCCTTTCATTGCTCACCAATGATGCTGCAATCTGTAATTGCTCATAATTAGCTATAACCCTTTCATTGCTCATTGATGATGTTGCAATCCATAATTACTCGTGATTAGCTGTAACCCTTTCATTACTCACAATGATGATGTAATCTATAATTGCTTGCTAATTAACTACAATCCTTTCATTTCTCGCCTTTGATGATTAGTTGCAACCCTTTCATTACTCATTAATGATTTCAATCAACTACAACCCTTTCTTTGATCGCTCTTAATGCTGAAATCCATAATTGCTCATAATTTTGATTAATTGCAACCCTTTCATTGCTAGCCCTTGATGCTACAGTCCATAATTATTTGTGGTTTTTATCTTTAGTTGTTTGAGTCGAATGCTTTGAATTCTTTGTGCTAATTGATTAGCATTTTTGTTGATTGACTTTGAATTTAACTGTGTTAACTAATTAGGATTTTCTACTGACCAATTTCAATTTTGCTGTGTTAACCATCTCTATAAGATGGGTGCACTTCCTTCTATTTACAATTCCTACAGACTTGTTGAATTTAGTTTCAATCATGGTGAATGTACAAAAGTACATTATAATGTTGAAAATTTATGAGACAATATGTCACTTTTTCACAAGCTAGCATGCACTTAACAAATGTCACTATTTTTTATTTTCATGATTGTCATTTATTTACCCTTTGCAAAGGTCAGAGGCATCATTAACCATCTTATGCTAAGAGCGTATCTTTTACCAAGTGAAGAGCTTACTTTCACACCTAATTTTAGAAAATTTGCTAAACAAAACTTATGAAAATTAAGCATAAAAAGATCAAAATTTGAGTATCAAAATAGCCTTTGGATTATTTTTGTCCTTTCCTTCCTTATCTAAGTATTCTCTCACCTTTATCATATTATTCAACGTGGATATCGTTGGAAAGGTCCTTTGGATACTCATACTTTTATAGAGTATTGGAGTAAATAGAGCAATTTTTGGCATGGTCCTTTTATAGTATTCCCCCGCCTTTTTTGTATTATTTAGCATGGATACCACAAGAGGTTCATGCTGATACTCTTGCTTATTTTTTAGCATTGGAGTGAATAATGTTTGCTCTTATTTTTATTCTCCTCTTAGTATTCCCCTACTTTTCTTTTATTACTCAACATGGATACTATCAAGGGATTTGTACTCCTACTTATTTTTTAGCATTAGAATAGATTATATGCACACTTATTATTTGAAAGATTGAAAAGATACTCCAAAATTCAATCAATTTACACTTCAAGTCCATAAATTTTTTCTTTGCATTTTCTTCCCCTCATTTAGGTGTAAAGTAAGCATTAGATTAATTAGAGTTTATAAACTCTTACACAAAATTGTTATCTGCACATTTGAATTTTGAGAGGCTAATAAAAGAAAGCCACTATAATCAAAAGTCATAAGAAGATCCTATGAAGTGGATGAATTTACTTTCAATTTATGGATTTTATGATTGAGATGGTTCTTTATTACAAAATCTAAGGAAATAGAGTTTGTTATTTCCCTTTATTATTTTTAAGGTGTTTGCCATGCAAGATGATACTCTGATGAACGATTATCATTTACAATCTTGCTCAGTCTTACAGATGTATTGATTCCTTTCCTCTTCTTCATTCTCTTTTGTTTTTCCTATATAAAATACCATAAGTTAGTATGGTCTATTTTCAAGTGAATAAATTTTGTCAAAATGCAATGTTATTTTTTTTGCATTCTTCCCTTTTAATTGTGGCGATGATGTCACGACCCAAAACAGGGGCCATGACCGGCGCTAGGGAACGGGAATTCTTTCGAATCCGGAACCTGTAGCAAGCCTAAAAATAAAATAAAACATGCAATAATAACAATAACAGTAATATATATGCAGCAGAAATAAAAATCATAAATATAATAATAACATTTTCATCACTGGATTTAAATCAAATCTCATCTCATCACATATATATAAAATCTTTCAGTACAAATCCAATTTCAATAAAATACATCTCTTTAAATAAAATACATGAAATCCCACATTTTAATTCACAACTACTGCAGTGTCTAGATTATAAAAATAAGACTCAAGTAAATAGTTTACACAAAGAAGCCAGGGCGGAAGAAATCCGACGTATGGACCTGCTACTGAGGTCTGAAGAAGTTGACTCTCCTGAAAAATAGTCAACGGGGGGGAGTCAGACCTCATTGAGTGAATTACTATATTATATATACATACACACTAAGTGACAATGCATACAATCAACAGTATATATATATCTAATATATATACAGGCAAATACACATAGATGTAATAAAATCATTTTATATATATTTTATTGAAAATCATCTTTTATGAAGGATTAAATAGAACCCTAGAATATCGTAACCTCGAAAACAGTGTTAGACAACACTCTAGCCACACAGGCTCACTTAATCTAAAGATATCCACTTAATCCATTTAGACAATAGACTGGCCCCGAGACACTAAGTCAACCGAGCTCCAGCAGTCTGACTGCCAGTGTGATTGGCCCTAAGACACTTGGTCAACCGAGCTCCAGCAATCACACCCAAACCATACCTCACACATATCAATAATCATATTCAATCAATATCCACAAATAAGTTAGTAATATAGCCTAAATACTATAGGCGTACGGTACGTACTCAGTCCTAGTGCTGCCCACTAGGTAGCACGTTCTATCGATATCCTTCATCATTAATAATATAAAACATTCATTCACAAAAAATAAATGATGCATGAAGTTCAATAAAATATCAACATAAACCATATATATACTAGAAATATACCAAAAGTAAACAGGTATATTTCGAGTATATATATGTCAAATGAACTCAATCAAATTATAAATTAAATTGGAAATATATTTAAAAACATTTTAAATATATTTTATTTACAAAACATGCATATAATTTAATATATACCAAAAAAAACCAAAAATATACTTAAATACAAATCATATTATTTATGCATTTTAATTGAAATAGAATATATATTTCTAAATCATGCATCCTAAGCATATATATATAGTATAGTAACTCACCCTAGTGCGCTCCATGAGACGGGTCCGACGGGCCTGGTCCACTAGCCCTCGATCTCGGCACAACTAAATAAGCAATAAATAACCGACATTAGAATAAGCCTAATAGAAATCCTAGAATTCGATTTAGAGTATTAAATACGGAAACAGAATTAGGGTTCAACTGGACATCACGTTTTACAAGAATTCTACCGAAAATCCGGTAGAACCTCCCCTGTAAAACGAACATCTCTCTACTCAAAAGAGTAGAGCCGACCCTGCAAAGAAACACACTTCGAAATTCAAACACAAAACACACCCAAAACCCCTCGGTCGGACTCCGAACTACAATCTACCGATCGGGGTCCACAAACACAGAACAATTTCAGAAATACCAAAAATACCCTAATAACATAGAAATACATTTTATACGTAGAAATTACATAATTAACCTTTAAACACTATAAAAACCGATAAAAACTCATTTTATTAGAAAAACCTTATATTATATATATAATTGAAAATAATTCAAGAAAAATAGTTTTATTAGTTAAAAATACTAAATAATTGTAGAAATCATTTTTATACCTTAAATAACTATTAAAACCAATTAAATTACATTTTTAACCAATTTTGTATAAAATTACCAAAATACCCCTATATATATAAATATACTTAAATTACTTCAAAAATTCACCAAAAATTATACAATTATCTAAAATTTATTTTCTCAACATATTTATCAATAATATTAATAATTAAACTCAATTACCCAATTAAATTGAATTAAAAACACAATTAACCCTAATTTCCCAAATTACATAAACTTCAATAATTCAAAATAAATACTTAGAAATTCATAAAAATTCCAAATAAATTCCTATAATTCATTTCAACACCTAATTCAACCATAAAACAAAATTTCATAATTTAAATAATTAATTTCCGAAAATTAGAAAATACTATTAAATATTCAAAAATACCCAAAAATCCAAAAAATCTCCAAAAATTCCACAAAAATTCGTACATGTATATTAAGCTACTAGGAACAACATTTGTGAAGGGAGTTTTCATAAATCAATCAATTAGAAGCTCAAAAAAATCAAAAACCCTAATGTGACCGAAATTGAAAATTCGAAACCTAAGCAAATCTAGACCATTTCAGCTCAAACCAAAGTTAGAATCACACTCACTGGAGCTCAAGGAGAAGAAAGAGACCAGCGGTGTTGAAAATGGTGGCCGAAATCGGCATGATCGACGGTGGCCAAAGTTTCGGCTTCTCCGGCCAAAACCGACTTCCAGGCGCAGGAAACGGCTACCACAGGTGGCGGAAGAGGCTGGGGAAGGTGGTGCCACACCGGACGGCACACCAACGGTGAGAAACGGCGTGACAGGCGTCCGGACGGCGAAGGGAAGCAAATCGAGGAAGAAGGAGGCTCGAGGGCAAAATGGTAATTTTCCAACGTTTTGGTTTTTTGATATATTATATGTATATATATATATATATAGATTATACTATATATTAAAATAATATTAAATCACACACATTAAATATGCACCACACACATAAAATTTAATATTTTAATAATTTATACTAAATAAAAATAATTAAATAACAATAAAACAAATAAATAATTAATATAATATTAGGGTAATACTAAACCCTAATTAAATAAATAATTATATGTATACACGGTGTTTAATATTTTAAAAATATGTATGAGTTCATGCAAGTCTGAAAATATATTTAAAATAATTAATAATAAAATATTTACGTGAAAATTTCTCCGAAAATGCAAGTCCCCGGGAAAATTTTACGTAAAGCACTGTAAATCAGACACAGTAATTAAAATAGATTTTAAAATACATTTCAACTCGTGAAAATATCGTAATATATATTCAAAAATTATTAACACTGTATATCCCGGTACAGTGTAAAAATATTTTAAAAACACGGGATATTACAGTCTTCCCCCCTTACAAGAATTCGTCCCCGAATTCCAAAAAAAAAAATTCAAGACGGAAAGAGATACGGGTGAGAAGCTTGCATCTCAGCTTCAGTCTCCCACGTATGCTCCTCGACTCTATCGCTACGCCATAAAATCTTGACCATCGGAATCTATTTCGAACGCAACTGTCGAACTTGAAAATCAACGATCGCCACAAGGTTCTTCCACAAACGTCAAATCTTCACTCACTTCCACACTGTCAGGTTGCAACACGTGTGAAGGGTCTGAAATATACTTCCTCAACATCGAGATATGAAATACTGGATGCACTTGTGACATAATCGGAGGCAAATCCAACCGATATGCAACAGTGCCAACTCTCTCCAGAATCTCAAACGGCCCAATGTATCTCGGTGCTAACTTACCCTTCCTACCAAATCTCATCACACCCTTCATCGGAGATACTTTCAGAAAAATGAAATCTCCAACCTGAAACTCCACATCTCTGCGCCTAGGATCCGCATAACTCTTCTGTCTGCTAACTGCGGTCTCTAATCTTCGCTTAATCACGGTGACTTTCTCTACAGCATCCTGAATCATCTCAGGTCCAGTCAAAGCTCTCTCACCAATCTCATCCCAACTCAGAGGGGATCTACATTTCCTTCCATACAACGCCTCATACGGTGCCATACCGATACTGCTATGGTAGCTGTTATTATATGCAAACTCAACGAGTGACAAATGATCATCCCAGCTACCTCCCAAATCCAAGACACACATCCTCAACATATCTTCCAGTGTCTGGATCATCCTCTCAGACTGACCATCTGTCTGAGGATGGAAAGCAGTACTGAAGTCCAACCTGGTGCCCATCGCTTCCTGTAACTTCTGCCAAAAACGAGAAGTAAACACCAAACCTCTATCTGACACAACGGACACAGGTACTCCATGAAGGCACACAATATGCTTCACGTACAACTTCGCCAATCTAGCAACTGAATATGTGGCTTTTACAGGTAGAAATGTGCAGACTTCATCAACCTGTCTACAATCACCCAGATGGAATCGTATCCATCCTTCGAACGAGGTAAACCGACCACAAAATCCATAGCTATCCTTTCCCACTTCCACTCGGGAATAGGAAGAGGCTGAAGCTTCCCAGAAGGCTTCTGATGTTCGGCTTTCACTTGCTGACACGTCAAACACTTAGCCACATAATCAGCGACATCCTTCTTCAATCCGTCCCACCAGTATAAATCTCTGATACTGTGGTACATCTTAGTAACACCTGGATGAACGTTGTAGGCTGTAGAATGTGCTTCCTCTAAAATCTCCTCTCTCAAATCATCCACATCAGGAACACACAATCTACCACTGATCCACAACACACCGTCATCATCAAGTGTGAAATCAGTGAACTTCCCTGCTCGAACATTCTCTGCAAGCTCTACTAGAATAGGATCTTGACTTTGAGCTGCTTTAATCCTATCCCTCAGTACAGATCGCACTTTAAATTAAGCTAGCAGTCCATTTGATCTACTAATCTTCATCATCAGACCTTGATCCACCAACAAATGCAACTCCTGGATCAATGGTCTCCTCTCAACGCTAATATGAGCAAGACTGCCTGAGGACTTCCTACTCAAGGCATCTGCTACCACATTAGCTTTACCCCGGATGATATAAGATCTCGCAATCATAATCCTTCAACAATTCCAACCATCTTCTCTGCCTCAAATTCAAATCTCGCTGCTGGAAAATGTACTTAAGGCTCTTGTGATCAGTAAATATCTCACAAGTCACCCCGTACAAATAATGTCTCCAGATCTTCAAACCAAAGATCACTGCAGCCATCTAAAGATCATGTGTAGGATAGTTCTGCTCATGCTTCTTCAACTGCCTCGAAGCATAGGCTATCACCCTTCCATTCTGCATCAACACACAACCAAGACCAATTCTAGAGGCATCATAGTAAACTGTGAACTTATCCACACTATTAGGCAAAGCTAATACTGGCACTGTGGTCAACTTCTCCTTCAACAATTGAAAACTATTCTCACAAGCTTCTGACCACTCGAATCTAACATTCTTCTGAGTCAAGCGAGTCATAGGGGCTGCTATCCTAGAAAAATCCTACACAAACCGCCTATAATACCTGGCTAAACCCAGAAAACTCTGAATCTCAGTGACAGAAGTAGGTCTAGGCCATTCAGATACTGCCTCAATCTTCTGTGGATCAACCTAAATACCTTCTTTAGACACCACGTGTCCAAGAAAAGAAACACTCTCCATCCAAAAATCACACTTAGAGAATTTAGCATAAAGCTGATGATCTCTCAGTGTCTGCAGTACAATCCTCAAGTGATATACATGCTCTTCCATACTCCTCGAATATACTAGTATATCATCAATGAAGACTACCACAAACTGATCCACATACAGTCTGAATACTCTGTTCATCAGGTCCATAAAAGCTGCTGGTGCATTAGTCAAACCAAAGGACATCACCAGAAACTCATAATGGCCATATCGCGTGCGGAATGTTGTCTTAGGAATATCAGCTTCACTGATACGCAGTTGATAATAACCTGACCTCAAGTCAACCTTAGAAAAGAACTGTGCACCCTAAAGCTGATCAAACAAATCATCAATCCTCGGGAGAGGATACTTGTTCTTCACTATCACCTTATTCAATTCTCTGTAGTCAATGCACAGTCTTAAGGTACCATCGTTCTTCTTCACAAACAGGACTGGTGCACCCCAAGGAGAAATACTGGGTCTGATGAAACCTTTATTCAACAACTCTTGCAACTGCTCCTTCAACTCTTTCAACTCTACAGGAGCCATTCGATAGGGTGGTATAGATATAGGAGTAGTACCTGGTACCACATCTATACATAACTCAATCTCTCTGTGAGGTGGTAAACCTGGTAACTCCTCGGGAAAAACATCAGGAAACTCATAAGCAACAGGAACATCTGTGAGTGACAACTTCTCCACTAACGTATCCCTGACCAATGCCAAATATCCCTGACAACCTTTCCTCAATAACTTCCTAGCCGTAATAGCAGAAATAAGATTCTGAGGTGCTGAACTCCTATCACCCATAAACTTAAAATCTTTTTCACCAGGAATTCTGAACGTCACCTCTTTATTCCTGCAATCTACCACGACATAGTGCTGAGATAACCAATCCATTCCCAAAATAACATCAAACTCCATCACATCCAATAAAATCAAATCAGCGGGTAATTCTCAATCTCCCACGAGAACTGGACAACCAGAAAGAACAATATCGGCGTCCAAGGAATCGCTTAGAGGAGTGGCAACAGATAAAGGAATAGCCATCCTCGAAGCTTGCCAACAAGATTTAGAAGCAAAAACAGGAGAAACAAATGAATGCGTGGCACCCGGATCAAACAAAACCCAAGCATCCAGGTAACAAACAGAAACAATACCTACCACGACTGCATTAGATGCCTAAGCATCCTGCTGAGTAAGATGGAAAACTCTGGCCTGACCTCAACCTCCCTGCTGACTGGTAGAAGCCTGGCCAACACCTCCTCTAATACCTCTACCACGACTATGCTGTGGAACAAACTGAGTGGAACTCTGATGTTGAGCTGGTGGTAACTGAAATGGCACGGGTGCTGCACTAGCGATCGACTGCTGTGGGAATCATGGAATCTACTACTGCTGATACCCGGAATAAGGACACGATCTGGCAAAATGTCCTGTCTGCCCGCATCTGAAGCATGTTAGTGGTGTCAGATAACTCTGTCCCTGATGGACTCTACCACAAGTCTGACAAACGTTGGCCGCTGATCCAGAACTACGACCACTGCTGCTGCTCGAAACACCTGACCCAAATCTAAATGGTCTACGCTGACCTCCACGGCCATGTCTACTACTCCGATGCACTCGCTACTGCTGTCTCTGACTCTGCTGAGTCGAACCTCGCTGCTGACTACTCGAACCAGCATGAAAACTTGAATACGGAGTAGCCTGCAATCCACTCGACTGAACTCCCAGTTGGTAATAATCAGGCATTGCTCCCTGCTTAACTAGCCTCAGCTCAATCTCCTTGGCATATGCAGTAACCGTGAAATACTGATCTCGCATCAGATCCTCAACATATCTACCCAGATGAAGAAACTCTCGGGTATACTCCTCTATAGATCGATCTCCATGAGAAATACTGGTCAAACGAAGAGGCTCTGGACAAAATCTCCTCATAAACTGCTCTCGAAACTGAGCCAACGTCATCATCATCATGTAAGGCTGGATCATCTGAATGAACCAATCTAAGGCTGGTCCTTCGACAAATAACTCAACGATCATGATCTGCTGGTACTCGGTGTGAGCAGTCCGAGTTCGAGTATCGCTCGCGTGCAGAAAATCTAACGGATCGAAAGTACCATCAAAAGCAATCCTGCCAACTCGGGCATAGAACAAAGCTGCCTCAAGGTCAGACATACCCTGCTGATAGGCAGGCTGAACGACTGGAGGAACAGGAACATCAAACTCAGGCTCAACAGCCTCCTCATCCTATAACTCTCTCTGCCTACGGCGACCTGCCGCTCCTCGAGGTCTACCTCTGCCACGACCTCTACGTCTAACTGGCTGCTCAGGAGGTAAAACCTCATCCTGAAAAGACTCATCATCCTTGGCCTCAACGACCGATGGAGCGACATGCGCTCACCTCCTCATTCTGAAAAGACAAACAGAAAGATTCAGACAAAATAGACAACGAAGGAATAACGCTGAAAACTAAGCAAGGAATACTCATCAAGACATACTCGAACCTAATTCACTGCAGTAGTTACCAAAAGAAAACACAACTCTGAAAACTAGGGCCACAGCTCATATAACTAAGCCCTGACACAGAACTCCGCTCTGATACTAACTTTGTCACGACCCAAAACAGGGGCCATGACCGGCGCTAGGGAACGGGAATTCTTTCGAATCCGGAACCCGTAGCAAGCCTAAAAATAAAATAAAACATGCAATAATAACAATAACAGTAATATATATGCAGCGGAAATAAAAATCATAAATATAATAATAGCATTTTCATCACTGGATTTAAATCAAATCTCATCTCATCACTTATATATAAAATCTTTCAATACAAATCTAGTTTCAATATAATACATCTCTTTAAATAAAATACATGAAATCCCACATTTTAATTCACAACTACTGCAGTGTCTAGATTATAAAAATAAGACTCAAGTAAATAGTTTACACAAAGAAGCCGGGGCGAAAGAAATCCGGCGTATGGACCTGCTACTAAGGTCTGAAGAAGTTGACTCTCCTGAAAAATAGTCAACGGAGGGAAGTCAGACCTCATTGAGTGAATTACTATATTATATATACATACACACTAAGTGACAATGCATACAATTAACAATATATAAATATCTAATATATATACAGGCAAATACACACAGATGCAATAAAATCATTTTATATATATATTATTGAAAATCATCTTTTATGAAGGATCAAATAGAATCCTAGAATATCGCAACCTCGAAAATAGTGTTAGACAACACTCTAGCCACACAGGCTCACTTAATCCAAAGATATCCACTTAATCCGTTTAGACAATAGACTAGCCCCGAGACACTAAGTCAACTGAGCTCCAGCAGTCTGACTGCCAGTGTGATTGGCCCCGAGACACTTGGTCAACCGAGCTCCAGCAATCACACCCAAACCATACCTCACACATATCAATAATCATATTCAATCAATATCCACAAATAAGTTAGTAATATAGCCTAAATACTATAGGCGTACCGGTACGTACTCAGTCCTAGTGCTGCCCACTAGGTAGCACGTTTTATCGATATCCTTCATCATTAATAATATAAAACATTCATTCACAAAAAATAAATGATGCATGAAGTTCAATAAAATATCAACATAAACCATATATATACTAAAAATATACCAAAAGTAAACCAGGTATATTTTGAGTATATATATGTCAAATGAACTCAATCAAATTATAAATTAAATTGGAAATATATTTAAAAACATTTTAAATATATTTTATTTACAAAACATGCATATAATTTAATACATACCAAAAATAAGCCAAAAATATACTTAAACACAAATCATATTATTTATGCATTTTAATTGAAATAGAATATATATTTCTAAATCATGCATCCTAAGCATATATATATAGTATAGTAACTTACCCTAGTGCGCTCCATGAGACGGGTCCGACGGGTCTGGTCCACTAGCCCTCGATCTCGGTGCAACTAAACAAGCAATAAATAACCGACATTAGAATAAGCCTAATAGAAATCCTAGAATTCGATCTAGAGTATTAAATACGAAAACAGAATTAGGGTTCGACTGGACATCACGTTTTACGAGAATTCTACCAAAAATCCGGTAGAACCTCCCCTGTAAAACGGACATCTCTCTACTCAAAAGAGTAGAGCCGACCCTGCAACGAAACACACTTTGAAATTCAAACACAAAACACACCCAAAACCCCTCGGTTGGACTCTGAACTACAATCTACCGACCAAGGTCCACAAACACAGAACAATTTCAGAAATACCAAAAATACCCTAATAACATAGAAATACATTTTATACGTAGAAATTGCATAATTAACCTTTAAACACTATAAAAACCGATAAAAACTCATTTTATTACAAAAACCATATATTATATATATAATTGAAAATAATTCACGAAAAATAGTTTTAATTAGTTAAAAATACTAAATAATTTGTAGAAATCATTTTTATACCTTAAATAACTATTAAAACAAATTAAATTACATTTCTAACCAATTTTGTGTAAAATTACCAAAATACCCCTATATATATATAAATATACTTAAATTACTTCAAAAATTCACCAAAAATTATACAATTATCTAAAATTTATTTTCACAACATATTTATCAATAATATTAATAATTAAACTCAATTACCCAATTAAATTCAATTAAAAATACAATTAACCCTAATTTCCCAAATTACATAAACTTCAATAATTCAAAATAAATACTTAGAAATTCATAAAAATTCCAAATAAATTCCTATAATTCATTTCAATACCTAATTCAACCATAAAATAAAATTTCATAATTTAAATAATTAATTTTCGAAAATTAGAAAATACTATTAAATATTCAAAAATACCCAAAAATGCAAAAAATCTCCAAAAATTCCACAAAAATTTATGCATGTAGATTAAACTACTAGGAACAACATTTGTGAAGGGAGTTTTCATGAATCAATCAATTCGAAGCTCAAAAAAATCAAAAACCCTAATGTGACCGAAATTGAAAATTCGAAACCTAAGCAAATCTAGACCATTTCAGCTCAAACCAAAGCTAGAATCACACTCACCGGAGCTCAAGGAGAAGAAAGAGACTGGCGGTGTTGAAAATGGTGGCCGAAATCGGCATGATCGACGGTGGCCAAAGTTTCGGCTTCTCCGGCCAAAACCGACTTTCAGGCACCGGAAACGGCTACCACAAGCGACGGAAGAGGCTGGGGAAGGTGGTGGCACACTAAAAGGCACACCAACGGTGAGGAAACGGTGTGACAGGCGTCCGAACGGCGAAGGGAAGCAAATCGGGGAAGAAGGAGGCTCGAGGGCAAAATGGTAATTTTCCAAATTTTTTGTTTTTTGATATATTATATGTATATATATATATATATATATATATATATAGATTATACTATATATTAAAATAATATTAAATCATACACATTAAATATACACCACACACATAAAATTTAATATTTTAATAATTTATACTAAATAAAAATAATTAAATAACAATAAAACAAATAAATAATTAATATAATATTAGGGTAATACTAAACCCTAATTAAATAAATAATTATATGTATACACGGTGTTTAATATTTTAAAAATTTGTATGAGTTCATGCAAGTCCGAAAATATATTTAAAATAATTAATAATAAAATATTTACGTGAAAAATTCCCCGAAAATGCAAGTCCCGGGAAAATTTTACGTAAAGCACTGTAAATAAGACACAGTAATTAAAATAGATTTTAAATACATTTCAACTCGTGAAAATATCATAATATATATTCAAAAATTATTAACACTGTATATCCCAGTACAGTGTAAAAATATTTTAAAAACACGGGATATTACAGTCTTCCCCCCTTACAAGAATTCGTCCTCGAATTCCAAAAAAAAAATTCAAGAAGGAAAGAGATACGAGTTAGAAGCTCACATCTCAGCTTCAGTCTCCCACGTATGCTCCTCGACTCTATCGCTACGCCACAAAATCTTGACCATCGGAATCTGTTTCGAATGCAACTGTCGAACTTGAAAATCAACGATCGCCACAGGTTCTTCCACAAACGTCAAATCTTCACTCACTTCCACACTGTCAGGTTGCAACATGTGTGAAGGGTCTGAAATATACTTCCTCAACATCGAGATATGAAATACGGGATGCACTTGTGACATATTCGGAGGCAAATCCAACCGATATGCAACAGTGCCAACTCTCTCCAGAATCTCAAACGGCCCAATGTATCTCGGTGCTAACTTACCCTTCCTACCAAATCTCATCACACCCTTCATCGGAGATACTTTCAGAAAAATGAAATCTCCAACCTGAAACTCCACATCTCTGCGCCTAGGATCCACATAACTCTTATGCCTGCTAACTGTGGTCTCTAATCTTTGCATAATCACGGTGACTTTCTCTGCAGCATCCTGAATCATCTCAGGTCCAGTCAAAGCTCTCTCACCATTCTCATCCCAACTCAGAGGGGATCTACACTTCCTTCCATACAACGCCTCATACGATGCCATACCAATACTGCTATGGTAGCTGTTATTATATGCAAACTCAATGAGTGACAAATGATCATCCCAGCTACATCCCAAATCCAAGACACACATCCTCAACATATCTTCCAGTGTCTGGATCGTCCTCTCAGACTGACCATCTATCTGAGGATGGAAAGCAGTACTGAAGTCCAACCTAGTGCCCATCGCTTCCTGCAACTTCTGCCAAAAACGAGAAGTAAACACTGAACCTCTATCTGACACAATGGACATAGGTACTCCATGAAGGCACACAATATGCTTCACGTACAACTTCACCAATCTAGCAACTGAATATGTGGCTTTTACAGGCAAGAAATGTGCAGACTTCATCAACCTGTTTACAATCATCCAGATGGAATCGTATCCATCCTTCGAACGAGGTAAACCGACCACAAAATCCATAGCTATCCTTTCCCACTTCCACTCAGGAATAGGAAAAGGCTGAAGCTTCCCAGAAGGCTTCTGATGTTCGACTTTCACTTGCTGACACGTCAAACACTTAGCCACATAATCAGCGACATCCTTCTTCAATCCGTCCCACTAGTATAAATCTTTGATACTGTGGTACATCTTAGTAACACCTGGATGAACGCTGTAGGCTGTAGAATGTGCTTCCTCTAAAATCTCCTCTCTCAAATCATCCACATCAGGAACACACAATCTACCACTGATCCACAACACACCGTCATCATCAAGTGTGAAATCAGTGAACTTCCCTACTCGAACATTCTCTGCAAGCTTTTCTAGAATAGGATCTCGACTCTGAGCTGCTTTAATCCTATCCCTCAGTACAGATCGCACTTTAAATTGAGCTAGCAGTCCACTTGATCTACTAATCTTCATCATCAGACCTTGATCCACCAATAAATGCAACTCCTGGATCAATGGTCTCCTCTCAACGCTAATATGAGCAAGACTGCCTGAGGACTTCCTACTCAAGGCATCTGCTACCACATTAGCTTTACCCGGATGATATAAGATCTCGCAATCATAATCCTTCAACAATTCCAACCATCTTCTCTGCCTCAAATTCAAATCTCGCTACTGGAAAATGTACTTAAGGCTCTTGTGATCAGTAAATATCTCACAAGTCACCCCGTACAAATAATGTCTCCAGATCTTCAAACCAAAGATCACTGCAGCCATCTAAAGATCATGTGTAGGATAGTTCTGCTCAAGCTTCTTCAACTGCCTCGAAGCATAGGCTATCACCCTTCCATTCTACATTAACACACAACCAAGACCAATTCTAGAGGCATCACAGTAAACTGTGAATTTATCCACACTATTAGCAAAGCTAATACTGGCGCTGTGGTCAACTTCTCCTTCAACAACTGAAAACTATTCTCACAAGCTTCTGACCACTCGAATCTAACATTCTTCTGAGTCAAGCGAGTCATAGGGGCTGCTATCCTGGAAAAATCCTGCACAAACCGCCTATAATACCCGGCTAAACCCAGAAAACTCTGAATCTCAATGATAGAAGTAGGTCTAGGCCATTCAGATACTGCCTCAATCTTCAGTGGATCAACCTGAATACCTTCTTTAGACACCACGTGTCCAAGAAAAGAAACACTCTCCATCCAAAAATCACACTTAGAGAATTTAGCATAAAGCTGATGATCTCTCAGTGTCTGCAGTACAATCCTCAAGTGATATACATGCTCTTCCATACTCCTCGAATATAGTAGTATATCATCAATGAAGACTACCACAAACTGATCCACATACAGTCTGAATACTCTGTTCATTAGGTCCATAAAAGCTACTGGTGCATTAGTCAAACCAAAGGACATCACCAGAAACTCATAATGGCCATATCGTGTGCGAAATGCTGTCTTAGGAATATCAGCTTCACTGATACGTAGCTGATAATAACCTGACCTCAAGTCAACCTTAGAAAAGAACTGTGCACCCTGAAGCTGATCAAACAAATCATCAATCCTTGGGAGAGGATACTTGCTCTTCACTGTCACCTTATTCAATTCTCTGTAGTCAATGCACAGTCTTAGGGTACCATCGTTCTTCTTCACAAACAGGACTGGTGCACCCTAAGGAGAAATACTGGGTCTGATGAAACCTTTATCCAATAACTCTTGCAACTGCTCGGGTGGCATAGATATAGGAGTAGTACCTGGTACCACATCTATACATAACTCAATCTCCTTGTGAGGTGGTAAACCTGGCAACTCCTCGGGAAAAACATCAGGAAACTCACAAGCAACAGGAACATCTGTGAGTGACAACTTCTCCACTAACGTATCCCTGACCAATGCCAAATATCCCTGACAACCTTTCCTCAACAACTTCCTAGCCGTAATAGCAGAAATAAGATTCTGAGGTGCTGAACTCCTATCACCCACAAACTTAAAATCTTCTTCACCAGGAATTCCGAACGTCACCTCTTTATTCTTGCAATCTACCACGACATAGTGCTGAGATAACCAATCCATTCCCAAAACAACATCAAACTCCATCACATCCAACAAAATCAAATCAGCGGGTAATTCTCAATCTCCCACGAGAACTGGACAACCAGAAAGAACAATATCGGCGTCCAAGGAATCGCTTAGAGGAGTGGCAATAGACAAAGGAATAGCCATCCTCGAAGCTTGCCAATAAGATTTAGAAGTAAAAATAGGAGAAACAAATGAATGCGTGGCACCCAGATCAAACAAAACCCAAGCATCCAGGTAACAAATAGAAAAAATACCTGCCACGACTGCATTAGATGCCTAAGCATCCTGCTGAGTAAGATGGAAAACTCTGGCCTGACCTCGACCTCCTTGTTGACTGGTAGAAGCCTAGCCAACACCTCTGGCACCTCCTCTAATACCTCTACCACGACTCTACTGTGGAACAAACTGAGTGGAACTCTGATGCTGAGCTGGTGGTAACTGAAATGGCACGGGTGCTGCACTAGCAATCGACTGCTATGGGAATCGTGGAATCTACTACTGTTGATGCCCGGAATAAGGACACGATCTGGCAAAATGTCCTATCTACCCGCATCTGAAGCATGTCAGTGGTGTCAGATAACACGGTCCTTGATGGACTCTACTACAAGTCTGACAAACGCTGGCCGCTGATCCAGAACTACGACCACTGCTGCTGCTCGAAGCACCTGACCCAAATCTAAACGGTCTACGCTGACCTCCACGGCCATGTCTACTGCTCCGATGCACTCGCTGCTGCTGTCTCTGACTCTACTGAGTCGAACCTCGCTGCTGACTACTCGAACCAACATGAAAACTCGAATACGGAGTAGCCTGCAATCCACTCGACTGAACTCCCAGCTGGTAATAATCAGGCATTGCTCCCTGCCTAACTAGCCTCAACTCAATCTCCTTGGCTAACTCAATCACAGACTCTAGAGTAAGGCCTGCTGTAGGCATACCAGCAAAAACTAAACCCAAACCAGTGACATATGTAGTAACTATGAAATACTGATCTCGCATCAGATCCTCAGCATATCTACCCAGACGAAGAAACTCTTGGGTATACTCCTCTACAGATCGATCTCCATGAGAAATACTGGTCAAACGAAGATGATAACTCAAATGAAGAGGCTCTGGACAAAATCTCCTCATAAACCGCTCTCGAAACTGAGCCCACGTCATCATCATCATGTAAGGCTGGATCATCTGAATGAACCAATCTAAGGCTGGTCCCTCGACAAACAACTCAACAATCATGATCTGCTGGTACTCGGTGTGAGTAGTCCGAGTCCGAGTCTCGATCGTGTGCAGAAAATCTAACGGATCGAAAGTACCATCAAAAGCAATCCTGTCAGCTCGGGCATAGAACAAAGCTGCCATAGGGTCAGACATACCCTGCTGATAGGCAGGTTGAAAAGGCTGAACGACTGGAGGAACAGGAACATCAAACTCAGGCTCAACAGGCTCCTCGTCCTGTAACTCTCTCTGCCTACGACGACCTGTCGCTCCTCGAGGTCTACCTCTGCCACGACCTCTACGTCTAACTGGCTGCTCAGGAGGTAAAACCTCATCCTGAAAAGACTCATCATCCTCGGCCTCAACGACCGGTGGAGCGACATGCGCTCACCTCCTCATTCTGAAAAGAGAAACGAAAAGATTCAGACAAAATAGACAACGAAGGAATAACGCTGAAAACTAAGCAAGGAATACTCATCAAGACATACTCGAACCTAATTCACTGCAGTAGTTACCAAAAGAAAACACAACTCTAAAAACTAGGGCCACAGTTCACATAACTAAGCCCTGACACAGAACTCCGCTCTGATACCAACTTTGTCACGACCCAAAATAGGGGCCATGACCGGCGCTAGGGAATGGGAATTCTTTCGAATCCGGAACCCGTAGCAAGCCTAAAAATAAAATAAAACATGCAATAATAACAATAATAGTAATATATATGCAGCGGAAATAAAAATCATAAATATAATAATAGCATTTTCATCACTGGATTTAAATCAAATCTCATCTCATCATATATATATAAAATCTTTCAATACAAATCCAGTTTCAATATAATACATCTCTTTAAATAAAATACATGAAATCCCACATTTTAATTCATAACTACTGCAGTGTCTAGATTATAAAAATAAGACTCAAGTAAATAGTTTACACAAAGAAGCCGGGGCGGAAGAAATCCGACGTATGGACCTACTACTGAGGTCTGAAGAAGTTGACTCTCCTGAAAAATAGTCAACGGAGGGGAGTCAGACCTCATTGAGTGAATTACTATATTATATATACATACACATTAAGTGACAATGCATACAATCAACAATATATATATATCTAATATATATATAGGCAAATACACACAGATGCAATAAAATCATTTTATATATATTTTATTGAAAATCATCTTTTATGAAGGATCAAATAGAACCCTAGAATATCGTAACCTCGAAAACAGTGTTAGACAACACTCTAGCCACACAGGCTCACTTAATCCAAAGATATCCACTTAATCCATTTAGACAATAGACTGGCCCCGAGACACTAAGTCAACCGAGCTCCAACAGTCTGACTGCCAGTGTGATTGGCCCCGAGACACTTGGTCAACCGAGCTCCAGCAATCACACCCAAACCATACCTCACACATATCAATAATCATATTCAATCAATATCCACAAATAAGTTAGTAATATAGCCTAAAAACTATAGGCGTACCGGTACGTACTCAGTCCTAGTGCTGCCCACTAGGTAGCACGTTCTATCGATATCCTTCATCATTAATAATATAAAACATTCATTCACAAAAAATAAATGATGCATAAAGTTCAATAAAATATCAACATAAGCCATATATATACTAGAAATATACCAAAAGTAAACCAGGTATATTTCGAGTATATATATGTCAAATGAACTCAATCAAATTATAAATTAAATTGGAAATATATTTAAAAACATTTTAAATATATTTTATTTACAAAACATGCATATAATTTAATATATACCAAAAATAAACCAAAAATATACTTAAATACAAATCATATTATTTATGCATTTTAATCGAAATAGAATATATATTTCTAAATCATGCATCCTAAGCATATATATATAGTATAGTAACTCACCCTAGTGCGCTCCATGAGACGGGTATGACGGGCCTGGTCCACTAGCCCTCGATCTCGGTGCAACTAAACAAGCAATAAATAACCGACATTAGAATAAGCCTAATAGAAATCCTAGAGTTCGATCTAAAGTATTAAATACGGAAACAGAATTAGGGTTCGACTGGACATCACGTTTTACAAGAATTCTATCGAAAATCCGACAGAACCTCCCCTGTAAAACGGACATCTCTCTACTCAAAAGAGTAGAGCCGACCCTGCAAAGAAACACACTTCGAAATTCAAACACAAAACACACCCAAAACCCCTCGGTCGGACTCCGAACTACAATCTACCGACCGAGGTCCACAAACATAGAATAATTTCAGAAATACCAAAAATACCCTAATAACATAGAAATACATTTTATACGTAGAAATTACATAATTAACCTTTAAACACTATAAAAACCGATAAAAACTCATTTTATTAGAAAAATCGTATGTTATATATATAATTGAAAATAATTCACGAAAAATAGTTTTAATTAGTTAAAAATACTAAATAATTTGTAGAAATCATTTTTATACCTTAAATAACTATTAAAACCAATTAAATTACATTTTTAACCAATTTTGTGTAAAATTACCAAAATACCCCTATATATATAAATATACTTAAATTACTTCAAAAATTCACCAAAAATTATAAAATTATCTAAAATTTATTTTCTCAACATATTTGTCAATAATATTAATAATTAAACTCAATTACCCAATTAAATTCAATTAAAAACACAATTAACCCTAATTTCCCAAATTACATAAACTTCAATAATTAAAAAAAATACTTAGAAATTCACAAAAATTCCAAATAAATTCCTATAATTCATTTCAATACCTAATTAAACCATAAAAAAAATTTCATAATTTAAATAATTAATTTCCGAAAATTAGAAAATAATATTAAATATTCAAAAATACCCAAAAATCCAAAAAATCTCCAAAAATTCCAAAAAAATTTATACATGTAGATTAAGCTACTAGGAACAACATTTGTGAAGGGAGTTTTCATGAATCAATCAATTCAAAGCTCAAAAAAATTAAAAACCGTAATGTGACCAAAATTGAAAATTCGAAACCTAAGCAAATGTAGACCATTTCAGCTCAAACCAAAGCTAGAATCACACTCAGCAGAGCTCAAGGAAAATAAAGAGACCGGCGGTGTCAAAAATGGTGGCCAGAATCGACGTGATCGACGGTGGCCAAAGTTTCGGCTTCTCCGGCCAAAATCGACTTCCAAGCACCGAAAACGGCTACCACAGGCGGCGGAAGAGGCTGGGGAAGGTGGTGCCACACCGGACGGCACACCAACGGTGAGGAAATGGCGTGACAGGCGTTCGAACGGTGAAGGGAAGCAAATCGGGGAAGAAGGAGGCTCGGGGGCAAAATGGTAATTTTCCAAAGCTTTGGTTTTTTGATATATTATATGTATATATATATAGATTATACTATATATTAAAATAATATTAAATCACACACATTAAATATACACCACACACATAAAATTTAATATTTTAATAATTTATACTAAATAAAAATAATTAAATAACAATAAAACAAATAAATAATTAATATAATATTAGGGTAATACTAAACCCTAATTAAATAAATAATTATATGTATACACGGTGTTTAATATTTTAAAAATTTGTATGAGTTCATGTAAGTCCAAAAATATATTTAAAATAATTAATAATAAAATAATTACGTGAAAATTTCCCCGAAAATGCAAGTTCCGGGAAAATTTTACGTAAAGCATTGTAAATAAGACACAGTAATTAAAATAGATTTTAAATACATTTCAACTCGTGAAAATATCGTAATATATATTCAAAAATTATTAACATTGTATATCCCGGTACAGTGTAAAAATATTTTAAAAACACGGGATATTACAGATGATGTCTCCACCATTGAAGTTGTGGCTTTGGGCTATATTTGTGTTTCTACCATTCCATTAATGCTATGATAGAGGGCTTCATTTCTCCTCTTGATATCTCCTTTAAAAAAAAAGGGTTCATGAGTTAGAGATCTTCTTTCATGATCAAATAATTTTTTTAGAGTGCATTCACTTTAGGTTTTGAGTGCATCCTTCCCTTTTATAGGGTCGACGAATGTATTGCTGACATGTTGGACTGTCTCATCACTATATTCCATACCCTACATTGGTCTAACTATTGTGGAGAGATATTCTAAATGATGCTTAGGATGAGAATTTTGAGATGGAAGTTGAATCTGAGGAGCTTGAGTGTCCTATCCAGCCTCTTAAGGTCCCCTGGATGATGCTTTTACAAGTGTCACTGTCGATGATATTCTTTTACTGGATGGGCCCATAATTTATTAGGCTCCTGAGGTCTAAAGTCTTGTTGAGCATCAGGTTCACCTTGATAGTATTACCCTTTTCCCTCATATATGAACATTATGAATACCTTTCTACACTTTTACAACACTAATTTTGAATTCTAGTAGCAAAGTGTTTGCATAATCTCACCTAGACTTAAAGACTTTTTATGCAGAGCAAGTATTTCACAATATATGTACACAAGTGTATGCATGTTATGTATGACATGCATGATCCTAATAGGTCTTTTGTTCAGAACAGAGCTATATTTATAGCTTGGAGTGCGAGAATGAGGTGCCTCATCAATAGCTTGTAGGTTTAAGCATTGAATGCTTTGCTGTTGGTACTTCTAATGTCAGAGCTTCTAATATAGTTCATCGAATTGATGACTAGGCCAGCAAGTGGGGCCCATGGCTTTACACTAGGGCTTGTAATTAACCAATTCATTATTGAATTTTTCTTTTTGTTATTGCTTTTTTTGCATGATAACTGATGTATTAGCTCTTATACTTCAACATCCATCTTTGCTCTTTGAATGCGGACTTACGATTCTGTAATTTGCCCCCAAAGCTACGTTTTGCCCCTAGCTTCATTCTGGATTCATTCATACTTTTCTAGTAGTCTTTTTTTTTTATTTTCATGTGTAAGAGATTCAATTCGTTTACTATTATTGTTAACCCTTTGTCTTACTAACCCTATTAGTTGTAGTCTTATGTGTTAAAGATGTAGAGGAGTGAGTGAACTGACTAAAGAGAATTCTTGATATTGAAATCAACTGAACTTGCTCCTATTATAAGTTGAAGTATGTAATCATTAACTTGTATAATCACTTTATTCTAGCTACGTGCTTCAACTTTCTTTTTCTCCATCACATCTCTACAATTAGTATGGTAATCTCTAATTCATCATCATTGTTACTACTTATTTCGAGGGTTGTCCCTCAAGGTAGGATTTTTTAAACAATATGAAAGACTTATAGCTTTAAAGGATTCTTGAGTAGAACATAAGGCTTGATGTTGATGCCATAATTGATGATAGTTATAAGATAAGACTTGCAATGCAAGTTACTGAGCCACTTAAATTGTTTATGTCCAAGAGGACACTAGACTTATAAAAAAAATCATGAAGGGGTGTAAAAAGAGAAAACATAACTAAAATAGTGATCTCATATCTCTGATTTAGCTTTCATTATGTATTGTCTTTCCGTTTAGATACTTATGTAGTAAGACAAAGATGAATATGTAGTATTTGAACAAAAAGTTTAGATTAAATTTTACTCATTTAGTAGGGCAAAAATGAGAATATTTATTACATTATATGATATAACTCCTGTTATTAGCTAGTTCTGAATTTTTTTCTCTTTAATTTTTACCTTACTCTTCTTTTTTCTTTCTTTTTCTCTCTATTTATTCTTTCTTTTTTTTATCATTATTTTTATTTTTTCCTCAAATCTCTTGTCTTCAAAAGTTACATCATGTGATATATGAATGTTCTTTGAATTTGCATTTGTGCCCATGCTAAATGATTATAATTGAATTGAATATATGTCAAACATGCTGATACTATTAATATCTCAATGCACAATACGATTAGGATGACAATACATAAGTAAGCATGATCAGAATTCATATCATTGATCATTAAAACAAAATAAGTTCTAAAGAAACTAAAATTTTATTCAAAGAAGACAATAAGAAAATTTATTTCCTATTCTTGATGGTAGAGATGTTAAGTCTTACAGTGCTTGTCATAACAACTATTCTTGCATCTTCTTGCCAACTGTCTCCATGGCTTTATCTTTTTGTACATCAAATGTGCAATTTTCTTTCTTGTCAAATATTTCCTTATCATCAGACTCATCGCCCTATCTTGTAGGCACAATCAACTCGAAGGGCATGTCAAAGGAAGGTGGTTTAGTGTAAAACACCTTATAGTTAAACTTGCCTGAAGGCTGACCCAATAAGTCTTCTAATTTTTCCACATCTTTAGGGGCCTTAAGAGATTCCTCATTAGTTTTAAGGTCTAGGTCCTCAAAGGAGCTTAACACTTCTTCCTTACTAACTCTTGAGTTGATCATCATGGTAGCTAGGGTTGGTACATTTATATAGTTTAGGAAAGGATTATTTTTGATGCTTGGGTCTTCGAGGTCTATGATCTTTTTAGAGTCTATAAGGTTCTGGATTTCATGCTTGAGGTGGATGCAGCTATCTATGGAGTGTTGGAGGTTTTAATGGAATTTGCAGTGCTTGTTTAGGTTATAGCCTAGGGTGTTTAGGTTTGGTGGGTTTGAATTAGGTAAAGGTTGAAGTAAGCCCTTTTGCATTAGACGCTCTAGGAATTTTAACAAAGGTTGGTTAAAATTTGAGAATCTGCTAGGTTGTTGAATAGCATGGACTCCTACAACCCAACTAGTGTTTCTTTGCTATGTGCCCCTAATTGGATAGTTTCTTGCTTTGGTGCTTCTAGCAATCTTCTTTTTATCACTTTCAATCTCCTCAACTTACAACCCATCCTTATAAAGGTCTATAAATATCTTAGGTTCATCATCTATAACCTCTCAACCAGATTAGGTGACACATTTCAAACAATCATCCTAACTTGATCCTTTTTAGCCAGGTTGTTCTTTATTAATCCTGCCTTATTCATGAATATAGTTAGAAAATTTGAAAATGATTCATTAGGTTTCTAGTTGGTCAATTCTAAGTCCCTAATGGATACCTCGAGCTTGGTGCTATAGTCATATTACTTTAAAAAAGTAGTACATAGTTCTCTCCAGTCCGCTCAGATAGACTTCTCTGACCCATGATACCAAATGACAGTCACACCTTCCAAGGATAGTACAAACAACTTGGTAACTACTGATAAAAGAGCCTTAATGGTGCTCATAGTAGTTGTATATTGACTAAGGTAGGTCCTTGGGTCTCCAGTACCATTAAATTTTTGTAGCTGTGGCATCTTGAACTTACTAGGCAGCTTATGCTCCTTAAATTGCATCATATCATTAAAGTCAAATGAGTGCATGATGCCTTGTCCTCTAATTAATTCCCCCATTTTGGAAATCTTCTGAGTCAGTGCTTTCATCTGCTTGGATTCTAACTCTCAAACTTGCTCAAGTGATTCCCTTTTTACTTTTTTAACCATGTAGCTCTTAATATCCTTTAATTTCATTTCCATAGCAGGTATATTCCTAGCAGCATTGTCATTATTAGCAGGTGATGCACCCATAATAGGTGGATTGGCCACAAAGGAATGTGCAGTAGCAACACGTGGTGGCATTAATCCAGCTAGAGCTTATTTTAGTTCATCTTGCATCATTGCTCTCATGTCATCCATTAAAGCTCCTTTAATGTCTTTTAAGGTCCAGTTTTCTCCTTGTTGTTGTTCCATCTCTTTTATTATAGTTGGTGTAGCTTCTAAGTAAAGCAAGTTGATAAGGTTCTTTTCCAAACTGTGAAGGATATCTTTACCTATTAATTTTGGTCTCAAATTAGTTCTCACTAATTTGCCACTACTCCATTTCCAAACACAAGAAGACCCAGATGAATCTATAATGGATGTAAAAGAAAATGTTAGTACAATGCATGAAATGCATGTAAGCATGTATGTATGATGCACGTGCTATACAACAAGTAACATTCAAGTGTAGAATATCCTTCCAACCTTATTCCTCCCACACATGAGTTTAATGGTGAGTCTCTTTTCCTAGAATTTTTGGTCTTGGCCTTAATATCAACAGCGTATATCAAGAACCGACACGCATGTCATATCTCTCAAAGAAGTGGAAGCATAAAAACAACATTTTTAGGTATAAAAGCATAACCCAATCTTTATTAGTGTCATGACCCAAAAAAGGGGCCATGACCGGTGCTAGGGAACGGGAATTCTTTCGAATCCGGAACCCGTAGCAAGCCTAAAAATAAAATAAAAACATGCAATAATAATAATAATAACAACATAATTAAATATAATATCCTGCAGTAGAACAAAATCATAAATATTAAAATAATATTCCACTAAATGAAATTAAATCGAACAACTCATCTCATATATAAATAAATCCTTTAATACAAGTTTCAGTTCAAATTCTTAAAATACATAACTCACACAAATATAATACATAAAACCCATAATTTATTTATAACTACTGCAGTGTCTAGATTATAAAAATAGAACTCAGGTGAGCAGTTTACATAAAGAAGTCGAGGCAGAAGAAATCCGGCGTAAGGGTCTGCTACTGAGGTCTGAAGACGATGACTCTCCTGAAAAATAGTCAATGAAGGGGAGTCAGACCTCACTGAGTGAATTGCCATAATATATATACATGCATACTAAATGGCAATGCACACAATCAAAAGTATATATATATATAATAAGTATATATATACAAGCAAATACACACAGATGTAATAAAATCATTTTATATATTATTACTGAAAATCATAGTTTATGAAGGATCAAATAGAACCCTAGAAAAATCACAACCTCAAAACAGTGTTAGACAACACTCTAGCCATACAGGCTCACTTATTCCAATATGTTCACTTGTTCCATTTGGATAGTAGACTGGCCCCGAGACACTAAGTCAATCGAGCTCTAGCAGTCTGACTGTCAGTGTGATTGGCCCTGAGACACTTGGTCAACCGAACTCCAGCAATCACACTCCCAAATCATATCTCACATATCAAATAATCAAATCCAATCAATATCCACAAATGGTTAGTAATATAGCCTAAATGCTATCAGCGTACCGGTACGTACTCGGTCCTAGTGCTGCCCACTAGGTAGCACGTTCTATCGATATCCTTCATTATTAAATATAAAACATACATTCATAAAAATAAATGATGCATGAATTTAAATATAATAGCAACAAAAACCAAAAATATATACTAGAAATATACCAAAAGTAAACTAGGTATATTTTGAGTATTTATACGTCAAATAAATCCAATTAAATTACAAAATAAACTAAAAATATATCAAGGATATACCTAAAAGCATTTTAAGAAAGATTTATTAATAAAACATGCATATAGTTTGAAAATATACCAAAAATAAACCAAAAATAAACTAAAAATAAACTTAAGCACTAACTAAATCATTATGCATATTTAATCAAAATAAAACACATATTTCTAAAACATGCACCCTAGAACATATATATATAAAATAACAACTCACTAATTATTGCACTTCTTGAGATGGGTCCGATGGGCCTGGTCCACTAGGCCTCGGTCTCGGTGCAACTAAACAAACAATAATAACAGACATCAGAATAAACCTAACAGAAAATCCTAAAAACTCGATCTAGAATATTAGACACATAATTAAAAATCAAAATTCGACCGGACATCACGTTTTACGAGAATTCTACCAAAAATTTGGTAGAACCTCCCTTGTAAAATGGACATCTCTCTACTCAAAGAGTAGAGCCGGCCCTACAAAGAAACACACTTCGAAAAATAGGCACAGAACCACAATCACAACCCCTCGGTCGGACTCCAAACTACAAATCACCGACAGAGGTCCACAATTCACAGAACAATACAAAAATACCAAAAATACCCTTATATCATAGAAATACATTTAATAAGTAGAAATTACATAATTAACCCTAAAACACAGTAAAAATCGATAAAAACTCATTTTATTAGAAAAATCGTATATTATATATATATATAATTGAAAATAATTTATGAAAAATAGTTTTAATTAGTTAAAAATACTAAATAATTTGTAGAAATCATTTTTATACCTTAAATAACTATTAAAACCAATTTAATTACATTTTTAGCCAATGTAGGGTAAAATTACCAAAATACCCCTATATATATAACTATACTAAAATTAATTCAAAAATTCACCAAAAATAATATAATTGCTTAAAATTAATTTCTCAACATATATATCAATAATATCAATAAATAAACTCAATTAACTAATTAATTTCAATTAAAAACACAATTAACCCTATTTTCTCAAAATTACATAAACTAATTAAATTCAAAATAAATACATAGAAATTCACAAAAATTCCAAATAAATTTCTATAATTCATTTCAACACCTATAATTACCATAAAACACAATTTCATAATTTAATTAATTAATTTTCAAAACTTAGAAAATAAGAATAAAATAATAAAAAATACCCAAAAATCAAAATAAATTCCAAAAAATTCTACAAAAATTCACACATGAAGATTAAGCTAAGGGGAGCAACTTTTTCATGAATCGATCAATTGAAGCTCAAAAAAATCAAAAAGCTAAAATGGCCGAATTTGAAAAAATTAACAAAAACCTTACCAAATCGAGTTTTAAGCTTAAACAAAGCTTAGAATCGTCTTCAATGGCCTCAGAGGAGTTCAACAACATTGAAAAGAGGGGATTTGGTGGCTGGAATCGCAAGGTGTGGAGGAAGATGCAACTTTCGGCCAAAACAGTTTTTCTTGGCTTCACCAGTGCCGGAGAGGGTGAAGGGAGTGGCGGAGCTGCTAGAGGAAGAGGGTGGACGTCCGGGAGGCACACCGACGGTAGTCGACCGGAGTTGCAGCGGGAAGGGGGAAGAGGTGGCGTCGGGAGGAAGAAGAAAAGGGGGGGGGGGTAGGTTTGGTAATTTTGCAAAGTTATATATATATATATATATTAATAAAGTTAATTTTTATTAAAATATATTAATATAATATTTAAGAAAATCACACACCACATATTTTAAAATACATAATAATATATGTACACATACACATGCTAATTAAATAATAACTATATAGTATATATATATATATATATATATATATATATATATATATTAATAACTTTAATAATTTTTATTATAATATTTAAGAAAATCACACACCACATATTTTAAAATACATAATAATATATATATGTACACATACACATGCTAATTAAATAATAACTATATAGTATAGTATGACTTAATGGAAATAAACCCTAATTTAATTAATTATGTAGATATATGTGCATGTATATATATATATATATATATATATATATATATATATATATATATATATATATATATATATATATATATATATATATATATATATATATATATATATTTTAATATGACATTTAAAATAATATATGAACTCATGCAATTTTGTAAATCCATTTAAAATAATTAATATTAAATTACTTACGTGTAAATTTTCCCGAAAATGCAAGTCTCGGGATAATTTTATGTAAAGTACTTAAAATAATATAAAACAATTAAAATTAGCTTTAATTAAATAACAACTCATGAAATATCAATATTATATATAAGAATTATTAACACTGCATATCCCGATGCAGTATAAAAATATTTAAAAACACGGGATATTACAATTAGTCCTAATGGGCTTATACCTTTATAGATAAAAATACTTCATGGTAACAAACACAAACAATTTGGGTAATCCTAAGGGAAGTTACTAAGTCAATATATGAGCTGAATTTGGAAAAAAGGTCAAGGTTCCCTTAGCAAGATGCCCTCTTTTAAGGCTTGAGTCACAAGCTAAGGTCAGAGGGACTCAACATCCTTTGCAAACTTGAGAGAAGAATACCCCCCCTTTAGGACTTAGGTTATAGACTCTAGTCAGATGAGCCCAGTAATCTCTCTTAAATTGAGTTAAGGCTAAGAGTGATGGTTAGCCAATCTACAATCCCATGAAGCTAGTGGAATCATGGAACCATAAACCAACGTCATCGGTTGATAGAGACATGCATAATGAATGCAAGAATAAAATAATAATTAATAAAATAATTCTAAAAAACACAAGTAGAATTAGTATCTCTTATCCCCAATGGAGTCGCCACTATAAATGACTAGGTTTAGCACATGTCCAAGATCTTAGTAATCGTGACACTGTTTGAGCTCAGGCCTCTAGAGAACACATTAACCACTATCACAAAGACATGGTGTGGAGATGAGGAGTTGCCACCTAGGGTAATAATTGAGACAAATAAAAAAATGATGGTACTCGATTCCCTTAAAGAAAGCTACCACTATAACTAGGAGATTTTGGGTATGGAATACTAATTTCTTTTAGTCTTGTGTTCTTTTAGAATTACGTTTTGAATTACTATCTTACCCTCTATTTACATGCAATTTTATATAAACCCTCATTAAAACAATCAACTCTAGACAAACTAGTCATGAAAATACATGTAAACAATGTACTCATTTAAGTTTATAATCTCTAAGTTAGTCTAATCTACATTGATTTTAATTAAATGGGCTAAATCTATATGTTTTAATTTACAAGTGAGCCTAAAGATTAATGGACCTAAATCCTATTCATTTTTAATTAAATGAACCTATGTCTATTTTAATTCTAAAATGAGCCTAAATTTACAAATTATGAAATATTTAAATTAGTGGGCCTAGTTCTACATATTTTTATTCTAAGGTGTTCCTAAATCTACAAGTTATGGAAAAGGTTTAAATTTAATAGGCTAAATCTAAATTAATAAAAATAAACTAAAGGTGGGCCTATGTCTAAATTAACTAAATGGGCCTAAATTATCTCTACCCTAAATCTAATTAATTATGGGCCTAAATTATCTCTACCCTAAATCTAATTAATTATGGGCCTAATATCAATTTTAATTAATTAAACCTAAAAAAACTTAAATTTATTTAAGTGGGTTAGAATCTTGGGCCTAGGGCCCAAAACACATAAACATAAACAAACAAGCCCAAAAATAATAAAAATAACAAAAACAATCAAATAAAAAAAATAAAACAATCAATCAAACTTATTCTAAAAAAAATCTAATTTAATTTAATTGACTTTAATCAAACAAATGAAATGAAATAATTAATCAAGCAATCTAATTATATTCACTTAGATCTAAATCAATTTTAACTCAAATAAACCCTAATGATTTCTATAGCCATTAATTTTGATTAATTACCTAACAAAACTCTAATTTTACTAACCGATTAATTTAAACACACAATCACACACACATGATTTTATTATTCCCACTATTGGGGCTATTACAAGGAGCTTGAAAATAATAAGAAAAGAACATTAACACAATCCCAAAAATAATAAAAAAAAAGAACTAAATAAATAAAATCTAAAATTATATTTAGCTACAAAGCTCAATCCATGGCATTTCATGGACCTTCTTGGATTTTTTTTCACTAAGTAAGATTCATCATGTAATCTCCTCCATAATCATCAATACAAAAGAATAAACAATGATTAGTTAATAAAATAAAAATAAATATTAAATAAAATTGAAATTTAATAAAATCAAAATAATAAAATAAAAATAAAAGAAGGGAGAAAAGAAGATGATGACTATGGATGCAGTATGGGTTGCCCCTCAGACTAGTATAAATCACCGTAATTTGTTAGATAGATCTTAAAAAATTTGTTATTCTCCTTCTCAAAAGTCTACTGCTCCTTACTTAAAAAACAAATAAATCACAAAGAATTTTTGTGTACTACCTAAAGAAAAGAAAAGTCTAGAGAGTGTCAGGAAAAAGAGAGGTCCCCCTTTAGGAGTTTAAGCTATGCTTTTTATAGGAAAAATAATAGACATACTAAAAGATTTTTAGTTTTAAAAGGATTTTATTTCCTAAAAATCTAGATAAATCCCAAAAAGGAATTTAAATTTTTTTAACCAATCAAAATTCAGGAAACATATTTTTATTTACTCTAAAATACAAAAAACAGATAGAAAATGTCTAATTTTGATTGGAATTACATAATTCCAATTGGAATTGTGTAATTCTGGTTGGAATTACAAAATTTTGATCTTTTTTTCAACTTTTAATTTCAAAAAGACCCCTAAAAGTATTTAACATTTTTAATTAGGTCCTAAAAAACTTTACAATTAAGTCCTTAAAAAACCAATTAAATTCCTTTTGGAGATGCATTCAGACTTTTGAGATTTCAAACTTCAAGTATTAAAGACCTATTTATAACATTTTCATCATTGGAGTCCTCTGTCTTATCTAAACTCAAATCATCATAAAATTAGGTGTTTATAGCCATATATGAATGGGATAGTTCTGGCAAAAAATAGCTCGTCAAGGTTATTTTTGGATTACCATGGAAACAAACAGTGTCAAGTTTGTAAAGAAATGCCATAAATGTCAAGCTTATAGGGATATGAGCCATCTGCCATCTATAGAGCTCTAGGGAATGACTTCCCTTTAGCCATTTGCAATATGGGGGATCAATATTATAGGGGAAATAAGGCCAAGGGAGTCAAATGTTCATTGATACATTGTCGTGGAAATTGATTATTTCTTTAAATAGGTGAAGGCTAAATCCTATACTACGATCAGCTCAAAGCAGATGTTAAAGTTTATTGAAAAGAATATAATGTACAGATATGGGTTACCGTATCACTTTATTATTGATAATGGTGTTCAATTTTGGGTAAAGACAACTACACTGCTAAGATATTACAAGATAGAATATCATAGATCATCTCCATATAAGCCACAGACAAATGGGGATATGGAAGCTGCAAATAAGAATATAAAAAGAATCTTGGTTATAATGATAGAGAATTATCGGATTAGGCATATTACTTATAGTTTGCATTATGGGGATAGCGAACTACTGCTAGAACTTTAACATAGGCCACTCCATATTCCTTTATATATGGGTACGAAGCTATATTGCCAATAGAAGTTGAGGTTTGATCACTAAGGATTCTCTTAGATCCCTGAGTACTAATGGGTAGAAATTCGACTAGCGTAGCTGACATTGTTGGATGAGAAGAGGATGAGGGTTGTCTATCATTCTCAATTATATCAGAAAAGGATAGCTCAAGCTTACAGTAAAAAGATCAATTAAGGAAAGATCAAAGAAGGAGATTTAGTAATAAAGCTTGCGAAGCTGATCATGACCAATCCATGAGGGAAATTCAAGCCGAATTGGGAAGGTCCATATGTGGTGAAAAAGTTATTCTCCAGGGGTGTAGCTATCCTATCTGACATTGAAGGGAATGAATTTTGAGAGCCTATCAACCTAGACTAGCTCAAGAAGTACTTTCTATAAAAGTCTCATTAGGGAGAGAACCTTGAAAAGAGATTGTTTAGGCAAAAGTTAGAGACAAAAAATGAAAACTGAAAAAAAATAAAAAAAGTCCTACTAAATTAAAAACCCCAAAAGGGGTGGTCCAGGAAAAATTTAAGAATATGTAAAAGGAGAGAGAGCTAAAAATGATTAGTTGGAAAAGTTACAAGGGCAAGCCAACTAACGACATAAGTTATGTTAAAAACAAAATATATATTCATATTGTGCTTAAGATTAAATGAAATAAATTACTCTATTTACTGTTAAATATTACATTAAGTGTCTATTACAAACTGTTTAACTGAAAAGGGAAACTTTATTTAACAAAATAAGAAATGATGACTTAATTCATGAACTAATTTTGCTTTTTCCTCTTCTATTGAATATCCTGCACACTCAATGCTTGTAATTCTCTTATTCTTTTATTTCTAATAAACTCATCTCTTTTCGCCTATTATAACTGAATATATGCTTTGTAATGATCATCGGTAGTTGGATCCCCATTGTTATCTATATTCCTTTGAATGATTTTTTGAGGCTAGGTAGCCATTAGGTTATCTAGGAAGTTCTAGGTGAGCAGTCCTAGCTCGAATTCATGCACTAACTCCACTATTAGCTATTTTTGCCATATTGGCGATAGAGTCAAGCAAGATTATAAAAAATGGCAAAATGAAAGCCAGTAATAAGGACACAGTAAGTGTAAGATCAGACAGTCATATGTTGAAACCTCCACCATGGGCACATCCATTGGATCAGGGTATTAGGAAATGTGGATAGCTAGTCCTGAATATTCTTCGATATGGGATATAGGTTTTGGTTCGGTAATGCTTAACCTTATACCATTTTATGTCTCGAGGAGATTTAAGTAGTCTCAGCTTTTTATAGAACCACATTTGTAGGAGTGGCAAGTAAGAGAAAATGCCAGAATATCAAAAAATAAGAAGATCACCTCTAGTAAGAATGGACTCTTAGAAAATTGCTTGGTCTCTATAAAGTTGTCCAGCCCAATTATAGTTTCTGTTAGGATGAGGGGGGATGGATTGCGTCATGCTTCCACCTATTCTAATATGTGTAAGAGTTTTGAATCACATTTTTCAGTGGCAAGATAAACAAGAATTAGGCATACAAGCAAAAAGCCATCACTTGGGGCCAATAAACTTCTCCATTATCCATGTTTAAGATAACTTTAAGGAAGGGTTCTAATGCAATTTCTAAGCCAACAATGTAGTGAGATGAAGACTAGGGTGGAAGGTTGAACAACCGAGCCATTTGATATTGAACTAAACATGAGTTTGGGATTCTAAGTGTAGGGATCATAAGTTAGAATGAGGAATCCATTTGGTAACCTAAGAGGGCTTTAAAATCTTCTAGTAAGGGACATAATTCAACTATCTTGAACTAAAAAATATGTTTTTAAGAATCCTATAAATGAGTTATTGCATAAAGGAATTAGAAGTTGTTTCTTTTGGCATGGAGCAATTGAAGATGGATAAGTGAAATGACTTTAATTTGGCCAATTATATGTTATCTAAGCTCTTTAGTATTTATTGTAGAAGTTTGAGGCTTCTTTCGATCATAATTTAAGTTTTTAGGGATGTTTAGTGAGAGAGAATGAAGGTTTAGGGCTAAAATGGCTGGAATTAGGACTAGAAGTGAAAGACTGGAAGCTAAAAAGGAGGAAGCCGACTTGAAAATGAGGTAATAGCCTCATTAAAGAGGCATTGCCTCAGTATGAAGAGGTGATCACCTCTTCAGTAAGAGGTTATAAGGTGATCACCTCTTTAGCAGAGAGTAGTCACATATTTAATGATGATCAACAAGTTTCTATTGAATCACAACTGTTTTAGCATTTAAATTGAAATACAGTAGTAAAAAGGGGGGGGGGAACATCTTTGTAATTAACAATGCTAAAAAATTGTATGCAAAAAATGATAATAAATAAAATTCATTGAGATAAAATTTAATTTTGCAAGCATCTGATTAACAAAGAATAAAGTGTGCGAATGTCAAAAGTAAATAGGGGCAACAATCAAAAAGGGGACAATTCATAGATTCTAGTCTATTAAGAGTCTGACTCAATCCCTTTAGGGTTATCCCCTCCCCCAATACCGCCATCGCCACCATCCTCATTATTGTCATCATCCTCATTGATCTGAAGGACTTCAATCTATCACTCGAGGGTGGTAATCCTCACCTACTGGCCACTTCCCATTCTTTCTCAAAAGAATATAGGTTAGTAAAACAAACAAGCATATATACATATCGGTGCAGGAAAGGTTGTTACCCTTAATTACTGGGTAATGTCTTGTATATAATCCCTCTAGGCCTCAATCATTCGATATATGTATAGGCCTTGTTCTAAAGGAATTCGTATTATTAAAAGAATTAAGAACTAATAAATATGTTGAGAATAGTTCAAGAAATAGGTTAAGATAGGTCAAGAGCAAACTCATGTGAGTGGCTGAGGTGAGCTCCATATCTAAGGTAAAAAACTAACGAGACAGCTCCTTAGGAGGAACCAAACAACTAGCCAGGGAATCAGGGATATGAATGAAACTACCGATGATAAACTATGAGCTAGAGGTAGTAGAGGGTCTTATCTCCTCAATTGTAGCTGAAGTCCCTATTTGCTTAGATTTAGAAGGCATCATAGGTGCTTTCTCTCTTGCACCTGAGGTCTAGCCTAGGGTGCAGGTCTAGTCGTTGTAGCTTGGAAAAATGTGAAGACTATGTTAAGACATCATATTTCTAAATAAAAAAGGGAGTATTATGCAATTACCTATGAAGTGGAGGCAACAGTAAAAAGGACTGTCTGCAAAAGGTGGGTTCAAGTGAACTCTATGTACCAGCTCTTGATATGGATAGTATGCTCTATGGCTGGCTCTCTAGTAATATCCTAATTTAGCTCGGCCCCCTCTAACTCATGGGTCCACAATATACTCCTAGGAGGAGATTTAGGCACACGCCTCACACTAACACCATGACTCTAGTTCAAGATCCGCTCACCAAGATACCAGACTCGATAGCCTAGTCCATAAAAGGAGAACCCTCTTATGAGCTAACAGTATAGAATGAGTCATCTCCATATTCCATCCACCTTTAGGCCCCCATAAATCAGCTTGGATTTGCAATGAAGATATTAACAGGTAAGTAAGTGAAATTTTCAAAATTACTAACATGTAATGTGGGAATGAAATTTTTAAAATTACTAGCATGTAATGTGGGAGTTGTAGGTATCGTATTTTGTGTCAAAGAGTTCAGATGTTGCCGGTGAATATTTACTCGGGTCAAATGCCTCTTCAAGACATGGTTGCTGCCACATCTGCTGATGGCGGGAAAATCATCCCTCACCCGTATCATACCAACAAGTAGCTCTAACTCTAAGGCCACACTTGTAAAAGAAAAAAGGAATAGTAGATGTTTGTGAGTAGATATTGTAATGACTCGAGAAGAGAGAGGGGTAGAACATACCAATATAGCATGCTAGAAGCCATAGAATCTCTTAGCCCTATGGACCACCTCATTCATGCTCTAGTAAAGGTAAGCCAGAGCGCAACTCCCCCAGTCAAATAATAACACTTGATCTAAGTCTCAGAGAGGTAGTAGTAATATAAGATCTATAGAGCTCGTGGTGTCAGCAAAGAAGGTGGTATCGAGGAGATAAACTATAAAGGCATGTACCACTTAATCAACCTCACATAGGGTGACTATCGCTGCAGCTCTATCTTGGATGTAAAAACCATGAATTGAGTCAAGCTTTAAAGTATGGGTCCCTATCATGTTCGAGACCATCCTTAAAAAGCGCTCAACATAAGCAACCTTGTTTGGGGTCAGTTGGTGAAGGCTCACATCAAAAGGGACAGGATCTCTAGTACATGCAATCTCAGTAATGGCACAAAAGAGATGGGGTCTGGGGTGAGCTCCTTGAATGGAAAATGGAAGGTATGTGTCGTATCGAACCACCTCACCATCAGTGCATGGAGTAACTGGTAATTTATTCATCCTTGCTCGAAGGAAAGTGAAAGGATAAAGTCCTCAAACTCCATTTCCTAGATCTGATCCTTTTGATCATTGGTCAAGTTATCATAGAAAAGTCGGGCTTCGTGAAGTTTTTAGCACCCTTGAATGTCTGTGCATTATGCTATAAAAGAAAAGGAATAAGATTTAGGGAAGTTGAATAAAATATTGTTCAATTTTATTTTTTAAAAAGTAAAATGATTAAGAGGTTACAGATAAGTTCGTTCGCCTTGTCATAGAGGTGTAGCGCCTCATAGAAGAGCCGATCACCCCATCACAGAGGCAATTGCCCCTGTGCATAAGCGATCACCCCATTATTATGAGGCAATCCTCTACATTCTAGCACAGAGGTGATTGCCCTTCTTCATGAAGTGATCACCTTATCAATAAGGTGATTGCCTCAATAAAGAAGCAATTACCTCTGCACATTAAGGGACAATAAATAGTTTTTCAATTTTTACCCAGTTCACAAACGAATGATTAATTAACTAGTTTTCATTCATAAACAATAAATGGACACAAATGTAGTCTAACCTAATGTAATTTGTAGGAAAATAAGACGAATTTAGGAACTAACCTCTCCAGATGCTGATGAGCAGATATGGCTTCTTGAGTATGCTAGAAGAGGAATATGATCTCCTTTTGTCAATCTAAGGTTAGGGGGTGTTCACAGAATGGAGAGATTCGGTCCCATTCAAGTGCGAGTGGCATTCTCTCATCATCCATTTTTGAAAAGATATATGTGCAGGAAAAGAAGAGAGAAAGGAAGAGAAGAAGAGAAAAAAAAAAGAAACGAAAAAGAAAAGGAAAAGGTGATGCTTTTATAGTGGGGAGGTTAGGTTAGGTTAAAAAAAATGGTGAAAAATGATGACATGAATGAAATGACAATAATGATAGAAAAGAATTTCCTCGAGTGTGTCTTAAAAGTCATGGTTATTGGATGGGAGTACTCTAGTCAAGTGGTTTTTTAATTTAATTTGAATAATGTATTAGGCCAGGAATACCCAAGGATTATAAGGACTGTTTAGGTTGTATCCCCAAAGCTCAAAATTGTAAGGGTTGTTTGAGTTGTATACCTAGAGCTTAAATTAAAAAGTGCTATTTGGGTTGTATCCTCGAAGCTCAAAGTTGAGGAAAGGCTGTTCGAGTTGTATCCTCAAAACTTGAAGTTGAAAGGGTTATTCAAATTGTATCCCTGAAGCTTAGAGTTAGGAAAGGGTTGTTCGGGTTGTATCCGAAGTTGAGAAAGGGTTGTTCAAGATATATCCCCAAAGCTCAAAGTTAAGAGCGCTATTCGAGTTGTATCCCTAAAGTTTGTTTTTCGGTTGAGTGACGATCAAGCTAAGAAAACCTGAGATTCTTAGTTTCAATTGAGTGACGATCGGGCTAGGAAAACCCAAGAGTCTTTGTTTTGGTTGAGTGATGATTAGGCCAAGAAAACTTAAGAGTCTTTATTTCACTTGAGTGATTATCAGGCTAGGAAAACCCAACAGTCTTAGTTTTAATTAAGTGACAATCGAATCGAGAAAAGCCGAGAGTCTTTACTTTGGTTGAGTGATGATCAAGCTAGGAAAACCTGAGAGTCTTTATTTCAGTTGAGTGAAGATCGAGCTAGAAAAACCTGAGAGTTTGTGTCTTGGTTACGTGGTTGAATTGGGCCGAAAAACCCAAGGACTATCATTGTTATACAATTTACCAAATATTAGTGAGTGGCTAATTGGGCCAAGAAAACTCAAGGATCACACTCATTTTTCCAGATTGAAGAATCCACCTCCCTAGTGAAGCTTAGGAGTCAGGTATATTGTTTATTAGTCTCTTGTGTTGTGCATGTGATTTTAAAAAATTATCATTGCATACATTTGGTTTTTCAAAAAATCAAAGGGCAAACTATAGACACCCTATTCAATTGGCCCGTGATAGGGGCAAACTGTGGATGCTCATTTTAGCTAACCCATAATAGAGCCCAATAATGAGAAATGTGAGACTTGAATGCAAGAAAGAAATCCTAAAATCTTCTAAAAAATGAGCCTAAGGGCTAGAAACCCATGAACAAGCCCAAAACCCTTTAAAAATTAGCCCAAATCACCTAGGCCCATTAGGTCCAATGTAGGGCAAGCTTGAGAGGCGAACGCCTCTGTAAAGAAGTGATTGCCTCTCTAGCAGCTACTGAAGAGGCGATTGCCTCATCATAAAGGCACTGCCTCTATAGTAGCCACTTGCTCCTGCATTAAATGTAGAGCTGGTCATGGTAGCCAACAACTTGGTGGGCCCACCTCCTCTGCAACTTAGCATCTCGTCTGAAAAAATGACATTGAGAGAAGAAAGGGGCTAGGAAAGGCAATGATGGTAGAGTGATAGTAGGGGTATGGGCTAAGGAACTTAGAATAAAATAGATAAAAAAGAAGAGTAAAGAGACTTTTTTTTAGGGGGAGACCTTTTGGTATTGAAAAGAAAAGGAACTTAGAAAAATTACAGAAAAAAGGGCAGAGAGAGCTCTGAGATGAAAAAGGAGAGGTTATAGAAAAAACAAGCTTAGAGGTTGATTTCTCCTAAAGAGGAAGGGGAAGAAACTTGCATTCAGGGAGAGGATTAACACTTTAAAGACATTTTTTAGGGCCAAACATATTTTGAAAGTTCACTTTTTAGTAATCATCTTATCCCTCTTCAAGTTTGCATGATTCATATCTTATTTGTTTATATGTAAATCATTTGAAAGATCTTCTTATTACTAGCTTTTATATTTTTTTTCCTTTGTGTTTATTATCCATAATATGCATTGCCTCTTATATGATTTATTGAGCTTTAAGTAAGATTATGTATTATACTAGCTTTTAATAATAGATCTTTACTTGAATGGAAAGATTTGCCATTTTTAAGAGTTGTCTGAGACTGAGAGGTGATTGCCTCACTGCGATGAGGCAGTCGCCTTTTCATTAAGGCGATCACCACTTTGACAAGTCTTATACAAACTTGCCTAACATTCTTGTAAGTTATGAAGAGCTTCTATATGTATATAGGTCTTAGGATGTTTAAATTTATTTTGTATGAGTGCCCTACCATGTTGTTAAATTGAAGTTTAGAGATTATATTTTATTGCTTTGATTCATTTATTTACTAAATTGGTCTATAAGCTAATTTTGTTGATTATTGTGCATGATCTTTATGTATTTTGAGGAACTAACATTTTGCTTATCATAGGGATCCATTGATGATTTGTGATTATCAAATTATTCATCCTATTAATTAGTTCTTGAAAGGTTTTGTTTGATTTAAGTAGTTTACTTTTGGTTTATTTTCAGTTTATTTTCTATTTATTATACTATTATTTGAGTACGAAGCATTGTAATCTCTAATCCCTTTCCCCTTTGATTTGGAATATATGGTTGTAAATTATATCTTTTTGTTTATTTGTTGTGAATGTTGGGACCAGTCACATGAATTTGATTAATGTGTGAATACGAGCTTAATCATAAAATGCAATAATCATTTGAAGGAATTACCAATTGCTTGATAATAAAGAAATTATGGAATAATTAAGGGTAATAAACTACAAAATATAAACAGAGGCCAATTGCAAGGTTGAGTGGGCATTCAAACACCCATACCCAGTTTTTAAACCCGTTCTTTGATGACGGCTTCTAGAAACCTCCATGGAATCCAGTAACCATATAAGTGTGTTCCGGCATTCATCTGGGTGGCAACTCCATCTCCCAGTAGGCTTTAAGGGCCTCGAGCCTAAATAATGTCGTGGTCGCCAAACACTTGGACGCATTCTAAATCTCGCCGCTTACAACTACATTAATTAATAAAAAGAAAAAAAATTCATATTTGCTTGTATGTATTATACATTATAGTTTGATATATATATATATATATATATATATATATATATATATATATATATATATATATATATCAAATACAAAGTGTCTAGAATATGTATCCTAAATTTAACTGTAGGGTCCAATGTAATTTTTCTTTTTTAACGACCATTTTTAGAGGAAGGTGGAGGGAGAAGGGGATCTGAATTCTTCATCATTAAAGGGGACTAATTTCGTGATTGGATCAAGTCAGTTCTAGATTGGTGGCTTTGAAGTCCTTTTTTTTTTACTAAGGGTGTTACCCTTAAAAATCAAAATCATTACCACTAAGCCAAGTGGTGCAGGTCCAATGTAATTGATATAGGCAAAAGTCTCTCAAACATAAAAGTTATAATTTTATATATTATTAGAAATTTAAATTTTGAAAATGAAAAGATATTACAAAATTATTCCGTAACACCCAAAAATTGACTAAAAAAAAATAAAAAATTTGAATAGATTTAGAACACCAGTTTTTAGAATCTTTGGGACGTGGTAGATTTTTTTTTTAATATTATTATTATCATAACAGCATCTGAAACTTTTGTTGCATATATCCATATCCTCTTTCTTTTCCCTCTTTTAAGATAGATTTTCATTATTTGAGGCGAACATATTCTTGTTTCTTGTAATGGTTAGTTTTGCTGAATTTTTAATTTGAGCAGATTAATTTACAATTTTTTTTATCATAACAATAATATTATATATCATGATAATTTAATGAGCTAAAAGTAGCCAAAAAAAAAATTTACATATTGAGCAAGTCATTTCATCTTTTTAAAAGTTATAAAAGCAGTAGTAAATTTCTTGCTTGGAGGAAAGTTCTCGTACTTCAAAAAAATACTTTTCATGATAAATGTCTCATGAAAAATTTATAAATAAAATATATTTCTTATTTGATGTTGTTTAGAAAAGTTAAGAGATATATATTATAAAAAAAAAATTAAAAGTTGATATATCACGAAAACATGAGACATAGATTTTATGAAAAATATTTTTCATAAAATTAATAAAAAATTTTAAAAATATATTTTCATGAAAATAAAAATACATATTTTCATAAAAAGTATCTTTTCCTGAAAAATAGTTTTTAGAGAATAAATTGCTAGAATGGAAAAATATTTCCTTTTATATACTTTAATATATGTTCAGCCCTAAATTTTACTTTTCTGGTCCATAATACTCTTTAACTTTCATTTTTAGCCCATCAAACTTTTAAATTTTAATTTTGGATCTCTTTCACCTCTGCAAATATATATATTTTTTATTCTGTTGAATTCATCCATTGCCAGGTGAACTAGCGCATATTTCTAGTTTCCTTTAGGTTCATGAAACGACCAAATCATGTTGATGAGTATTTATAAAAAAGAAAAGAAAAAACTAAAATGCATAAAAAATAAGAGACTAAAATAAATAAAGTTTGAAACTTTTGTTTGAATTACACCATATAAACAAATTCACTATCCCACTATAAACAAATCAATCAATTTGCAACAGACAACAATATACATTACAACAAGAACTAATCAATACAAAATTAAATTAAATTAACCTGAAGCTAGCATTGAATTACACAACAACCTTCGATTTTAACTCTCAAATTCAACACTATAAGTTTCAAATCAACCCACAATCTGGAGAGTAAAAAATAGAAATTAAACACCCTTGAAAATTGAATCACTTTTTTGTAACATCAAATTCACCATTAATTACTCATCATCCAAGTTTGCATTGCCTCCCATTAATGGCATTGATCTAAATACAAAGTAAAGTAAAAATAAGATACACTCATCAAGAACTATGCCAACGTACTTGAAGATATCAAAATAAGATGTAAACAGATCTAAGTAGATAGAATCTAGATGATTCCAAGAACCGAACAGCTTCCAAATATTGCATGTCAACGCACTTCATGTCTTGGGATCCTCGACCTTACGTGGATGTTGCCATGAGAATTAAGATTGGCACCAAAGGTGCAGGCAAACGGTACTGAAGGAGGACTATAGCAATGACTAGAAAGAGAAGAGAGCATGGTTGCTGGTCATGGAAGTGGCGATTGTCAATAAGCTGTGGAATTCATTCAAATAGATAGAGAAGAAAGATAAAAGAACAGAAAAAGATTAAAGTTATTTTTATTTTTAATAATTAATTAATAAATGATAAAATTATATATATATATATATATAAGCGAAAGAGGATCAAAAGTAATGTCTAAAGGTGTAATGAGTTACAATGAAAGTAGAAAGTTGAGGAGTGGAATGAAGCAAAAGGATAAAATTCAATGGATGAGTACCAATTTCTGTGAGTAAAAGAGCTCTGAGTAAAAGAGTTAGTTGATATTATTCTAATAATGTATGCAACTAACTATTAATTCTTTGATTTAGTTCTCTTTTATGTATTATTGAGAATCAAGAATCATATATGATCAGTCTTTTTCGTTCTACACTATTATTCTAGTTTTTGTTTCACAAAATATATATCTTTTTATCTAAAAAATAAAAACCATTCAAAGTTCAGAATCATTCAATTTTTTTTTCTTTTTCAATCAAATATGTATGTTTCTTGGATTCTGATCCAAATGTGGCCGAAGGCATATAAAAAAGAGTCATGGTTTTTTTTTTTTTTTTTGAATTGATTGGAGACTTAGTATCATTAAAACGGAGAGGAGAGTAGTTATCCATTAGATATTAGCAGTTAATATTTCAAAATCATTTTTGTGAATCACCACTAAGTATGAATTTTACATGACTAAAGAGGGAAGAAGAATTGAACCTATGACCTTAACCCTCAAGAGTAAAGTACTCTTACCACTTTAACCAGGCATCAAGTGTAACAATCATGGATTTTGTACCAAAAAAAAAAAGTCATGGATACCGTTGGACTTTCATAATATCTAACACAGGACCTATACTTGAGGAGATATAGATATTCATTGTTAAAAAAAAAAAAAAAAAAAAAAAAAAAAAAAAAAAAAAAATAGATATTGTGTACAATGGTGGTCTAATCAATAATTTTTCAACGGTATAAAATTTAAATTCTATAGTTATTAATTTTTTTATGTAATAATTTCATAGCCATATTCATTTTTTCAAATGATAGCCATTACATCTTGAATATCTTTTTTTTTTTTTTTTGTTTAAGTAGAATAATTCTTTAACATTGTAGAAGAGAAAAGTTTATATTTTTATCTGACATGAAAAGTTTATATCATACGTATAATGGACAAGAGCATCGAACTCATTATTGGACATATCAATCATTCCATCATCATTGCCATCTGCATATCTGATGGAGAAATAGGCCCTCAAAAAGGGCTGTTAAAAGCTGTCTTCACCTCTCCCCTGCTCTAAGCTCCATCCCCATTCATGTCGAATTGCTTGAAAATTTCCCTTAGCTGATATTTAGTTAGTGGCACAGCTCAAGTAACATCTTTGTGTACAACTAAAAAGGGTGCACGCATGCTTAACTTTTGTCGTGTGTTATGCATGTTCAGTTTGTTGATAAACAAAGGGTTTTTACAGAACCTGCCATTGTTTTCCTTTATCAATTTTTTCTATTTGATTGATTCCTCCGCTTCATGCATATATTATTCTCTTATCTTCATAAAATTACTTCTCAAATCCAAAAACTTTTGTGAATGATGTTCGGTATAGTGGTCAAACTTCGCAGCATCCCCTAAAAATTTGGGTTCAAATCGCCTCCCTATATGTAAATTCTTACTTTATTTAAACTATTCTCAGATTTCCATTGAATTTAACTGCTTTGCTATTAGTAATATAATTTCAGTTTTTTAGGAAAATATTCCAATTTACACCTAATGTTTAGTGCGAGACTCAATTAGACTCTTTATTTATTTATTTTATTTAAAAACAAATTTAACGTTGCTCATTTGGATCATCTTGTCCCTTCCAAAAAGTTTAACATCTAAACAAATTGTAAAAAATCCTTAAATCTAGTTTTCTAACAAAAATTTCAAACTTTAAATCTCAATAAAAAAAATGTCCTTACATTTTTTATTAATAGTATTTAAAAAAATGATTTTATTAGATTATTAATATTTTTAAGTTAAATATTATAAGTAAGACAAAATAATTAAATCAAAAAATAAAACCTTAAATTGAAGTAAGTGTGTGTATAATACTATGTTTATAGACACATTTGAATACTTCATGTTAAGTTAGTTAAATAAAAAATAAAAAATAGTAAAAGCTCATTTCTGTCCCTATTTGCTAATAAAAATTAAAGATAATTTTGTCTCGATCTAAAATTTTTGAAATATTTTAACAGAAAAATAATTTAAGGACTCTTCTATAATTTTTTTACATATCAAACTTTAGGAAGGGGCCAAATGGCCCAAATTAGCAATGTTAGATTTGTTTTTAAATTAAAAAATTCTTTATATATCTATCTAAAAATATGTCACTAACGACTGATATTTTTAATTAATATAAATATATTTTAGAAATTTTATTATTTAAAATATTAAAGCTACTATTATTATTATTATCATTTTATATTAGGGTTATTTTATTATTATTATGTGTATATATGTGTGTGTTATGCATGTGTATGTATATATATATATATATATATGGTCAAAAGTATCAAACCCGGTCAACCCCTACTCTCTCTTCTCCTTCTTTCCTTTTCCTCTTTTCTCCCCGCTTGTCTCTATGCAACTTGAACCAGCACCACCTCCCTCCGCCACCAGACGATCACCACTCGCCACCAGCTTGTCCCCCTTCCTCTGGACGTTGACCGCCGCTGCTGAGGAACGCCTAAAGTTGCTGGAGCTTGCGAGTTGCAACAGTAGCCGAGAAGAAGTTTCCCTCGTCGGTGTCGACTCTGGTGGACTCAACTCGTGTCCTTGAGCTTGCCGGACTCCTTGAGCTATGGTGAGTCAATTTCCAAGCTCAATTGAAGCTCATTGTCCCTTGGTTTTGAGTTTTAAGCTAGTTTTTGTATTTTTTTTTTGAATTAATTTGATTTATGGGTATTTTAGATTATTTTAATAATATAAATTGAATTTTTGTTAATTATGTTAATTAATTATTTTGGATGAAAATTTGAGTTAGTTAGTGTTATTAAGTTGAGTTAGTAATTTTAGAATTTATAAAATAATTTTAGTGAATTTATATAATTTTTGAGAAATTATTAGTATTATGTGATTTTTGGATATTTAGGTTAATTGTGTAATTTTATTGAAATATAGTTAAATAATATGTTTTAAATAATTTTAGAATTTTATAGGGTATTAAAATAAATTTTATAAATTAATTACTATTTATAACTAATTAATACTAATTTTTAAAAATTATATTCAAATAATAAATTACTTACTATTTTTGTGATTAAACGGGTCTTTAACTAATTTTATAATATATTGAAACTATTTGAATAATTAAATGTGAAAGTGACTATTTTATATTGAATATTTGGAAAAAAAATGGATTTTTTATATAATTATATTAATTATTTGAGATTTTATTATTTGTTGTAAAAAATATTTACATTTAGTGTTTTGATGTCTTAAATAAATTATTTTTGTGTCATTTTAATGTTTTAGTGATTTTTAGTGATTTTAATATATTATTATTTAATATTTATTTTTATCACGTGTTGTAAACCTCGGTTAGGAATTGTGTAGTTCGGGGTTCCAACCCGAGGTGTTGAGCTTGTGTGAAGTTTAATAGTGTGTTTGTTTGCAAGGTTAACTCTACTTCTGTAGAGGGATGTCTGTTTTACAGAAAAATCTCTATCGAATTTTTAGTAGATTTCTTGTAAAACATGATATCGGGTCAGTCCTAATTTTTGAATTATGAGTTGAGTATTCCTTAGAAATTCTAGAAGTTAGGGTTTCTATTTTATAATAGTCATTTCATTTTCTGTCTTTTAGCCGCCCCTCCAGTCTCGTCTACTAGTTGAGCTCGGACACGACGTATCAGAGGAGCACCTTCATCTTGTAAGTTAATATTTGATTTGTATGTCGGGTTTTCGAACTAAATACATAATTGCAAATGAATTTAATTTTATGAGATTCTAGTCAGTATTCTTTAAATAATGTTGAATGGTTTAATTTATAGTTGATTTATTTTATTTTATTTTTATATACTGTAATTTTCATTGTTTTATTTATTTTTGTTTATTTTTAAATAAACTACAATAGAACATGCTACCTGATGAGTTTCATCAGGACCCTATACACACCGGTAAAATATTTTATTGTATTAATTATATTATTGGGGCTGATGGTATGGTGATGCTTTGCACTTGGACACTACTAGTAATATGATATTTGATTATTGATTAAAATACTGGGGTCAAAGGTCTAGTGATGCTTTGCTTTTGGACACCGCCAGTAATAATTTGAATTTTATTTATTAAATCACTGGGGCCAATGGTCTTGTGATGCTTTGCTTTCGGACACCGCCAATGATATTGGATTAAGTGATATGACTGTGGCTGTGCATCTTGGTGATGCTTTGCTCTCGGGATCTGACAGTTTTGGATAAGTGAGCCTTTTGGCTGTTAAAAATTGAGGACTAAGGTTCTACATATTTTTTATACTTAAATATTTTAAAAGCATTTAAAATTTATTCCTTCTTTGAAATATGGGTTTCTTATATATATATATATATATATATATATATATATATATATTAAGGAATTTAAATAAAAATTATAAATATATTATTTTCATAAAAACCTATTTTAAAGGGGATTTTCAAACTGCATTCATTTCTTTTATTATCTTACTTAATGAGGTCAAACTCCCCTCAATTTATTTTTTTAGGAGTTTGAGAGTCTTCTGTTAGGCCTACTTCTCTATGCCAAGTAGCTTCTTCACCGGCTATATTATGTAGGTCTATATAGCTGTGTTTGATTTAGTATCCGTGTACCACAAAAGAGAACTATATAACTACATATTTTGATTTGGATATTATGTGTTAAGATTCATGTACTGAAATACTATTTTGTTTAACTAATGATGTTTATTTATACATGGCGATGACATGGTTTGTTTAAATTTAGAAAAATCAGTTTGATAATATGCATCATGATTAAATTATTTTCTTGTAAGATTTTAAAGTGTAATATTTCATGTTTTTCTTTTAAGGCTTATTATGGGTTTCGGTAGTTTTAAGCTTTCCCATTCCCTAGTGTCGATCATGTGCCCTTGGGTTCGGGTCGTGACAAAGTTGGTATTAAAGCTTTGGCTCATATTTCATGCTTTTAACTATCGATATATGTCTTTTCTCATGTTATTGCAGTACTTAGGTTGTTAATTGTTGCTTGTTAATTCCTTATCCTTAGGATTCTGCGTCTATATATCTGTTCTTATTTGGTTTTGGATTTAGGTTTTCTCTTCTTTTCAGAATGAGGCATGCTTGAAATGCCCTTGCTACTGATGTAGAGGATGATGATGATAAACAGTCATTTCAGGATGAGATTCTTCCTCATGCCCCTCAACTTAGAGGTAGGGGTAGAGGTAGAGGTAGGGGCCGAGCCAGAGTAGTCACAGCTTAGAGGTAGGATTAGCCTCAAGTAGAATCTCAGATTCCAGCAAAGGATCCTATAACTTTTACAGCTAGTATGACAGATATTAATTAGGGCTTGACAGCTCTTAATCAAGCGATGCCCATAGTGCAATAGATCCTTCAGCGAAAGAATAAGGGGATGTCAGATGTAGATGCAACATTGTTATACTCTAGAGTAGGACGAGTTTATTTTAATGGTACTGGAGATGCATTGGATTTCATTAACACCATTGAGTCTAGGACCATATTTGGGTATTTTAATTATTAGAGGATCATGATAATGGAGTTATCCATCTTAGTAGCAGCTCAAGACTGGTTTATGCAATCCATTTAGCCCTTCATGACCATGATGACTTAGTTGGGTTTTAAGGAGCAGTTTATAAGATTCTTTTGTCCTTCATCTTTGAGAGAGAACTATAGATGGAAATCGCTTAATATAGATAAGAGAGACCAATAAGTTGAGGACAACACTTAGGACTTCTACAGATTGATGAGACATATTGAGGATGTGAGACAAGATGTTGCCTGAGTAGTTGAGTTATATGTGACTGGGTTAGGCCCAACTTATATTGGCATTCGACCACAGGGTCGTAGTTTGGAGAGTGTTATGGATGATGCAAAATAGCTAGAGTGGAGGTATATCCAACACGACACTATACCTGACTTGTATGATAGTGGCATTACCAGACCTATTCAGAGGGTGCATCAGCCAGTGTTTCAGATGTTGCATTTCGTGATACAAACACATTGGAAAAATTAAAATTTTATCACGTTCCCAAACATGGATCCATGTAATTCAACTACTTGATTAAATTTAGGGTTTCAAGAATCTCACTAAAACATAGAAGAGGCAAGATTTTCTAGAAGGATAAGAGGAGGTTTACACCGGTGACACCTTACCTCGAGCTTTTTGCTTTGGTTGTTCGGATTAAGACGTCTCCAAAAGGATGCATCCTCTATAGGTATCCACAAGAACAGCCCTTCACAAAATGAATTGGAGTGTGTGCTAGCAACCTTCTTGATTGTCTCACAAATCAAGAACAAAAGAAAAACTCTATGTTTATTTTCTAGGAAGAGAGAAAACCGTTTTTGGAGGCAGGGAAAAACCACAGTTTTAAACCCTAGAGAATATAACATATTTATAGACTCCAAATCAGGGTTTCACCTACTAATGACCTTTTGGTAATTTCCCATTTATTATATTCTGATTTTGTTTTAAAAATAAATTAGAAATAATATCTTATTTATTTATTTATTTAAAATAACATTTATCTTAAATAAATAAACAAACAAATAAATAAATAAAACACTTTAATTATTTATTTCCATAGAGTTTATTTGGGCTTATTAAACCTATAATCATTTTGGGCTTCTTCTAAGTGTGTGACCCTGTAGGTTCACATAACATTAGCAGTGGGCCTAAATCTCTATTTAGGCCTACAAGTCATAAGTGGCCTCTAGCAAGACATTATGACTACCCAAGTCATGTGAAGTCATAATCCGACATAACCTAATTATAGTGAATTTTATTGTCCCTTTATCACATGATATCTTAATTGAACATAAGGCATAAAATGTCATCCTTACATAGTTCAATATTATGACTTGATTCCAAGTAGACTGAAAATGATAACTCATTATCAATTCATTTCAGCATGGTCATGCATTTTCCTTCAGTCTATCTCATCAAGGGGCCCATAGATATCTTTCTTATATTAATGAGGGATAAATTCCTTTTGAATCACTCACATTCCTCACATAACTAATTTCATATCCAACAACATCCTATTTAATCGTCTGGTTAAAGACAATGTTAGAATATGTCAAAACATAAAATAGCTATGTAGAAATCCATGATGATTTCAAAGTCGAAGGACCGAAATAAAATTACTATGATGAGAAATACTTATGATAATAATCTATGCAGTATTCTTATAGTGGGTCAATCCAGTACATGATCTCTTATTATATACCTATGAGTTGACTTAATATCTCATATTCATGATTAGTAAAACATAACCATCAATCAAAATTATACTAGCCTTAATACTTTAATATTTATATAATGAATAAATGGTTAGGGATAATTAGAATAGAACTCTTATTTTAATCTAAGGGTTTTGCTATCAAGTCATATACTTGATAGCCTTAGTAAGAATTAACCATTCATATAATTATCATAAAATCAAATGATAATGAAATACCTCTTTATTAATAAAATAAGAAAGTTAATACATAATCAAATGATTGATCTAGTGCATGTCACTAACATCAGATAGGTAGCAAGAGTGCTCAATCAACAGGTCCTTCTCAGGAGAGCAAATAGTTCATACCACACTGGACTAGTAGATATCATCTTGCTTAGGATCATAGGAGTAGTAGGGCTACTAAATTTGGTGGTAGTGCTAGCAGCAATAGTGGACAAAGCTCGGGACATGGTAGTTCTGGGTCTGGAGCTAGTGAGTGTGCTACATGTTGGTGAGTGCACTAAGGTCCTTGTCATTTGATGCCAGGAGCGTGTTTCAGGTGTGGTCAATTTGGACACTTTATTAGAGCCTATCCAAACTATGGATTCCAATTGTCCTTGGCCCAGGGATCTTCACCTTCTGTTGTCTAGCCTTTACAGTAGGTACCTCAGTAGTATCAGATCCCCATGTACCCTCAGCAGTGACCAATTCAATTTTCTAGTCAGTAAGGCTGAGGTAGAGAATATACTCAACCATTCACCTCATAGTAGCCAGGATGTGGACAGGCTAGGGTCTTTACTTTGACTCCTCAGGATGCACAGGCATCCAATGTAGTGGTAGTAGGTATTATTCAAGTCTGTTGCTCTAAGGCTAGAGTCTTATTTGATCCGGGTGCTACGTATTCCTTTGTATCCCTTTTGTTTGCGTTCAAAGTGGCTTGTCTTCCATCCAAGATGAGTTTTCCTTTGTTTTTTTTACTTCACTTAGTGATGAGTTGGAGTCAGACATCTGCTTTCCGTCTTCTCTTATGTTAGTTGAAAGTAGAGAGTTGTTGGCAGACTTGGTCCTTTTGGATATGATTGAGTTTGATGTGATTTTGGGAATGGATTGGTTGTCCCAGTATTATGCTTATATGGACTGTCGAGTGAAAGAAGTCATTTTTAGAATTCCAGATGAAGAGAAATTTAGACTCAGAGGTAGTGAGAGTTTCATGCCTCATAACCTTATTTATATTATTACAACTAGGAAGATGCTTAGTAGAGGGTGTCAAGGCTATCTAGTTATAATTAGAGATGTTCAAGCAAAAATAGGATCAATGGATAGGGTACAAGTGGTACGTGAATTTTTGAATGTTTTTCCAGAGGAGTTACCTGGATTGCCGCCGGATAGGGAGATAGAATTATTTATTGATGTTGTGCCTGGTATAGATCCTATCTCTATGCCGCCTTATAGGATGGCACCTACAGAGCTGAAGGAGTTGAAAGAACAATTGTAGGAATTATTAGATAAGGGGTTTATTTGGCCTAGCACATCTCTTTGGGGGTGCTCTGATTCTTTTTGTGAAGAAGAATGATAGTAGTCTTCGACTCTGTATTGACTATAGATAATTGAATAAGGTAACCATTAAGAATAAGTATCCACTCTCCAGGATTGATGATTTGCTTGATTAATTATAAGGAGCTCAGTATTTCTCTAAGATCAACTTGAGATATGGGTATCATCAACTGAGGATTAAAAGTGAGGATGTACCTAAGTCAGCATTTCAGACTAGGTATAGCCACTATGAGTTCCTAGTGATGTCCTTTGGGTTGAGTAACACCCTAGTAGCATTTATGGACTCGATGAACATGATGTTTGGGCCATTCTTTGATCGATTTTTGATCGTGTTTATTGATGAAATTTTGGTCTATTCCAAGAATAAGGTGGAGCATGCGATGCATTTAAGATTGGTGTTGCTGACTTTAAGAGAGCACCAGTTGTATGCCAAGTTTTCAAAATGTAAATTCTAGTTAGATCAAGTGACATTCTTAGGCCATTTGGTATCTAAAGATGGCATTTAAGTAGATCCTAAGAAGATAGAGTCAATCATTGAGTGGCCAAGACCCACAACATTTACAAAAGTAAGAAGTTTTCTAGGTCAATGAGTTATTACAGGAGATTTGTGAAGGATTTCTTCAAGATTATTATGTTTTTTACTAGACTGACCCAGAAAAATGGTAAGTTCATATGGACTAATAGATGTAAGGTGCATTTCCAATTACTTAAGGATTTATTGACTTTGGCTCTAATGCTGACTTTGCCTTCTAGTGATGATGGATACACGGTGTATTGTGATGCTTCCCATGTAGGATTAGGCTATGTGCTATTATAGAATGGCAGAGTGCTTGCTTGTGCTTTAAGGCAGTTAAAGAAGCATGACCAAAATTATCCCACTCATGATCTGGAGATGGCAATAGTTGTATTCGCACTGAAGATTTGGAGGCATTACCTGTACGGTGTCACTTGTGAAATATACACTGACCATAAGAGCTTGAAGTATATCTTTGAGCAGAGAGATCTAAAACTAAGGTAGAGAAGATGGATGGAACTTTTAAAGGACTACGATTGTTCAATTATTTACCATCCAGGCAAGGCGAACATAGTAGTAGATGCATTGAGTAGAAAATCAGCAGGTAGTCTTGCCCATATCAGTACTAAGAGGAGGTCGATTATTCAAGAGTTGCATGAGCTAATTGATCAGGTTTTATAGTGGAAAATGATTAAGAAATGCCTTTTAGTTCAGTTCAGAGTACGATCAGTGTATTTGGACAGAGTTAAGGCAGCTCAAAGGAGTGACCCATAGCTATAGAGAACCATGTTTGAAGTGCAATAGGGTCAATCCATAGAGTTTATGATTGATAGTGAGGGTGTTCTATGCTTGGGTACTCATTTGTGTGTGCTAGATGTTGATGATCTTAGGAAAGAGATCTTGGAAGAGGCACATCTTTCTACTTTCAGTATTCATCCAGGTTCTACCAAGATGTATAATAATTTAAAGGATACATACTAGTGGAATGGAATGAAGAAGGATGTTGTAAAATTTATATCCAAGTGTCTCACATGTCAGTAGGTGAAATTAGAGCATCAAAGGCCCTCAGGATTGTTACAGCCCATGCCTATCCTAGAGTGGAAGTGGGATATGATTGCCATGGATTTTGTGACTAGTTTGCCTCAGACAATAGGTGGATTTGATGCACTATGGGTGATAGTTGACAGGCTAACCAAGTCAGCTCACTTTTTGCCGGTAAAGAAGACATACTCCATGGATAGGTTAGCACGGTTGTATGTCAGTAGAATTGCTTATCTTTATGGAGTACTAGTAAGCATAATATCTGACAGAGGAGCCACTTTTACATCCATTTTCTGGCAAGAGTTACATAAAGCCTTAGGTACAAGGTTAGACATCAATACAACATTCCATCCTCAAACTGATGGTCAATTAGAAATGACCATTCAGACTTTAGAGGATATGCTCAGAATGTGTGTGATATATTTTGGAGGTTAATAGGATAACCACTTGCCATTGATTGAATTTTCATATAACAATAGTTATCATGCAAGTATTGAATTGGCTCCATATGAGGTGTTATATGGTAGGAAGTGCATATCACCTCTATGTTAAGAAATTGGTAAGAGATAGCTGACAAGTCCAGAGTTGGTACATATTACTTTTGAGAAAGTCCTTATCATTCAACAGAGGTTGAGGACAACTTCAAGCAGGCATAAGAGTTATATTGATCCTAGAAGGAAAGATGTTTCCTTTTCTAGTTAGAGATATGGTGTTTCTAAAGGTGTCTCTAATGAAAGGAGTTATGAGGTTCGGTAAGAAGGGTAAGTTGGTTCTGAGATACATTGGACCTTTTGAGATACGGTCACGGGTTGGAGAAGTGGACTATAGACTGGTGTTACCACCTGAGTTATCTCGAATCCACCCAGTGTTCCATATGTCTATGCTGAGAAAATATATTCCTGATCATTCTCACGTACTTCAGCCTCAAGTAGTGGAGCTCAGCGAAAATCTATCTTACGAGAAGTTTCTAATGGCGATTGTGGATTGCTAGGATTATCAATTTTGTTCTAGGGAGATTCCGATGGTAAACGTGCTTTCGAGTAATCACAAAGCCGAAGACTGTATATGGGAGATAGAATCTGAGATGCAAGTCACCTATCCCTATCTTTTTCATCAATAGATTTTGTATTTCCTTGCTTTTCTTTGAATTTGAGGATGAATTCTTATAAGGAGGGGAGATTGTAATAACCAATATTTTAATTAACATAAATATATTTTAGGAACTTTATTATTTAAAATACTAAAGCTATTAATAATACTATTGTCACTATTATTATTATTATTATTATTATTATTATTATTAAAGGAATTATTTTAAACTAGGGTTATTTTATTATTGTTATGTGTATATATGTGTGTGTTATGCATGTGCATATATATTTATTTTGTGATTTAAAGTTAAGTAATATATAACCCTAGTTTAAAATAATGCCATTATAATAATAATGCCATTATGCCATAATAATAATAATAATAATAATAATAATAATAATAATAATAATAATAATAATAATAATAATAATAATATATGGTCAAAAGTATCAAACCCGGTCAACCCTTATTCTCCCTTCTCCTTCTTCTATTTTCTTTTCTTACCCCTGCTTGTCTCTGTGCAACCCGAACCAACACCACCTCCCTCCACCACTGGATGATCACTACTCACCACCAACATCTCCCCCTTCCTTTGGATGTCGACTGCCACTATTGAGGACCGCCTGAAGTCGCCGGAGCTCTAAGTTGCAGCAGCAGCCGAGAAGAAGTTTCCCTCGCTGGTGTCAACTTCAGTGGACTTAGCTCATGTACCTGGGCTTGCTAGACTCCTTGAGCTACGGTGAGTCCATTTCCAAGCTCCATTAAAGCTCATTCTCCCTTGGTTTTGAGTTTTGTGCTAGTTTTTATTTATGTCTAATTAGGGTTTTTTATTTTTATTTAATTTTTGGCTTTGACCCATAGTTTTTCTCTTTAGTAAAGTTGATGTATTTAGTTGAAGCTTCCCAAAAATAATTTTTGTATATTTTTTTGAATTAATTTGATTTATAGGTTTTTTTAATATTTTAATAATATAAATTAAATTTTTGTTAATTAATTATTTTGGATGAAAATTTGAGCTAGTTAGTGTTATTAAGTTGAGTTAGTAATTTCAGAATTTATAAAATAATTTTTATTGAATTTATATAATTTTTGAGAAATTATTAGTATTATGTGATTTTTGGATATATAAATTAATTGTGTAATTTTATTGAAATATATTTAAATAATATATTCAATAATTTTTATTGAATATATTTAAAATAATTTTTATTGAATTTATATAATTTTTGAGAAATTATTAGTATTATGTGATTTTTGGATATATAGGTTAATTGTATAATTTTATTGAAATATATTTAAATAATATGTTTTAAATGATTTTAGAATTTTATAGGGTATTAAAATAATTTTTATAAATTAATTACTATTTTTAACTAATTAATATTAATTTTTGAAAATTATATTCAAATAATAAATTATTTACTATTTTTGTGATTAAATTGTTTTTTAACTAATTTTATAATATATTGAAACTATTTGAATAATTAAATGTGAAAGTGACTATTTTATATTGAATATTTACGAAAAATTGGATTTTTTTTATATAATTATATTAATTATTTGAGATTTTATTATTTGTTGTAAAAAATATTTACATTTAGTGTTTTGATATTTAAATAAATTATTTTTGTGTCATTTTAATTATTTTTGTGGATTTTTAGTGATTTTAATATATTATTATTTAATATTTATTTTTATCGCTTGTTGTGAACATCGGTTGGGAATTGTGTAGTTCGGGGTTCCAACCCGAGGTGTTGAGTTTATGTGAAGTTTAGTAGTGTGTTTGCTTGTAGGGTTGACTCTACTTCGGTAGAGGAATGTCCGTTTTACAAAGGAAACTATGCTGAATTTTTGGTAGATTTCTCGTAAAATGAGACATCGGGTCAATCCTAATTTTTGAATTATGAGTCGAGTCTTCCTTAGAAGTTCTAGAAGTTAGGGTTTCTATTTTCTGATAGTCGTTTCATTTTCTGTATTTTAGCCACCCCTCCGGCCGCGTCTACTAATCAAGGTCGGACACGACGCATTAGAGGAGCGTCTTCATCTTGTATGTTAATATTTGATTTGCGTGTTGGATTTTCAAATTTAATACATAATTGCCAATGAGTTTAATTTGATGAGATTCTAGTCAATATTTTTTAAATAATGTTGCATAGTTTAATTTATAGTTGATTTATTTTATTTTATTTTTAAATACTATAATTTTCATTATTTTATTTATTTTCATTTATTTTTAAATAAACTACGATATAATGGACTACATAATGGGTTTTATCAGGACCGTGTGTGCACCGGTAAAATATTTGATTATATTAATTATATTACTGGGGCCGATGGTCTGGTAATGCTTTGCTCTTGGATACTGCCAGTAGTATACTATTTGATTATTGATTAAAATACTAGGGCCGAAGGTCTGGTGATGCTTTGCTCTCAAACATCGCCAATAATAATTTGGATTTTATTTATTAAATCACTGGGGCCGATGGTCTTGTAATGCTTTGCTCTCGGACACTACCAATGATATTGCATTAAGTGATATGACTATGACTATGCATCTTGGTGATGCTTTGCTCTCGGGAGTCAGCAGTTTTAAATAAGTGAGCCATTTGGTTGTTAAAAATTGAGGATTAGGGTTCTACCTATTTTTTAAACTTAAATGTTTTAAAAGCATTTAAAATTTATTCCTTCTTTGAAATATGGGTTTATATATATATATATATATATATATATATATATATATATATTAAGGAATTTGAATAAAAATTATAAATATATTATTTTCATAAAAACCTAATTTAAAGGGGATTTTCAAACCGCATTCATTTCTTTTATTAGCTTACTGATTGAGGTCTGACTCCCCTCAATTTATTTTTTTCAGGATTTTGGGAGTCTTCTATTAGGCCTACTTCTCTACGCCAAGTAGCTTCTTCACCGGCTATCTTATGTAAGTTTATATAGTTGTATTTGTATTAGTATCCGTGTACCGCAATAGAGAACTGCATAACTACATATTTTGATTTGGATATTATGTATTGAGATTCATGTACTGAAATATTATTTTGTATAATTGATGATGTTTATTTATACATGGCAATGATATAGTTTGTTTAAATTGAAAAAAAATCAGTTTGATAATGTATATCATGATTAAATTATTTTATTGTAAGGTTTTAAAGTGTAATATTCTACATTTTTCTTTTAAGGCTTACAACGGATTTTGATAGCTTTAAGTTTTCCCATTCCCTAGTGCCGATCACGTGCCCCTGGGTTCGGGTCGTGAAAAAAGTACTCCACCTTTTTTAAAATTATATGCATGCCCTTATTTTTTAAAAAAATTACATATGTACACTATCCTCTACTAGCACATAATTAGTGGTGCAACTGCATCAAACTATTCATGATTTGTTTGGAGTTTGACTCAAAAAAACTCATTTGAATTCATTTGTTAAGCTAAATGTGAGCCCAAACTCCATTTTGAGGCTCTAAGCTAAACGAGTTGAGCCCAAGCTTCCTTAAATTCGGCTCGTTCATCAGCTCGTGTGTGGGGTTATTTAGAGGTTCGTTTACATATTCGTTTGGAGGCTCGTTATATTAGGTGGTGGTATTAAATAGGTATAACTTAATTTAAATATTAATATTCAATAAATAACATTTAATTTGGTAAGTCAATATTATAGAAGCAAAGACAATACTAATTAAATTAGTAGTAATTAATATAAAATATTACATATGACAATATTATGTACTCATTATAATATTATATCATTTTTTGCATGTATATGAACATTAATATTATAATAAGTAAATGTTATACAATACTAATGTCACGACCCAAAATAGGGGCCATGACCGGCGTTAGGGAACGAGAATTCTTTCGAATCCGGAACCCGTAGCAAGCCTAAAAATAAAATAGAGCATGCCATAATAACAGTAACAGTATAATATGCAGCGGAAAATAAAATCATAATATCATAATATCATCCATATCAATTGGATTTAATTCAAAACTCATCTCATCACATATATATAATCTTTAATACAAATCCAGTTTCAATATAATACATCTCTTTAAATAAAATACATGAAATCCAACACTTTAATTCACAACTACTGCAGTGTCTAGATAAAATAAATAAGACTCAAGCATATAATTTACATAAAGAAGTCGGGGCGGAAGAAATCCGGCGTATCGACCTACTACTGAGGTCTGAGGAAGTTGACTCTCCTGAAAAATAGTCAACGGAGGGGAGTCAGACCTCACTGAGTGAATTACTATAATATATATACATACACACTAAGTGATAATGCATACAGTCAACAGTATATATATAATATGTATATATATAGGCAAATTCATACAGATGCAGAAAAATCATTTTTATATATTTTACTGAAAAATCCCAGTTTATGAAGGATCACATAGAACCCTAGAATATCGCAACCTCAGAAAATAGTGTTAAACAACAATCAAGCCATACAGGCTCACTTAATCCAAATATATCCACTTAATCCATTTAGACAGTAGACTGGCCCCGAGACACTAAGTCAACCGAGCTCCAGCAGTCTGACTGCCAGTATGATTGGCCCCGAGACACTTGGTCAACCGAGCTCCAGCAATCACACCCACAAACCACATCTCACATATCAAATAATCATATCAAATCAATATCCACAAATAGTTAGTAATATAGCCTAAATACTATAGGCGTACCGGTACGTACTCGGTCCTAGTGCTGCCCACTAGGTAGCACGTTCTATTGATATCCTTCATCATTAAATATAAAACATTCATTCACAATAAATGATGCATGAATTTAAATAAAATAACAATATAAACCATATATATACCGGAAATATACCAAAAGTAAACCAGGTATATTTCGAGTATATATATATCAAATACATTCAATCAAATTATAAATTAAGCTGGAAATATATTTAAAAACGTTTTAAATATATTTTATTAATAAAACATGTATATAATTTATTATATACCAAAAATATACTTAATGTAAACTTAAGAAATAATCAAATTATTTATGCATATTTAATCAACATAAAACATGCATTTCTAAATCATGCATCCTAAGCATATATATATAATATAGTAACTCACCTAATGCGCTCCACGAGACAGGTCCGACGGGCCTGGTCCACTAGCCCTCGGTCTCGGCGCAACTAAACAAGAAATAAATAACCGATATCAGAGTAGCCCTAATAGAAATCCTAGAATTCAATCTAGAGTATTAAACACAGAATCGAAAATTAGGGTTCGACTGGATATCAGGTTTTACGAGAATTCTATCGAAAATTCGGCAGAACCTCCCCTATAAAACGGACATCTCTCTACTCAAAAGAGTAGAGCCGACCCTGCAAAGAAAATACACTTCAAAAAAACAAGCTCAACACAATCAAAATCCCACGGTCGGACTCCAAACTACAGTCCACCGACCGGGGTCCACAAACACAGAACATATTCCAGATATACCAAAAATATCCTTAAAACCTAAAAATACATTTTATAGGTAGAAATTACATAATTAACCTTGAAACACTGTAAAAACCGAATAAAACTCATTTTATTAGTAAAACCGTATATTATATATATAATTGAAAATAATTCACGAAAAATAGTTTTAATTAGTTAAAAATATCAAATAATTTGTAGAAATCATTTTTATACCTTAAATAACTATTAAAACCAATTAAATTACATTTTTAGACAATTTAGGGTAAAATTACCAAAATACCCCTATATATATAAATATACTTAAATTACTTCAAAAATTCACCAAAAATCATACAATTATCCAAAATTAATTTTCTCAACATATTTATCAATATTATCAATAATTAAACTCAATTAACCAATTAAATTCAAATAAAAACACATTTAACCTAATTTTTCCAAAATTCCATAAACTTCAATAATTCAAAATAAATACTTAGAAATTCATAAAAATTCCAAATAAATTCCTATAATTCATTTCAACACCTAATTCAACCATAAACTCCAATTTCATAATTTAAATAATTAATTTCCGAAAATTAGAAAATAATATTAAAATATTCAAAAATACCCAAAAATCCAAAAAATCTCCAAAAATTCTACAAAAATTCATACATGTATATTAAGCTACTAGGAACAACATTTGTGAAGGAAGTTTTTATGAATCAATCAATTCGGAGCTCAAAAAAATCAAAAACCATAATAGGCCGAAATTGACAAAATCGAAACCTAAGCAATTCTAGACCATTTTAGCTCAAACCAAAGCTAGAATCACACTCACCAGAGCTCAAGGAGAAGAAAGAGACCAGCGGTGTCGAAAACGGTGGCCGGAATCGGCATGATCAATGGTGGATCGATTTTCGGCTTCTCCGGCCAAAATCGATCTCCAGACGCCGGAAATGGCCTCCTCAGGCGGCGGAATTGGTCGGGGAAGATGGTGGCACACTGGACGGCACACCCACGGTGAAGAAACGGCACGACAGCGACCGGAAATGGAGAAGGGAAGAATCGGTAGGAAGAAGAAGAAGTCGGGGGCAAAATGGTAATTTTACAATTCTTTTGATTTTTGACAAATATATGTATATATATATACTTTATACTATATATTAAAATAACATTAAATTACACACATCAAATATACACCACACACATAAAATTTAATATTTTAATAATTTATACTAAATAAAATTAATTAAATAACAATAAAACAATTAAATACTTAATAAAATATTAGGGTAATAATAAACCCTAATTAAATAAATATACACACACAGGCTTTATTTAATAATTTAAAAATATGTATGAGTTCATGCAAGTCCGTAAATACATTTAAAATAATTAATAATATATTGTTTACGTGAAAATTTCCCCGGAAATGCAAGTCTCGGGAAAATTTTACGTAAAACACTGAAAATAATATACAGTAATTAAAATAGGTTTTAAATACATATTAACTCGTAAAAATATCACATATATATTCAAAATTTATTAACACTGCATATCCCGGTACAGTGTAAAAATATTTTAAAAACACGGGATATTACAACTAATTAAATATTATACAATATTCATTAATTTGCATTTAACCCTAATTTAAATAGTGTAATATCTATAACTAACAAATAATAAATCTCTTGGAAAATACAAAATTAATAATATTTGTATTTTAAAGTAATACATAAATATTAATATCAAGTAATATAAATATAAATTAATATATAAATAGCATAATATCTCTAACAAATAATACATCTCATAAATATTAATATTATGTAATTAAACACAATTTATCTATAATAACAAAACTCCAAAGTTACGTAGTATTGATATTGTAAACAATATTAATGTTATATAATAATTTGTCATTATTATATAACACTAATTATATATGTATTAAGTAATATAAAACATTACATATTAATTATAGTTTTAATTAATGATTAAATATTATACAATATTCATTAAATATTTATTAATTTGCACTTAACCCTAATTTAAATAGCATAATATATATAACTAACAAATAATAAATCTCTAGGATAATACAAAATTAAATAATATTTGTATTTTAAAGTAATACATAAATATTAATATGAAGTATTGTAACTTTAAATTAATATATAAATAGTATAATATCTCTAACTAACAAATAATACATCTTATAAATATTAATATTATATATGTGATTAAAACATAATTTATCTATAACAACAACACTCCAAACTACATAGTTTTGATACTGTAAGCAATTTTAATGTTATATAATTATGTAGTATTATTATAAAATACTAATTCTATATGTATTAAGTAATATGAAACATTACATATTAAGCATAGTTTTAATTAATAACTAAATATTATACAATATTTATTAAATATTTATCAGTTTGCATTTAACCCTGCTTTAATAAGCATAATATCTATAACATCACAAATAATAAATCTCTAGGATAATACAAAATTTATATTTTAAATAATATTTATATTTTAAATATTAATATTATGTAATTAAACAATAATTTATCTATAACAACAGAACTCTAAAGCTATATAGTTTTGATTCAAAACTACACATTTTTTATAACCCTAACATAACCCTTTAACCTAAACCTAATTCTCTTTTCTTTTCATTTTCAACTTCATTCCTTCGACCTTCAGTAGCTGACATCATCATTCCTGACCCTTTGTCGCCAACACCATCACCCCTTACCTCACCTCACCTTATTCTTATAGTTTATTATCTTCTTTATCCCTACCACTTCTGTTGCTTTTGCAAGTAGTGGTATGCACACAACATCTTCTTCTTCCACTTCTTCAGTCCCTACCACTCACTAATCATCTTTTACACTCTCTATCGATAGTTCATAATCTTCTACATACTATGTCATTTTTAATTTCATTTTAATTCTTCAACACAGTAGCCGCCTATATCAAGACCTCCACTTCTCTAATCACAACTCATTTCTCTTAATAAACAAGGTAATTTGGATTTTATTTATTTATTCTATTTTTAATTGGTGCCTGTAACCATTAATCAACTCTCTTCAAGATCTTCATTAATTAATTTTGGTAATTTCTTTGAACTTGAGGGTCAGCAGATGGTTGAGCCCTCCCAACTTCTTGCTTATCGTAAAGAATAGAAGTGGCATATAGTCTTTCTTTGAACTTGAGGGTTAGCGACCTTCTCCTCCTTCTATCCTAATTAATTAGCCTTTGTAAGCACTTAATTTCAGGATGCAATTGTGCACGCGTGCAATGAAAGCCCCTATGATGAAAACTTAATAGAGAATTGATCTATAGTGTTGAGTTTCATGATTTAAAGGACTAAATTGCTACGTCTTGTGGATTTAATTGCAAAATTGGTTTTTTAGGGAATTGATTGCAAAAATTAGAAACTTTCAATGACCTTTTTTTATAATTTTAAAAAATGAAAATATGGTCGGCCGACATTTAGTGCTGACCAGGATTGTGTAATGCTGATGGACATTATATAATATCGATCGGGATTGTGTAATGCCAATCGATATTATGTAATGCCGACTGGCATTATATAATGCCAGTCAACATTAAGCAATGCCAATCGGCATTACGGGACAAAAATTGACATTCCAGAGTGCCAATTTTTGCTAAAAATTGATTTTTTTTCATAATTTTTCAATTTTTTCATTGGACTAGGACACCACATGTCCTTGCATGTGCGAGTTTTTGATTTTTTTCAAAACTCTATCTCTTGATTTTGAAAGTTCAAAAATTAAATGTAGCGCAACTTCCTTGCGAGATTGCAAGGTTGGAGGTTATTAAGTCTGGCTTTAAAAGCTATAAGGGGAAGGCTACAGAAATGCTAGAAGGGCTAGAGAGATAGAAAGCTAAAGCTAGAGAATCTATCTGTAAAAAAACCTAAAGAAGCAAAAGAGCTACGAAAAAAACTAAAGAGAGGGAAAAAAAACCTAGTTATTTTCTTTATTGTGTAGAAAGCCATATAACTGAGCTTCTCATTTTTTTTTCAAAACCTTTGAGAAATCAACAAAAATACATTCTTTGTTTTTAAAAGTCCAGAAATTCAAGGAAAAAACAACAGAGTCAATTTCAAAATGGTGACAATTTTAATCTGAAGGGCATTCAAACAATATTTGCACAACATCTTTTGCTTTTTTATTTTTATTTTTATTTTTATTTGATTTCTTTATTTGATTTCTTAATTGATTCATTACTGATTAATTTTTTAATTTTTTTTTGTTTTGATTGGTGTCCTATGGTGCTCTGAATGTGAGGTTGGTGATGTTAGATTTTGGCAATATTGAAGAATCCATGGGATGCCATAGACTAAGTTTTATGAAATCCCCATAGAATTTAGGATTTATTATTTTTTGCAATATTTTGTTCATGGCTTTTATTGGGTTGTTATTAATTGCTTTAATTTCCTGCACTGTAATTTGTAATAGCCCCAATAAAGGGAAATTAGTCGAATTTTAATTCTTTGCACTAAAAAGTGATTAGTAATCTAGGCTCAATTTGGTAAAATTCAATTAAAATCAATAATAGTAGTAGATTAATTTTAGGGTTGCATGAAATTGAATTAGGGATTCTTAGAAAAATCATGTAAAAATTATTGTTTTGATTTATTTTTGGGATGTTTGTTGAATTGGGCTTGTTTTTATATTTTTATTCTCTTTAGGCCCCAGGCCCATGGTAGGGTCAACCCATTCAATAAATAGGCTTAAAAATGGTTTTTAGGTTTTAATTAATTTTAAAATCAATTTACGCCCATTTAGGTTAATTAGATCTTAGGCTCATTTCTAGTTAATTAAAATTAATTTAGATTTAGCTCAACCTATTAATTTCATTTCTTTTAAAATAAATAGACTTAGGCTCCATTTTTTATTTGAGTTAAAACTAAGTTAGACTTAGGCCCACTTAATAATCTAATTTCTTCTTTAAAAATTAGTAGACAATAGGCCCATTTCCTAAGTTAATTAAAACAAGTAGATTTAGGATCACTAATTCAATTAAATTGTGGGCCCATTTTTAGTCCATTTACTTGTAAATAAAATATGTAGAATTAGCTAACTTTAATTGATAAAATTAATCTAATTTAGACATACGGACACTACCTTTTGTATGCATTTTTTTTACATGTAATTTTATGACTTGTTGCCTTTAGGTTAAATGAATATTTAATTAGGGTTTAAATAAAATTGCATATAATTAGAGAATAAGATAGTAATTCATAAAGTAATTTTAAGTGAACATAAGACTTAAAGAAGTTAGTATTCAATTTCCAAAATCTCCTAGTTGTGGTGCTAGCTTTCTTTAAGAGAATTGAGTACCACCAAATTGATTTGTCCCAGTTATTACCCTGGGTGGTGACTCCTCATCTCCATGCCATGTCTTTATGACAATGGTTAGTATGTTCCCTAGGGCCCTAAGCCCAAACAGTGTCACGGTTGCTAAAATTTTAGGCGCGCACTAAACCCCACCATCTATAGTGGCAACTTCACTAGAGATAAGAGATACTGATTCTACTTATGTTCTTTAGAATTATTTTAATAATTATTATTTTATTCTTGCATTCATTCTGCATGTTCCTATTAACCGATGTGTTGGTTTATGATTCCATGATTCCACTAGCTTCATAGAGTTGTAAATCGGCTAACCATCACTATTAGCCTTAACTCGATACAAGAGAGAAAACTGGGCTTATCTGAACAGAGTATGCAACCTAAGTCCTAAAAGGGGGGGGTAATATTCTCTCGAGTTTGTAAAGGATACAGGGCTCCTCTGACTTTGGCCTGTAACTCAAGTCTTAAAGGACAATATCTTGCTAAGGGAACCTTAACTTTTCATCAGATCCTAAAACTTCCCCTAGGATTTACCCAAATTGCTTGTGTATATTGCCATTAGGTATTTCTATCTATAAAAGCCTAAGCTTATATTTCAAAGAGCCTATCTAACTAATAAAGATTGGGCTAAACCTTTATACTTAGAAAAATGTTTTCATGCTTTTATTGTTTTAAAAGAGATTTAGCATGTGCGTCAATTCTTGATATCCCCTGTTGATGTTAGGGCCAAGACTAAAGATCCTAGGAAAAGAGACTCACCATTGAACATGTGTGTGGGAGGAATAAGGTTGGAAGGATGAATGTTGTACACTTTTTTGAGACTTGCTATTTGCTACTTGTTGTATAGCACGCGTATCATGCATACATGCCTACACTCATTTCATCCATTGCACTAACACTTTATTTTACAGCCATCATAGATTCATTTGGGTCTTCTCATGTTTAGGGATAGAAAGGTGGCAAACTAAGAAGAACATATTTAACTCCCAAAGCCATAGCAAAAGAGATCCTACATAGACTGGAGAAGAGTCTTATCAATCCACTTTACTTAGAAGTTAAACCAACTACACCTGAACCTATAGAGATGGAACAATAACAGAGAGGGAACTGGACCTTAAAAGATATCAAAGGAGCTTTGATGGATGATATGAGGGCTATGATGCAAGATGAACTAAGACAAGCATTATTTAGATTGATGCAACCTGCTGTTATTGTTATACCACCACCTGTAATTGAGTAACCACCTACTGCTGCAGCTATCCCACTTACTGCAGATGCTCCACCTATTACCAATAATGCTTAGAGGCAACCTATTGTTAGAAATCTGCCTACTGTTGATGTGAAGTTGGAGGATGTTAAGAACTACATGGTAGAGAAAGAAAAGAAAGAGTCACTCAAATTGGTGCAAGACCATGAGTCCAAGTAGATGCAAGAGCTAACCTAGAAGATGTCCAAGATGAAGAAGCTGATTAGGGGACAAGGCATGGGATATTCATTTGATTTTGATTTCCAAGGAGATGGAGCGCTAACCCATTTGATTTCAATGACATACTGCAAATGGAAGATGATAGGCTACATGATAAATTCAAAATGCCGTAGCTACAAAACCATTATAAGTACTACTAAAGTGCCATTAGCAGTAATCACTAGGTTGTTTGTGTTGTCTTTAGAGGGGATGATTGTAAACTGGTATCATGGGCTAAAAAAATCTGTGAGGACTGATTGGAAAGAATTATGTACTGCCTTTTTAAAATAGTATAATTGTAACACTACATTAGAAGTGTCCATTAGAGATTTAGAATTGACAAAGCAAAAATTGAATGAATCCTTCTCTGATTTTCTTACTAGGTTCATGAACAAAGCATGATTGATGAAGAATAAGCTAGCTGAAAAAGATCAGGTTAGGATGATAGTCCACAATGTATCACTTACTCTAGTCGAGAGATTGCAGATGATGAACCCTAAAACATTCATAGACCTATATAATAATGGTCTACAAGCTGAAGATATTGAGAATGAAAATAAGAAAAGCTCTGGAGGCACCAAAACCTGAAATTACTTAACTGGGGGCACATAATAGGGAAGCACTAATCGAGCTGTGGAGGTGCATGTAGTTCAGCTGCCCAGGAGATTCTCCAACTTCAATCAACCACTCTCTAAAGTCCTAGACTAATTAATCCAGAAAGGCTTACTCCGACCCTTAACCTTTTCTAAACCACCTAACCCAAATGTCCTAGGATATGACCCTAACAGCTATTATAAGTTTCTCCAAGTAGATGGTCATTCCGTAAATACTTGTATCTGTCTCAAACATAAAATCCAAAACCTGGTAGACTCTAAAAAAATTACAAAGACTGAAAAATCCAATCCTAACCCAAACACTAGAAACAATCCTTTCCTAGACTCCTGAAATGTCCCACCACTAGCCACCATGATGAAACTCAAGAGTTAGTAAAGAGAAAGTGCTAGACTCCTTTGAAAACCTAAACCCTATAAATAGTAAGGAATCTCCTGATGCCTCTAGTGAAGTTAAGGATTTTCTAGGATAACTCTTAGGCAAATTCAATTACAAAGTGTTCTACTCCAAGCCACCCTTTATTGATATTCCCTTTGAATCAATTGTGCCCTCAGGATGGATTGATAAACTTGATAATAAGCCAATAGAAGAAGAAAAAGAATATAAAACTCTAGAACAACCATAAAGAGGAGTTGAGGATTTACTGGGGTAGCCATTAGGAAAATTCGATTATAGAGTATTCTATTTAAAACCAGCTTCTAGTGACATACCCCTTGAGGAGGTTATGCCTACAAGGTGGAGTGATGAGTTTGAAGAGGAGAGTAAAGGGTCCTTAACTCCTAAACAAGGGACCAAAAAGCTACTGAGTGAGCATCTGAAAAAGTTTAATATAGAGGGAAAAGAAACATGCATAGTGGAAGTGTGGAAAAATGGAAAAAGGGATCAGATTATTGGGGTTGTAGACATCTGGTATGACTCTGATGAGGAAAGTCATGCTAGTATTGATTTATGGGGTGATAACCATAATGTTAATCATATAACTAGGAGTATGAGGAATTACAAAGCAGCAGCAAAGAAAATTGAGAGAATCACATAAAGAGAAGAAGTAGAGGATGCAAAAAAGGAAAGAAGAGTAAAAGAAGACATGATTTTGGAACATCTAAAGAAGGCTAAGGCAAATGTCAGCATTTGGGAATTACTGATGCATTCAGGCAGTCATAGTAGAGTTCTTGTCAAAGCCCTATCAAACATGAATATTGAAACAACAGTTACACCTGAGGCTATAGTAGTAAAGGTTATAAAAAAGAAATATGGGTTGATAAAGTTCTCAGATGATGATTTGCCTTTAGAAGGAAGAAATTATAATAAAGCATTGTTTATCCTAGTTGAAGTAAAGGGGAAGCAAACCAACTTTGCAATGTTTGATGATGGTTCTGCTATTAATGTATATCCATTGAAGATCCTACCTAATTTAGGTTAGAAAGCTGATGACTTAACAGGTTCAAACCTGATAATTAGAGCCTATAATGACAGCACTAGGAATGTGGAGAGGACATTCCAAGCTCTAGTTAAAATAGGACTTATGGAATCCACCATTGAGTTCACTATGCTAGATGTCTCTATCACCTATGCCTTATTGCTAGGAAGGCCATGGTTCCATGGTTTAGGAGGGGTATCCTCAACTATGCACTAGAAGATAAAATTCCCTCCTAAAGGAGAGGTTATGACTATAGAAGCATGAACCGATACAGCTGTGGCCACCATACTGGAGAAACAGAAGCAAGTGTGCGTTCCTCCTAGTTTCCATATTGTTGGGATATTGGATGAAACTAAAATGGACCCAAGGGTTACAAAGATGATAGAGAGCATGAATTATCAACCTGAACAAAGACTAGGAAAGAATGAGCAAGGAAGCCCTAAACCCATAGAATTTATAAGTCAAGGTGATACCAAGGGATTAGGGTACACTAAGACATAACTTAGTAGCCAAGGAGGAAGGAAGAAGGGAAAGGCCAAGATAAATAAGCCTTTGAAGAAAATTGGGCCAATGAGTGAGAATTTTATCAAGCCAGGGGAAGGCAAGTACTATTTGGCTGCTAGGGAATCTATCAATATTGCTAGAAAAGACATTTATAGGTTTAAAATCTTCAAGGAGCATATTATGGAGAACCTAGTAGAGGATAACATAGAGGAAGTGATGAAGCAAGTAGTTGAGAAGATGGGTGATACTATTGTTGAAGAGCTGCTATGTCTGCCACCTGAAGAGGAGCCACCCCAGGATTTATCTACTATAATTAGTAATAGTTTTAGTCATGTTTTTTATGGGGAAACTGATGTAATAATGTCTAGTCTTTATGAGGATGAAAACTGTGTTTTTTTTTCATGGTTAATGATATGAATGTTGGTTTTGCTTACTTATGTGATGTGCATCCTGATAGTTTCGTGCATTATAATTTTAATTGTTCATGTATGTTTAACATTAATTCAATTCAATTTGACTCATTTAACATGAGTGCAAATGATAATCCAAAGAATATTTTTATATCATATGATGCAACTCCTGAAGAGGGGGAAAATTTTAAAAGAATATTAACAAAAAGGAAGGTAGTATTTGCTTGGACTTATGAAGATATGCTAGGTTTAGATAGGGAAATTGCATAGCATTATATTCCAACTCATCTAAAAATAAAACCAGTGAAATAGAAATTACGCAGTCTATGACCAAAGTGGACTAAGAAAATAAAAGAGGAGATTGCTAAACAAATTCAGACTAACTTTTTAGAAGTAGTAGATTGCCCTAATGGCTAGCAAATATAGTCCTGATACCCAAGAAAGATGGTAACGTATATATTGTGTCGATTTCAAAGATTTAAATAAAACATGTTTGAAAGATGACTTTCCTTTACCCCACATCGATGTTATACTCGATAGTGTGGCATTAAGTGTAATGTATTCTTTCATGGATGGGTTCTATGGGTACAATCAGATAATGATGGTAGTTATGGATAAGATCAAGACAACTTTTATTAAGGAATGGCGGACTTATTGTTATAAGGTTATGCCTTTTGGGTTGAAAAATGCAGGTGCAACATACCAAAGGGCAGCTACCGCACTTTTCCATAACATGATGCATAAGGAAGTTAAGGTGTATATAGATGACATAATGGTCAAGTCATAAATAAGAGAGGGAAACTTTAAAGCACTGACAAGTTCTTGGTGCACATTAAGAGGTATAATATGAGACTCAATCCAAAGAAATGCATTTTTGGAGTTACTTCAGGAAAGGTACTGGGACATATAATTAGTAGCCGAAGAATTAAAGTAGATCCTGATAAAGTGAAAGCTATTTAGGAACTGCTAGCAATAAAGATAGAGAAAGAAGTAAGAGGTTTTATTAGTAGGTTACAATATATTAGCAGGTTCATTGTAAAGCTTACTAATATTTGTGCCCCAATCTTCAATCTATTGAGAAAATATCAACCTGTAGAGTGGAATAGTGATTGTCAAAAGGCCTTTGATAAGATAAAAGAATATTTCACCAATCCCCCTGTACTAAGACCACTGAGGCAAGGTAAACCATTGATCCTATATTTAGCTCTATAGGAAAAGGCAACAAGAGCAATGTTAGCTAAAGAAGGACTGGATGGGATAGAGCACATAGTGTATTACCTTAGCAAAAATTTCTTGCCATATAAAGAAAGTATGATTTGATGGAAAAGACATGTTTGATAATTATTTGGGCAAAAAGAAAATTGAGGCATTACTTTCAGTCTTATATGGTTCATGCTATTTCAAAGATAGATCCCTTAAGATACTTACTACAGACACCTGCTTTGACTGGAAGGATGTCTTGATGGATTGTACTCCTAACTGAATTTGATATAGAATACATTACCACGAAGGTTATCAAAGGAAGGGCAGTAGCGAAATTCCTAGCATGAAATGCAGTAAAAGGTGATGAACTGCTGGAATTCTTATATGAGAATCTAGCAATTGTAAAGCATCATGAATGAAAGCTTTATTTTGATAGGGATGTAAACAACAAAATAGTTGGATTAAGAGTGATCCTTGTTATGCCAAAAGGAGAAACCATACTAATGGCCAAGAAACTGAATTTCAAAGTAACTAATAATATGGCTAAGTATGAGGCATGCATTCATAGAGTGGAAGCAACAATGGTAGTTAGAGCAAAGGAGTTGTTAGTAAATAGGGATTTAATATTAGTTATTAGTCAGGCTAACGAAGAATGGGAAGTGAAGGAGGAAAAGCTGAAACCCTACATTTGCATTTGAAGACTTTAATAAAGAACTTCACCAAATGTCTTTTTATCCATTTATTAAGAGGTAATAATTAAATGGCAGATGCTCTAGCAATGCTCTTTTCAATATGGGATAGTGGAACTGGATTGACTATGAAGCTGTTAGTGATCATGAAATCAAAAGCTCTATATTATGGAGGCAAGCAGATTATGGGAATTGAAGTAGGGCTTGAAGAGAATCCATGGTTTTATAATGTTCAAAGGTTTATTGAGCAAGGAAAATATCCAGATGAAGCCACTTCAAAAGAAATATAAGCCCTGAGTGTTCTTGCACATAATTTTGTAAGTCATGATGGGCTATTGTATAATAGAATGTTGAATGGGATACAACTCAGATGTCTTAAGAAAGATGAAGCAGAAGAGGTGATGAAGGAGATTCACGTGGGAGTTTGCAGTTCTCACATGAATGGAATAATCCTAGCAAAGAAGATAATTAGATAAGGTACTATTGGGTGAGCATAAAAAGAGATTGCATTAAGATAGTAAGGCAATGCCATCAGTGTCATATCTGTAGGAATCTCAACCACCTTCCTCTAATAGTGCTGAATAATTTATTATCTCCTTGGCCTTTTTTAGTGTGGACGATTAATATCATAGGAGAAATAAGGTCGACAACATCGAATGGACATAAGTATATAGTTGTGGTAATTAATTACTTCTCTATATAGGTAGAGGCTGAATCTTTTAATACTCTAAAGGCGAAGTAGATGGCCTAGCTTATTAAGAAAAATCTTATTTATAGATATGGGGTTCCACATCACGTTGTGACAAATAATGGGGTTCCGTTTCAAGCAAAGATGATAAAGTTGTTATAGAAATATGAGATCGAGCATCATAAGTCTTCACCGTATCGACCTCAGGCTAGTGGAGTAATGGAGGCAACAAATAAGAATATCAAGAAAATACTCTCTAAAATGGTCAAAACTTACAAAGACTAGTTTAAGTACCTTCCCTTAGCCTTGTAGGGATATAGAACTACAATCAGAACTACCATAGGCTAAACTCTATTCTCTTTGGTGTATGGCTATAAAGTAGTTTTGCCTATAGAAATTAAGATCAAGTCTCTAAGAGTGGTTATGGAGGCCAAAACACCTGAGAGTGAATGGGCATAAAAGAGATATGAACATCTGGTATCTCTAGATGAGAAGAGGATGGATGTTTTGTTTCATACTTAGATATATCAAAGGAGGATAGCAAGGTCGTTCAATAAGAAAGTAAGGCCAGGGAAAACAAGAGTTGGGGACATAGTGTTAAAACAGTCTAGAGCAATGATGTTTGATCTAAGAGGGAAATTCATACCAAATTGGGAAGGACCATACTTAGTCAAGATAGTTCTGCCAAAAAGAGCTACCAAGATATTTGATCTTAAAGGGATGAGTTCATAGAGCCTATTAATCTGGATCACCTCAAGAAATACTACCTGTAAAAATGAATAAAAGTAGTATAAAGAAAATAAAGTTCGCTAACTAGAAAACTTGAAAAGGCTAGTCAGGCAAAAATTAAGACATTCCCATTATCTAGAAAACCTGTAAAGGGCTAGTAGGCAAAAATTAGGGAATAAATAAAAGAAAAAGGTCCCATTGATTAGAAAACCCATAAAGGGCTAGTCAGGCAAAAGTTAGGGAAATAAAATGTGAACGAAAAATATTCAGTTAGAAAATCCAAAAGGACTATCTGATAACATGAATTATGTTATGTGATGTAGTAAATGTATTCATTTTTCCCTAATTAATGAATCTTATTAAAATTGAATTTTGTTATAACACTGCATGTTATATCTTATTTATAATGCATAAGTACTAGAAAGGAAAACAAAACATAAAGGCTTAAAATCAGCTCTATGAGACCAATTTGCTTTAATGGTGCCACTATTTCTTCTTCTTTTGAGATTTATCATGTAAAGCTTGAGTCCTCTTGTATTTAAAAAATTCAGGTGGCTCTGTATCTTGTATCATAACCCAAGTCTTATAGTTATCATTAGTAGCTTTATCAACATTCAAGGATGTGTTGCGCTTAAGGGTTCTATGAGGCCATAAGTACATGACCTTATCTATGAAAGAGGAGAGCCCGTTAAGTTAAAAACCCAAAAGGGCAGCTTAGGAAAATGTTATGGCCAACTTGCTGAGTTAAAAACCCAATTACATAAAACTTAAAGCAAATAAAAAAGGAAGAAAATAATAAAGAATTCTATGTGCTCAAAGAATATGGATAAGATTAGGTGATGGAATCGAAAAGAGCATTACCCATTGTTAGAAGGATTTTAATGGAAGAAGTTTACCTAAAAGCAGCTACCAATTCAAGTGATACATAATAGTATTTAGAATAGTGCAGAATCTAGAAAGTAATAGTACTATAAAAATAGTTATATGCAAGTACACTAAGAATTAAAAATAAAATAGTCCTAATTAGTCATCATGAGCTCTTGAATCGAGCCAAGGCTTCCATCCTCTAGTCAAATCATCTAATTGATAAGTATCTAAAGGCCTAGCAAATGAAGTCCCAACACTATAAGGATCAATGCTCAAGTCTGCAAGCTGTCGATGAAGCATCTCATTCTCCCACTCTAAACCATTAGAATAACTTTGCATATATAGGAAATGTCATATCATATGAATTTCATGCATAACATGCATACACTTTGCATTTTTTAGTGTATATACTCACTCGCCAACTATCCATGACCTACATAGTAAATAACCTTAAAGACAAAGCAAGACCGTGTAAATACTCTGCCTATGTCCAAGGAACCTGTGTTGTAAAATTTTCTATTAACAGCCAGTCAAGTGTATAAATCATGCAGGAAATAAGTTAGATAGAGTCATATGAGAAGTATCTACCGGAGAAAAGTAGGAAGCTGAGCATCGCTAAAGTGCATATAATGCTCAACTAGAGTCTAAACAACAAGAGCCCAATAAAGTATGGACATGTCCAGAAGAGAGACATCGCCAAGGATAGCACCAATAAGACCCCGCTCATGACTAGTCCCAACATGCTGAGTATGGCGTGTATGACTAGGTATGGGCTCAAATCTCTCAGTATTAGGAGTAGTCTCAGTCCCATAAGCAGTCTCTGCCTCTTTCCCCATCACCTCAGCAGTAGGGGAACCAATCTCCTTAAATTGAGAAAAAGAATTAGTAATTCATGGGTTCTAAAAGAGTAAGAGAAATGATTAAAAGTTACCTTAGCCTAGTCAGCACAAACCTGCTCTAAGAGGTTCTCATGGATGAACTATTAATAATAATGAGATTGCTTAAGAAAAATCATGGTGTCATATCCTTATAATGCCTCTTTTAACTGTAAACCCCTTAGATAAGAACTATATAACATCAAGAGAGGAACATCAAAGGGAATATGACATTGAGAAGGTCTAGAATGCCATCGATACACCCGCTCTCCCAAATACCACATCTGGCAGCTATAACCAGGGAGCATAACCCTCATGTCCTCGAGTCATACTGTAGAAACCATGAAATCATACCTTTGGATGTCATTCGCTCCCTTTAGCCAATTAGATTTAATCTACAAAATCATGTTATTAAGTTTAACTTGCATTAAATCATGAAATACTAATGACTCTATTTTCCTACTAGTTGTTACCCGAAAATGTTTAGTTGATCACGATAAGTCTACAAAGTGTTCTTGATACTAGATAGACATGAAGAACCCTATCTCTTCAATAGAGGGAGACTCCTGTCAAAGCTGATAGCATCAAAACCCCATATTAGCCTAATCTCTATACTCTAAATCTAAAAAAAATAAATCAGTTTAAAAAAAAAAAGAACATACATACAGGATGTGCCAAAAGCCACATATCGTGATAGCACCTCTACAGATAATATCGAATCTATAGTAAAGATAGGATAACACAGCAGATCACCAATTAAGGGTAGTAACTCGATTTAAGTCACGAAGGGGGTCGAGTAAAGCAATGTTAACCTTGTGATCAGTCTCACAGAAAAGAGTCATGCCTAGTAGTATGAGAATGAGACACCTCACCTTCTGAGCAATCTGACGGGGAGTAGTAGTAGGCAGATGTATGAATCCCTTGACTAATGATGAAAGAAGAACATTCTTCAGATTCTTCCATGATGGAACAAACTTGATCAAATCTCAAACATACTGACTCCGAGCATGCTCAGGGAGACTGCAGTAGCTGATATTGAAGGAAATGGGAGTCCCTCTGAAAGCAATCCCAGTGATTGTAGAAAAACTGATATGCGAAATAGTCAACTCGCCTACACGAGTATGGAACGTGTGGATGGTGTCCATCCACCACTCAATCAGTACGAATAAAGAATGATGATCAGACCTCCCTCGAGCTGTCGGAAGCCCAGAAATAAATCATCTAAACCTGAAGGCCCATACCACCTGCGCCACATTCTCTAGCAGCCCACGAAATAATTCACAAGCTATGTAAAAGCAGCCCATGAATTTCATCTGTCATTAGAAGGATTTCGAGGATAGAAATAATAATAATAATAATAATAATAATAATAATAATAATAATAATAATTAATTGATTTAAAAATAAATAAATAAATATAAAATAATAATTTTGGATTGGAAAAGTAAAATACCAATCGGCATTCCACATGTCGATCGACATTGTACAAATGCTGACCGATTTCTAGACTTCTGACTTGGTTTTCAGACCTTTGGTTTAACTAAAATCCTATGTTACCAGATTAAATTTGAATTTTTCATGCATTTTTTGAGTGATTTTTAATCTAATTACAATAATATACATACTAGTTTGCATTTTGAAACTAAATCTGATTATTAACTGTATGAATAAATTTTTGCAGAAATAAACAAAAATGAGGAAGTGTTACCTCATTGCCCACATCTGTGCATTTATGAAGGTGAAGGCAAGTCAAAGGAAGCATAGTAGTACCCTCTCGAAGTCCAAGGTTGTTCTGAGGAAAATGAAGAGGCACAATTGCTGGGTCAGCTGGAATCTATGCTCCTTTGTGTAGCCTGTGTTGTGGGTTAGCCATATAATTTGACAGATCGTGAATCATAATTTATATGAGCAAGAAATCAAAACAAGAAAATCAAAGAAAAAAGAGAGAAGAAATGGAGAGGCAAATGAAATAATAGCATTGAAAAATAAGGAGGGAAACTTCTTATAAATGGAAAATATCCATTTGGTCCCTTGACTATGCACACATTCAAAATCAAGTTTTTCTTTGCAATTTCATCCATAATTGCATCTTGTTTAGGATTTAATTCCTAATTAATTCATTTAACTCATGTCATCAATTAATGAATTTTTATTTGCATCTGTATTAAAATTTTGGATCCTCTGTCAAGTACATAATACAAAATATTATTGCAAAATTCAATTTTTACATTTTACATACATCATCATTTTTGTCAAGGATTTTAAATTTGTTTTATTACATGCTACATGGTAGTTGTAATAGAAATTTCATATTATTTCATTATACACTGCTCAGTAATCATAACATGAATTTCAAATTCAATATGGTATATGCTACAAAGCAGTTATAACATGAATTTTCAAATCTTTTGATATACCAGATGCTACACAGCAATTATGGTATTATTGCTAAACATTCTATAAGAACTATAGCTCATTTCTCGAATCATAAATCACTAAATTTCCTCCAGGGAATATAGTGAGAATCATTATATTTATTTTGTTAAACATCTCACAAAGAATATAACGAAACCCATTGTAACTAGACATCCTATAGGGAATGTAGTGTTGTTTGCCAAACACCACACAATAGTTACAGTATTATTGCTAGATATTTCATAGGAACTATAACACATTTCTTGAATCATAAATCACTAAACATCCTATAGGGAATATGGCGAGAATCATTATACTAAACATAGGAATATAGCAAAACTACTGTGTTCAACCATCTCACTATAGTGAGATATATTTTCTTTGCATATATCTTACTAGACATCCCAAAGGAAATATAGTGCAGTTTGTCAAACACTACACAGTAGTTATGGTATTGTTGCTAAACATTCCTTAAGAACTATAGCATGTTTTCAAATCATGAATTGTTAGACGTCCCATGGGGAATTTAGCGAAATGCATAAATTTCACAAGACATTCCATAGGGAATATAGTGAAACATATTAAACATAGCATGTTCCTTAAAATTGCTTAGAAATTTAAGCACTAGCATGTCAATTAGGATTCAATAAAGTACCCTAATTCTTTCTTTCAAAATTGTGTGCTACTATTGCTTTGCCACAATTTGTCAAGCAAACAGCGACAAAGGGGGTAACTGTAAGCACCCAATTTTAAGATGCAATTATGCACACATACGACAAAAGCCCCTATGATCAAAATCTAATCGAGAATTGATCTTTAATGTCAATTTTCGTGATTTAAAGGACTAAATTTCTATATTTTGTGGATTTAATTGCAAAATTGTTTTTTTAGGGATTTGATTACAAAAATTAAAAACTTTCGATGACCTTTTTTTTTGTAATTTAAAAATATTGAAAATGTGGTTGGCCGGTATGCCAAATAATATTACAGGATGAAAATTGACATTCCAAAGTGTCGATTTTCTAAAAAGTGATTTTTTATGCTGAAAATTAATTTTTTCATAATTTTTCATTTTTTTCATTGGTCTAGGACACCACGTGTCCCTATGTGTGTGAGTCTTTAATTTTTTTTCAAAACCCTATCTCTTGATTTTGAAAGTTCAAAAATTAAAATCTAGCGCAACTTCCCTATGAGATCGCAGGTTTGGAGGTTGCAAGGTTTAGCTTTAAAAGCTAGAAGGGGGAAGCTGCGAAAATGCTAGAAGGGCTAGACAGATAGAGAGCTAGAGCTAGAGCTAGAGAGGTAGAATTTATAAAAAAATCCTAGAGAAGCAAAAGGGATGTGAAAAAAACCAAAGAGAGAAAAAAAAAACCTTAGTTATTTTCTTTACTGTGCAGAAAGCCACAAAACTAAGCTCTTCATTTTTTTATTTTCAAAAACTTCTAGAAATCAACAAACATACGTTATCTATTTTTAAAAGTCCAAAAAGTAAAGGAAAAAACAATAGAGCTGATACCATCCAGAATGTTCCTGCCTAATTAAGGGCCCCTTAAGCACAAAAGGAATACTCTCCTACCAAGATTATTATTCACTATTCCACACGGAATCTGACTCCCTCCAGGTTTGAGTATTGCTATATATAGAGCCCTACATCCCTCATAAGGGATCATCTCATTCTTATATATTCTAGCTATCCTGCATTCTCCTAGCTTCTGTTCTCTAACTTAGGCATCAGAGTGTTAGTGGGGACCCTCCCCACCTCTCACCTTGCCTTATGTTCGTGCTTTGCAGGACGCCTAGCCCAAGAGTTCTGGAAACTAGTTATCAAGTGGTGTCGTCTATGGGAACTCCTTGGGAAAAGCCATTCATTTACTTGCTAAGCTAAAGACACCTTCATTATGACTTCTAGCCCGCCACCAGCCTAGATTCCTGAAGCTGGCACCAACCCTTCTGCACCCATCCTTTTGATCGACCTTTCAGACCCTCTCCTAGCAATAATACTACCACCCACCTTACAGCATGCTGGAGCCTCATCCGGACATGTACCTTCCCTTTCGGAGAATACCCCAAGATACCTGTCCTTGGGCACAGATCTCCTGTATTACACTCTGCTACAACACCATCGATCAATTCCTTCAATACCTTTTCCAAGTCTATCAGAAACACTAGCAATAACCACTCTAAACCTAAACACTGTGACCCAACCACTCAGCCTTGATCAAATTAGCAAGGAAGCCATGATAAAAAATATTCAGTGCAGATAGCTTTGATGCGACAATAGCTAAATGCTATAATACAAAGCAGGCACGCTAAGCCAGCTCAAAATGATGATAACGTAGCACCCCAACAAGCCCTAGGGACGAGCATAGGGAAGGGTAAAGCGCTAGAAGGGGAGTGCAATTCAATTATTACAGCCCTTGATGATTCAAAATTAGTGCAGAAGGTTGAGGAAGCAATGTGCAAAGCCCATACCAAACCTAGAAAGGAAAAGAAATGGGTTATGGATGGTAGAACTCCGTTTGTCAATAGAATAATTCAAACGAAGATTCCTAGTAAGTTCATAATCCTATAGCTTAATCAGTACGATGGGATGGGAGACCCCATCAGTCATATATCGGTGTTCTGGACAAAGATGCTACTCCAGAACGTAAATGATGGAATCATGTGTAGAGTCTTTCCAAGCACACTCATAAAGAATGCTAAAAAATGGTTTCATTGGCTCTCGAAAAATTCAGTCACTTCTTTTAAAGACTTAGTGGAGCAGTTCTATATCAGATTCATCACCAATATTCCCCCTGCAAAAAACATCAATGACTTACGGATGTGTCGATAAGAAGTTGATGAATCTTTATGAAGTTACCTTTACCATTTCAATAAAATAGCCATGCAGATTGAGCATCTTATTGACGAAGTCGCCATAGAAGCTTTGAAAAATGGCACCAGACTCGAAAAGCTTAAAGATAAAATAATGACTAAAGAGTCGAGTACCTTTGCAGAGGTAATGACGATAGCGGTCCAGATGATAAAAATGGACAAAGATAGGAGGATGCATCGGGAAGAAGACAGGCCATCGATCAAGGATGAATGGCCAAAACAGAGATGAGCGGCTTCCTAAAAATGAATTTCAAAAATTTAATAGAGAGATTTGATAGGGAAGCAGACAGATATACACCACTAAACACCTCTTGATCCAAAATGCTCATGTGGGTCAGGCAGAATGGAGTGGGGATCACACCGGCCAAGAGAATCAGCCCAAACCAGAGATTTACTCGGGACAAAGGCTAGTACTGCAAGTACCACCAAGAATATGGGCATGACACGGAGGGCTACAGAGAATTGAAGAGAGCCATAGAAAGACTGGTGCAGTGGGGAAAGCTTGATAATTTCACAAACACACCGAGGAGAAGCGAAAACTCAAAAAGTTAGGAACGGGATAGAGCTAAAGCAAAGAAAGCCAAGAAAGAGCCAATTGGGACGATCAACATGATTATAAGGGGAGAAAACACTGGGAAAAGATTAAAGCATAGTAGAGGAGAAAAATCGGTACATGGGAGAAGCGGCGTTGTTTTCAACTCAGAAGATGATTTGCATGTACATCACCCTCATAGTGATGCTCTGGTGATAACTGCATACGTAAATAAGTATCCAGTCAAAAGGCTACTGGTGGATAATGGGAGTGCTATCAATGTTTTATCTTGGAATGCATATCAAGCTATAGGCGGCTCCATCACCAACTTGAAGGCCATCCAGAACCCCATCACCAGTTTTTGTGGGGGAACGATGCAACCAATGGGAATTATCGATCTGGACCTCGAATTTGGAAGCCAAGATGATGAGGAAACAAAAATTTTCTAGACTCCATTCAACGTGGTAGATATACCACTAGCCTATAATGGGATTATAGGATGGTCGACACTTTATGAAGCAGATGCAGTCACCAGTATCCGGTACTTAACCATGAAAATTCTGGTCAAGAATGGGACCTTTACTATTAGGGGAGATCAGCATATGGCCAGACAATGCTATCAGATGGCCATAAAAGCCTCTAGTATAGGCTTTTCCTTTAGAGTCATGGGAAGTTGAAAAGCAAGGCGCTGACCCACAATCGGTGGAAGACACGGAGACATTACAAATCATGGAACGAAAGATTGTAAAAATTGGCAATGCCCTTAACCAAAACATCAGAGACAAAATAAGGGAAGTCCTTACCAGACACTTAGACGATTTCACTTCTCAAGCCTCTAAAATCATCGGCGTGGACCCACGGGTTGCCTATCACTGCCTAAACATCAAACCAGGAGCCAAGCCAGTAGCACAGAAGAAAAGAACCTTTGCCTATGAAAGATAGAAGATCATTGCTGAGGAAACAATGAAGTTGTTAGCAGCCGGGTTCATTAAAGAGGTTACTCACCCAGAATGGGTAGCCAACGTGGTACTCGTAAAAAAAGCAAATGGGAAGTACATAATGTGTGTAGACTACACCGACCTCAACCGAGCATGCCCTAAGGATAGTTACCCGTTACCCATGATTGATCAGCTCGTCAATTCCATCGCTGGTCATGGCTTATATAGTTTCATCAACACTGCACAAGGTTATCACCAGATTTCGATGAAGGAAGAAGATCAAGAAAAAATGTCCTTCATCACTCATGAAGGGTTGTACTGTTACATGGTAATGCCCTTCGGACTGAAAAATGTTGGAGCCACATACCAAAGAATGATGAACCAAGTCCTCTAAGGCCAAATTGGAAGAAGCATAGAAGTATACATGGATGACATCATCATCAAAAGCAAGCACCCGAAGCATCACCCAGCAGACGTGGATCGGGTCCTCCAGCTACTGAGTAAATCTAGGATCAAGTTGAATCCTGATAAATGCATTTTTGGAGTCCAGGCGAGAAAATTCCTGGGGTTCATGATATCTCACCAGGGCATTGAAGCCAACCCAGAAAAAAATGGAAGCCATACTCAACATGGAGGCACCGAAGAACATCCATGATATACAAAAGTTAAATGGTAGAATCACCGCACTAGGGCATTTTATTTCATGCTCGGCTAGGCAGTGTCAACCATTATTCCAAGCCCTCAAAAATTTTGAAAAGTTTCAGTGGTCCACTGATTGCCAGGCGGCATTCGAAGAAATTAAAAGATTCTTATCTTCACCACCCTTACTTAGTCAGCCGATACCGAATAAGACCTTGTATTTGTACCTCTCTATTGGTCAAGAATGCATCGCTTCAGTACTAGTAAGAGAAGAAGGAAGCCAGCAAAGCCCTATCTATTATGTCAGTAAGATGCTCCGAGGACCTGAAGTTTGGTACCCCATGCTGGACAAGTTAGCTATGGCCATGGTCCACGCTTCTCGAAAGCTTCAGCATTACTTCTAAGCTCACCATATTGTGGTTCGATCCCGCTTCCCACTATGAAAAATCTTATGGAGATTGGAGACTTCAGGCAAGCTAGTGCAATGGTTGGTCTTACTCGGTGAATTCGATATTGACTACGAGCCTCGGCAGCAGATGAAAGCCTAGGTGTTGGTAGATTTTGTGCAAGAAATGGCTTCATAAGACATAGCCTTGACCAAAGCGCCGGAATGGAAGCTCTATGTTGATGGAGCATCCTCAGCTCAAGGTTCTGGCGTAGGAATAATGCTCAGAGGGCTGCACAAGGTTCACATCCGGTACATAATCCATATCAAGTATAACCCCACTAACAATGCAGCCGAGTAGGAAGCGCTCATTACAGGTTTGAAGTTGGCCACCGAAGTAAGGCCGAACACCTCATCATACACTCGGATTCCTAACTACTAGTCAACTAAGTCAGCAAAGCATTTTAAGTCAAAGACACCTGCATTGCCAAGTACATAAACAAGGCCAAGCGACTTTTACAGCACATCGAACAGGACGGAGGCCAGTGGAAGATCGTCCAGATTCCCAGGGAAGACAACAATGAGGTCGACTACCTTGCCAAATCTTCAATCGATAACAATTAGGAATTTAGGGATATGAATTTCATCGAATCGCTAACCAATCCTAGAACAGAAGACACCAAAGTTTTGGAAATACAGGCAGTCTCAGAATGGATGCGACCCATAATCCAATATCTTAAGCACGGAACACTCCCAGAAGACAAGCTGTAAGCTCGAAAGCTCAAGACCAAAGCAACCCACTATTCCATCCATCAAGGGGAGCTCTACTGAAAATCCCTCTCGCACCCATGATCGAAGTGTGTTTCCCCATAGGAAGGAAATTACATACTTTGAGAAATCCACAAAGGAAATTATGGAGCGCATGAATCCCACTATTCACTCACTAGAAAGGCACTCCTCCAAGGGTATTACTGGCCCACCATGTCCAAGGATGCCCAGTAACTAACGCAAGCATGTCCCTAGTGCCAGCACTATGCCCGACTTAGTCACAAATCTTCTCGGCTTTTGCATCCCATCGGCAGCCCTTGGCCATTCGCCATGTGGGGGATGGACATCCTCGGTCCTTTCCCTCCCTCTACCTCATAGAAAAAGTTTTTAATTATGGCCATTGACCATTTCACCAAATGGGTAGAAGCAGAAGCGATTCCAACCATCATAGAAGCCCAAATACAACATTTCTTCTGGAAGGAGATTGTTTACAGGTTCAACATCCCCCATAATTTAATTACGGACAATGGTAAATAGTTCGACAACCACAAATTCAAAAGTTTCTACTCGGACCTTGGAATAAAGCTACGCTTCACCTCAGTTGCTCACCCGCAGACAAACGGACAAACCGAGGTCACAAACAGAATCCTCATGCAAGGGTTGAAGAAGAGACTTGATGAGAAAAAGGGAATTGGGTTGAAGAGCTCAATAACGTAATCTAGGCCTACAGAACCACACCCCGATCATCCACTGGCGAAACACCATTCAGACTGACTTATGGCATGGATGCAGTAATTCCCATGGAGGTTGGGTCACCGAGTTATTGGGTAAGCCAAGATCTCGATCACACCATCAACAATGCTGATGCCCGGATATGCCTAGACCTACTAGAGGAATAAAGAGAACAAGCAACAGCCACAGCTGAGGCACATCGGCAAAGAATAACTCGGTACCACCGTCAGCGGCGTCAAACAGAATAATTCAAGTTGGGTGACTGGGTACTCAGAAGAGTAGATATTGGCAAAGGCACCTCAAGAACTAGTAAGTTAGGTCCAAACTGGGAAGGTCCGTACCAGATCTCAGAATGCACAACGAAGGGAGCATATAGACTAAAAAAGAAAGGAGGCAAAGAACTACTGAGGTTTTGGAACTCAGACTCTCTCAGGAAATACTATCAGTAAACTTGTACTTCAACATATGATATGATTCAATAATAAAGACTCTTTATTGATAAGAATGCCTTTACATGTGATCGGTTACAAAAAAAAAGATAAAAAGATAAAAGATAAAAAAAACCTATACACATCTACTCTACTATATGTACACTCGGACCCCCAGGCTCGAAAATGGAAGGGGAAATAGCATCGGCAGTCTCTGGATGCTTTGCAGACCCAGTAGTAATAGTAGCCTCTTTAGACTCCTTCACAGAAACATAACTAACCTTCCAACGGGCATCCTCCTCCGCAGTAAGTTTTGCAAGATCTGCTGGAGTTATCCGGTCTAATGCCCCCAAGTCCAGCCCTGAGTCTTGGGAGAGCAGGATCCTCTTGCACTCAGCCCGATAAACTTTGAGAAACCCCCCCCCCCACTATGCTCTGATACGCCTTCTTATTATTTGCTTGGGATTTCTCAAGCTCCGCTAGCCTCCCTTGGAGCTCATCGATATGAAGATCCTACTCCTCGATCCTCCTTGTCAGCTAGGCCTGGCTATGTTCCAGCTCATAAACCTTCTTTTGATTCACCTCAGCATCAGATTTGGCCTCAGCGTATCTTGTCAGGTAGTGCTCCAGAGCTGCCTTTGCGTTATCTAGCTTCTTCTCAAAATCTATTACTATTGTCCCCACCTCAGTTTCCTTTAAGCTGTACTAGCTCTTCAATTAGAAGTACTAATCCTTTGCTAGTAGCAAGGCTTGAGTCATATGCCGAAAATAAATAGACAACTTAAACAAGAAGCAAGTATGATAACTATACCAAGTGGCAGAAACTAGCTTACCTCCAATGATTGGCCAATCATGGAATCCAGCAACCCATCCAGGCCCTCCTCTGACCAACGCTACATGTCACCAGGTAATCGCAGTGACTCGATGTATTGGTCCCGTACTTGGCTATTGGAGATGCTTGGGGGCTTCATCCTCTTTAATAACCAGCCCCTTATATTCAAACACCCAGATAATCACGGGCACTGGACATAGATTTCTTTATCCAGCCCCTTCGCATCTGACCCCAGGTCGATCAGCCGCCTCTTTCTTTGCTCAACCCACTCCGACCGTTCACTTTACACTGGCACTTTGCCCTTGGGGTCAGCGAGAACAGCTTTTGAAATCGTAGGAGCTTCAAGTTCAGGAGAAGGAGAGACCCGAACCTCCTTAATTGCAACTAGCTCATCTACTAAGGAAATCCCACCCGTAAAATCAAAAAAGTTAACCATCTACATATGGAAAAATAAAACAAGTTAGAAAGATAGCTCAAAGCAAAATAAACATATCGGGGGAGTGATTGTGACTCGAAAAAACTCTCCACAGGTATCTTCAGGATGCATCCTTCGCTGATCGAGCTTCAGTGAGTCCGTCGAGATGTAGCCACAAAACTAGCTCCGTATTAGGTTTGGAGAGTTTCGCTGGATGGGTCACTTTATGACACTCATCCAACCACATCCTTCGGGCATCCAAGAAGTCCGATTGATGCTCCATAATAAAAAAATGGTGCCTCCACTTCTTATGGAGATCCAGAAGCTTAACAAAGAGTGTATGATTGGGTATGGCCGACAGGGAGAACATCAGCTCTCCCTTCTTCCTAGTTAGCTTATACAAGTATCGGAAGCGCTTCTTCTAGTTAGCCTATACAAGTATCAGAAGACATCTAGATCGGGGTCCCTACCCTCTTCATACATCAGTTGGATGAACCCGACTAGTATCCTATAGCTATTCGGATGAAGTTGGTCGGGCGCTATGTTATTCTTATTAAGAAATTATTTTACAAAAGGATCTAAGGGAAATTTTAGACCCCCCTCTAGCTTGTCAAAATATACAACTAACCTACTTAGCCTCGATAAAGGGGTATGAGCCCTAAACCTCCTATCTATGGTGTGAAGGGCGTAATCGATAGGGATACAGAACCGCCGCCGATACCACCCTAGTAACTCACTATCTATATTGGAGACAAAAAGGTCAAAACTAATTTCTTCCCTTGGAGCAATAGTAGAGAAAGGAAAAATGCAATATCAGAAAGGGGCAAAAAGAGAAGGAAGAAAAGATGAAAAGAATCACCTGGTCGCCACAAACAAGAACTACGACAGGAAGAAATAGAAATGGTGGAGGTGATAGCAACGCAGAAAAGATAGAAAAGCAAAAGAAGCAAAATATGCAAGTTAACGAGCACAACAGTATTTATAGAGACACGGAAGGCTTTGGAAGCATGCCATTAATTGCCCTCATTATTGCTACGTTCCTCCCTAGGCCACCAAGGGCCTTTTGGGAATAAAATAGCCCATTAAATGAGGAGTCGTGATAATGGAGGCACAAGCATTTTGTTTACTGACATACGAAATGATGCATCACTCACACGATTTCACTTATAAATCCCTAAGGGTTGAAGTGATACCACCACGTGTTGGCCTGCTCACATTTCAACTGGGCCGCTTCATCAAGTGACTTAGAAGGCATTTCCAAAATCATTTCCAGCCCATTCTGAGTATCCGAGCATCTAAGTCTAGTGACTGAAGCTGGCACCCTCAAGTCGCTTCTGTAGTACTGAGATTTTGAGTATGTAAGCCTCGCGTCCCTACATAAAGCATCTAAGTCCAGTGACTGAATCTCACCCTCAGGTCGCTTTTGTAGTACTAAGGTTCCGAGCATGTAAGCCTCGTATCCCTGCACCGAGTATCTAAGTTTCACGCATCTAAGTCTAGTGATTGAAGCTGGCACCCTCAGGTCGCTTCTGTAGTATTGAGGTTCTGAGCTCGTAAAGCCTCACGTCCATGCACCGAGCATAAAAAATCAAGTGACGACTGGTTCCATCATATCATTTCTAAATTGATGGGTTAATCTATTATTTTGCTCATACGCATATGGCGGATAACCCAGCTCTACAGATTATGATTTAGCGATGACCATCTAGATACTCGGCATCGAGCTCTACTCATGACTGAAGCTGGCCACCTTAGCTCACTAGCCTCTATTACCATTTTATTCTCTTATGAGAGCATCAGTATCCTACCTGGACGCAATGGACATAAATATCCGAATACCCTAAGGGGGACTCTTGATACCATCCAGAATTTTCTCGCCTAATTAGGGGCCTCTTACCCCTAATTAAGGACACTTGGGTCAGCAAGAAGGCAGAACCGTCTAGAATAGGGACTACCCCAAAGTAGAGTCCTAAGCACAAAAGGAACACTCTCCTACCAAGATTATTATTCACTATTCCACACAGAATCTGACTCCCTCTAGGTTTGAGTATTACTATATATAGAGCCCTATATCCCTCATAAGGGATCATCTCATTCTCATATATTCTAGTTATCTTGCATTCTCCTAGCTTCTATTCTCTAACTTAGGCATCGGAGTGTTAGTGGGGACCCTCCCCACCTCTCACCTTGCCTTTTGTTCGTGCTTTGCATGACGCCTAGCCCAAGAGTTCCGAAAACCAGTTATCAAGAGCCAATCTCAAAATGGTGACAATCCCAATCTGAGGGCCATTCAAACAACATTTGCATCATATCTTCTACTTTTTTATTTTTGTATTGATTTCTTTTTTTTATTTCTTGATTGATTTGTTACTAATTAATTTTTTATTACTTTTTGTTTTGATTGGTGTCTTGCGGTGCTCTAGATGTGTGGTTGGTGATGTGAGATTTTGGTAGTATTGAAGAATTAATGGGATGCCATGGAAGTTTTGTGAAATCCCCATAGAATTTATGATTTATTATTTTTTGCAGTATTTTGTTCATGGCTTTTATTGGGTTGTAATTAATTTGCTTTAATTTTCTGCACTGTAGGCTTAAAAATGGTTTTTAGGTTTTAATTAATTTTAAAATAAATTTAGGCCCATTTAGGTTAATTAGATCTTAAGCCCATTTCTAGTTAATTCAAAATTAATTTAAATTTAGCCCAACCCATTAATTTCATTCTTTTAAAATAAATAGACTTAAACTCCATTTTTTATTTGAGTTAAAATTAATTTAGACTTAAGCCCACTTAATAATCTAATTTCTTTTTTAAAAAATAGTAGACAATAGGCCCATTTCCTTAGTTAATTAAAATAAGTAGATTTAGGATCACTAATTCAATTAAATTGTAGGCCAGCTTTAGTCCATTTTACTTGTAAGTAAAATACATAGAATTAGATAACTTTAATTGATAAAATTAATCTAATTTAGACATAGGAATGCTACATTTTGTATGCATTTTTTTACATGTAATTTTATAACTTGTTGCCTTTGGGTTAAATGGATGTTTAATTAGGGTTTAAATAAAATTACATGTAATTAGAGAATAAGATTGTAATTCATAAAGTAATTCTAAATGAACATAAGATTGAAAGAAGTTAGTATTCTATTTCCAAAATCTCCTGGTTATGGTGCTAGCTTTTTTTTAGAGAATCAAGTACCACAAAAATGATTTGTCCTAGTTATTACCCTAGGTGACGACTCCTTATCTCCATGCCATGTCTTTGTGACAATAATTAGTGTGTTCCCTAGGGCCATGAGCCCAAACAATATCGTTGTTGTTAAAATCTTGGACGAGTGCTAAATTATGCTGTCTACACCATTCTTTTTTAATTTTTATTTTATGAAATTATGCATATAGTCTTTTTTTTTTAAATTATCATTGGGTTGTTATTGATGAATCATTTAAAATAAATAGTATTGTTCTTACATGCACATGCAGTTGTCTTATTAGTGTTGTCAGTGTTTAATTTTTATGATTAGGTTTTTAGTTTATTTGCAAAACATATATTTACATGCCTAGTTGAAGTTTCCTATATTCTAGTGTTAGATAATTCAAAGTTGCTAATAAGAATCTCTTTTCCCTTCTAGAATGGATACATTTTTCTTAGTGAAATGCTAGGTTAGGGACATGCCAAACTTTGATAGAATAAATTTTTCTTGCATCATAGTATAATGGAGTAGAGCTACAATACAAAGATTTAGTACATGATATGCTTATAAAAGTTAAATTTTTTGTGCATGTATAAGTAGGCTAGTGGAGCATATCTCTTTATTTTTTGATATTTTTTTCAAAGTGCCATTAATTCCTACTTGTTCATATTAAAGGGTATTGCTCTACTCATATAGTGGGATCTACTTGCTTTGCATTTTCTTCTTTGTTTTTAACTTATCTCCCTAATTAGCATTAGAAAATAAAATAAAATAAAATAAAAAAGCACTCATGAATTTTGTATTCAGTTGATGTTTTCTAAATTTTGGTCCCTTACTTTGGTCTAATAATTTATTTGATTTTTTACTAATTTTTACAATTTTATAAGATGAAGAGAATATCAAAGAGATTAAGATACCTCATACTTGAAGGTTGCCTTTAAGGTATAATGTGGAGCTACTTTCTTTTCTTATATATTCTTTAATCTTTAGGCATATATTTGAGGTTGGGTATTCTATTATTAGCAAAAGATTAAGAGTTACTTATTATTTATTTTGAGGTGTATTTAGCCTTTTAAGCTTTAATTGTATTTTTTTGAGGTGTATTTGTTGGGTGTATTTAGCCTATATAAATTAATGTTTCCTTTTACTGGAAAGGTTCACAGGTAAATACATAAAGTAGATCATGGTGATACATGAAGAAGGATTTCATGGAGATTGTTAGCCTTAACAATAATAAATCTTAATTTTTTATTTTAACAAACTTAATTTTGAGCACATAATTTTTTTGTTTAAGTGTGTATAAGTTAGTGTCACGACCCAAAACAGGGGCCATGACCGGCGCTAGGGAACGGGAATTCTTTCGAATCCGGAACCCGTAGCAAGCCTAAAAATAAAATAAAAATGCAATAATAACCATAAAAATATAATATGCAGCGGAAAATAAAATCATAAATATTACAATATCATCAATATCAACTGGATTTAATTCAAAACTCTTCACATCACATATATAATCTCATAAATGTATAATCTTTATACAAATCCAGTTTTACTATAATACATCTCTTTAAAACAAATACTTTATTTCACATCTACTGCAGTGTCTAGATAAAATAAATAAGACTCAAGTATATAATTTACATAAAGAAGCCGGGGCGGAAGAAATCCGGCGTATCGACCTGCTACTGAGGTCTGAGGAAGTTGACTCTCCTGAAAAATAGTCAACGGAGGGGAGTCAGACCTCACTGAGTGAATTACTATAGTATATATACATACACTCTAAGTGATAATGCATACAGTCAACAGTATATGAGTAATATGTATATATACAGGCAAGTTCATACAGATGCAGAAAAATCATTTTATATATTTTTTCTGAAAATCAACTTTTATGAAGGATCACATAGAACCCTAGAATATCGCAACCTCAGAAAATAGTGTTAAACAACACTCTAGCCATACAGGCTCACTGATTCCAAATATATCCACTTAATCCATATGGACAGTAGACTGGCCCCGAGACACTAAGTCAACCGAGCTCCAGCAGTCTGACTGCCAGTGTGATTGGCCCCGAGACACTTAGTCAATCGAGCTCCAGCAATCACACCCAAATCACATCTCACATATCGATAATCATAATCAAATCAATATCCACAAATAAGTTAGTAATATAGCCTAAAGCTATAGGCGTACCGGTACGTACTCGGTCCTAGTGCTGCCCACTAGGTAGCACGTTCTATTGATATCCTTCATTCTTAAATATAAAACATTCATTCACAAAAATAAATGATGCATGGATATAAATGAAATAGCAATATAAACCATATATATACCGAAAATATACCAAACATAAACCAGGTATATTTTGAGTATATATATGTCAAATAAATCCAATCAAATCATGAATTAAACTAAAAATATATTTAAAAACATTTTAAATATATTTTATTAATAAAACATGTATATAATTTATTATATACCAAAAATATACTAAAAATATACTTGAATATAAATCATATTATTTATGCATATTCAGTCAAAATAAAACATGCATTTTCTAAATCATGCATCCTAAGCATATATATATAATATAGTAACTCACCTAATGCGCTCCACGAGACAGGTCCGACGGGCCTGGTCCACTAACCCTCGGTCTCGGCGCAACTAAACAAGAAATAATTAATCGACATCAGAATAACCCTAACAGAAATCCTAGAATTCAATCTAGAGTATTAAATACAGAATCGAAAATTAGGGTTCGACTGGATATCACGTTTTACGAGAATTCTACCAGAAATCCGGCAGAACCTCCCCTGTAAAACGGACATCTCTCTACTCAAAAGAGTAGAGCCGACCCTGCAAAGAAAATACACTTCAAAAATAAACACCACAATCAATCACAACCCCTCGGTCGGACTCCAGACTACAATCTGTCGACCGGAGTCCACAAACACAGAAAATATATTCAAATATACCAAAAATATCCTTAAATCATAAAAATACATTTCATACGTAGAAATTACATAATAAATCTTGAAACACTGTAAAAATCGATTAAAACTCATTTTATTAGAAAAACCGTATTTTATATATATAATTGAAAATAATTCCTGGAAAATAGTTTTAATTAGTTAAAAATACTAGATATTTTTTAGAAATCATTTTTATACCTTAAATAAATATTAAAACCAATTAAATTACATTTTTAGACAATTTAGGGTAAAATTACCAAAATACCCCTATATATATATATACCTAAATTACTTCAAAAATTCACCAAAAATCATACAATTATCCAAAATTAATTTTCTCAACATTTTTATCAATAATATCAATATTTAAACTCAATTAAACAATTAAATTCAAATAACAACACAATTAACTTAATTTTACAAAATCACATAAACTTCAATAATTAAAAATAAATACTTAGAAATTCATAAAAATTCCAAATAAATTCCTATAATTCATTTCAACACCTAATTCAACCATAAACTCCAATTTCATAATTTAAATAATTAATTTCCGAAAATTAGAAAATAATATTAAAATATTCAAAAATACCCAAAAATCCAAACAATCTCCAAAAATTCTGTAAAAATTCATACATGAAGATTAAACTACCAGGAACAACATTTGTGAAGGAAGTTTCCATGAATCATCCAAATTGAAGCTCAAAAAAATCGAAAACCAAAAGTGGCCGAAATATTCAAATCGAAACCTAAGCAATTCTAGACCATTTTAGCTCAAACCAAAGCTAGAATAACACTCACCGGAGCTCAAGGAGAAGATAGAGACCGGCGGTGTCGAAAACGGTGGCCGGAGGAGGAAGAAACGACGGTGAGAAGATTGGTGGTGGCGTCGGGCACCCACGGGAGAAGAAGAAGAAGAAGAAAAAAAAGAAAAAGAAGAAAAGGAAAGAGAAAGGAAAAGAAAAAGAAAGAAAAAGGAAAAGAAAAAGAAAAAAAAAAGAAAAAAGAAAAGAAAAGAAAAAAATAATAAATTTTAATAATTTAATAATAAATAAAATAATCAAATAATAATAAATAAATAATAAAATATTAGGGTAATAATAAACCCTAATTAAATAAATATACACACACAAGCTTTATTTAATAATTTAAAAATATGTATGAGTTCATGCAAACCCGTAAATACATTTAACATAATTAATAATAAATTGTTTACGTGGAAATTTCCCCGAAAATGAAAGTCCCGGGAAAATTTTACGTAAAATACTGAAAATAATAGACAGTAATTAAAATAGGTTTAAAATACATATCAACTCATAAAAATATCGCATAATGCATAAAAATTATTGACACTGTATATCCCGGTACAGTGTAAAAATATTTTAAAAAAACACGGGATATTACAGTTAGAACTGTATTGTAAGTTAAAATGAAGTATGAATATCTTCGGCTGAATCGACCTCTGAGATTCAATGAGACTTTTGACATCCTTAGAGCTTTATAATAAGAAAGTTATCTTCTTTAAATTTGAATTATATATCTTGAGCTTTTTGAATTGAGCTTAGTTGTTAAAATTTGAGTTCATTTGGGTATGCAAATATCGAGTCGAAATCAACATATGCAGTTGCCATTTTAGATTGCACAACTCTTAGTTTTTTAGACATATCTTAGGCTATAGAAGTCCAATTGAGGTGATTCAAAATGATATGAAAAACTAAGTAAATATATATAAATTTTATGAAGAAATTATAGGAAATTCAAACATCTCCAATAGAAAATCACGGTTTCAACTCGTGCACAATTGTCTAACAGTAGTTTGCCATTTTAGATTGTACAGCTTTTCATATTATGGACATATGTTGAGCTATAGAAGTCCAATTAAGGTGATTCAAAATAATATGGAAAGCTAAGTCAATTATCTACAACATTTATGAAGAAATTATAGGAAATTTGAATGTATCCAATAGAAAATCATGGTTTCAACTCGTGCATAACTATCTAACAGTAGTCTACCATTTTAGATTGCATAGCCCTTAGTATTTTGGACATATCTTGAGCTAAAGAAGTTCAATTGAAGTGATTCAAAATGATATGGAAAGCTAAGTTAAATATCTAAAACTTTTATGAAGAAAGTATAGATAAATTCAAATGTCTCTAATAGCTAATCATTATTTCAATCCTTGTACAGTAGTCTGATAGCATTACTTTCAATAATTCAAAATTATAAATGTTGGATTCAAAATATAGATGTTAGACACATTATTTGCACCTCTAATAGCTATATTTTTAAGTATTTATCTATATAAACACCTCTAAAGCTGAGTGGAAGTAAAGACATTTTTTGCTTACTATCATTCTCTATTTTAACATTCATTAAATCTCTCAAATTCTCAAATATCCACTCTTTGTTTATAAATTTTTCAATTTTTAAGATAATGTTTAGTTTCTTAGTTTAGCAAGAAACAAGTTTCAGTTACCTTGTCTAATACTATAGCTGAATATATTGAAGCAAGTCTTTGTTGTTCACAAGTTTTATGGAAAAAATAACAGTTTTTAGACTATAATGTAACACTTGATCACATTCTAATCAAATGTGATAATACAAGTGCTATCAACCTTAACAAAAATCCCATTCAACATTCTAGAACTAAGCATATAGACATTAGACATCATTTCTTGTGTGATCATGTTGAAATTGGTGATATCTCACTTGAATTTGTTAATACAAATAATCAATTTTCAGATATCTTCACCAAATCTCTCAATGAAGAGAGATTAAATTTCATTAAGCATAAACTTGGCATGATTGATGGTTTTAGTTTATTTTGATTTTAGGTTTAATTGATGGTTGAACTATTTTCATATGAAATCATGTGTGCTTATTGATTACTTTGATTGATAAATATTTTGATTTTAATGTTAAAATTTTGTATAGTCTTCAGTTTATTTTTGGTTTATCTTTTTAAATTTCCTTTTGAATTTTTTCAAATAAGGAAAAATAATTTGAGTTTGCATGTGTACCTAGTTAATTTTTTTTAACATGTGTACTTATCTTTTTAATTTTAAAAATCCCTTGAAAATGTGTTTATGTTAGTGACATATTATATTTTTGTTTGGTATAGGGGGAGAAAATTTGTTTAAATTTTTGCATGCATATTAACATTATAAGTATGGCTAATTTTGTCATACATCATATGTGACAAAAGGCCTTGTTTTGCTTACGTTGTTTATATATGACGTAGATTTTATAAAGATTTTGTGTATTTTTTCTTTCATTTCCTTTTATATCTCTCTCTTTTCTTTTTATTTTTAACAAAAGGGGAGAAATATATTTGAGTTTGTTATTTATTACTATACATGTGTATAATATTTTATTATTATATTTATATATGCATAATTCATGTATAATTTCTTCTTAGGAATTTTTTTTATCTTTGATAAGGTATAAATATTTTTGCAATGATTTGGTGCTTTGTTCCTTTAGGTTCATTTCTTCCTTTGTACAAAGAGAGGAAAATATGTTATGGATAATTTGTGTTTATTTTTTTTATGCTCAGTGCTACATAATTGATTAGTTAGCTAAGCTCTATATGATCATGTGTTAAGCTCATCTAGCATCAAAATTATTGTTATATGTACTATTTTCATGATACATTTTAGTGGCATGATATGCATATATGTTTGAAATTATTTTCTCATATTGTCTAATATTTATTTAAATGATCATGTTATCATATTTTATATTTTTAATACATTTTTCATAAGAATGCCATGTTTTTATCTCTCTTGCTATATTTTATATTGTTTTTATTTTTTTTGTCAAGGGGAATAATCTATAAATTTATATTTCTTTTCATGTCCATATTCGTAGGGGGAGAAATAAAGAAATATATTTTATTTCATTTGGTATCATTATTATAATAAATATTATCACACACTTTATTTTATATTATTTTTTATCAAACTCAAAATAAGTTTGTCAAAATAAAAAAGGGGGAGATTGTTGACCTTAGTAATAATCAATCTTAATTTTTGATCTTAACAAACTTAATTTTAAGCATTTAATTTGTTTGTTTAAGTGTATATAAGTTAGGACTTTATTGGAAGTTAAAATAAAATATGAATATCTTGGGCTGATTCAACCTCTGAGATTTAAGGAGACTTTTGACATCCTTAAAGATTTATAATGAGAAAGTTATCTACTTCAAATTTGAAGTATATCTTGAGCTTTCTAAATTAAGCTTACTTGTCAAAATCCAATTCATTTGGGTATGCAAATGTTGAGTCAAAATCAACGTATGCAACTGCCATTTTAGATTGCACAACTCTTAGTATTTTGGACATATCTTGAGCTACAGAAGTTAAATTGAGGTGATTAAAAATAATCTAAAAAGATAAATCAAATATCTACAACTTTTATAAAGAAACTATAGGAAAATTCAAATGTCTCCAATATAAAATTAAGGTTTCAACTTGTGTACAGCTATTTGATATTAGTTTGCCATTTTAGATTGCATAGCTATTAGTATTTTAGACATATCTTGAGCTATAGAAGTCCAATTAAGGTGATTCAAAATTATATGGAAAGATAAGTAAAAAATGTCAAATTTTATGAAGAAATTATAAGCAAATTTGAACATCTCCAATAGAAAATCATGGTTCAACTCATGTACAATTGTCTGACAGTAGTCTGCCATTTTAAATTGCATAGCTCTTAGTATTTTGGACATATCTTGAGCTACAAAAGTCCAATTGAGGTAATTCAAAATGATATAGAAATCTAAGTCCAATATCTGTAATTTTATTAAAGAAATAATAGGCAAATTCGAACGTCTCTTATAGCCAATCACGATTTTAATATGTGCACAGCAGTTTGATAACATTACTTTCAATAATTCAAAATTATAAATGTTGGATTCAAAATATAGATGTTGGACACATCATTTGTACCTTAACAACTATATTTTTGAGTGTTTATCTATATAAACACCTCTAGAGCTTAATAGAAGTAAATATATTTTTTGCTTATTATCATTCTCTATTTTAACATTCATTAAAGCTCTCAAATTCTCAAATATTCACTCTTTGCTTATAAATCTTGTGAGAGTTGGTTGTGTGTTATAAATAGAACTTCTCTTCATCTTAAATCTTAGGATAGATTAATAGGGAAGTGAGATTTATTTTTAAAGGAATTGGTTTAACTGTTGTCCATTGAAACACTTAGGATTTGATTTTTTGAGTGAACCTTGAAAACTCATGTTGTAAGGTTGTAAGAATGAGCCATAAGATTCTTGTGTAATCTCAATCTTATGAATAAGATTGTGGGTGATTGAAAATCCTAACTTAGGGATAAGTTAAGTGGAGACATAAGATTGTTGTTGAATCCGAACTCCTTAAATCATTGTGTTATGCATTCTTCCTTCTCAACATTCTTTCAATTCTTGCAAAGAATTATTTTTAATTCTAATTTTTATTTAATAGCCCTATTCACCCGCTCTAGGGCTTTTTTAGAGATTATTTTAAAGTTGCTATGTGTTTATTTTAAAAATTATTCTTGGAATTTTAAGTATTGTTGTAATTGTTTTTTAATTTTTTAGTGTTACTTGCAACTTTTAGTTGGTTTGGATAGATTGTTGACAACTTCTTATATTAAATTATTAGTCTTTTTTTTTCCAGATATTGTATGTGATGCTTAATTATTAATTTCTTTTTAAGTCTTTTTCAAGCTCACAAATGAGTTCAAACGAGCTCCATATCAAGCTCATAAATGAATGAACTTAAGTTATGCTCAAGCTTAATGAGCCTAAGCCAAACAGGAACTCAAGCCTTAATTTAAAAAAATAAACAAGCATGAGCCTTCTTTAAATTTTATGAGCCAAGCTTGAACTTTTGATATTTTGGCTCGGTTACACCTTTACCTATAATTTCCCTTTTTCTAGGATTCTCCTCCACCATCACCATCACCATCACCATCACCACCACCTCTTTGACCTTTGCTTCTTATCAATGCTCACTCCCTCCTCTTAAACTCACCTTTAGCCTATGCAAGCACGATGCAAAGACTACTCTTTTGCAAATGATGAATGAGATTCTAGTGAAGAGTAAAATGGGAAATCAATTAGAGATTAAAATTAAAGGAAATTAATTAAAGATGGAGAAATCAAAGATGTTTATGGCTTTTTTTTTCTTTTTCTAAATCTTGTATACTTTGTTAGGGTTTTGGTTATTATTCTTATTGGTAAATATCACTATAGTATGTGGGATTATAATTCTAAATTTTGGAAATGAAAAACATAGTATTGATTTTGTAATTGGATGAAGATTAGTGTAAATCGAGGAAATCACCTAGTAGCATCAACAAAGTGCACGTCATTAATAGAAAAAGAATTACCTTAAGACCCTAACACAAAATCAAGATCCCTCATTTTTATTAGCTTACAAGCACTTCCTTGTTTGTCATCCAATTTAGCATAAATTCGACTTCTCTCTCTTTTAAAGATAGGGCTGAGCATGGGTTTTGGAGAATCCGAACTATTTCAAAAAATCAAATAGAAAATATTCAAAATTAAAAATCTCCATTGACCATTTGACTTTTTCTGAATTGAATTATCCTAAAAAGTTTTAGTTGGGATAGGTCCAGAGAATTTGAATTCTTTGAATTGAGATCCGTCCTAAACCACTCCATATTGTACTGAATTGAATAATCGAAACTAGAACCAATAATTTAATAGAATTAGAATTATATATACATATATATTATAAAAATTAACATTATACTATTATAAAGATATTTGCAATAATTATGTTCAATTTGTTAATATTGGACCTACTAAGTTAACATGTAATCTAATTTAATGTCATTTTAATTATTTAAAATAAAAACTTTTGATCAATCAAATTATTTAAATCATAAAAAATAAATATTAAATTAGTAAATAACATTTTAGAATATTATAATATAATTTATATTGAAAATTTAAATTCGCAATGAATAATAAAATTTTAATATAATATACTTTTTTAATAATTATGGTACTGTTGTTATTATTTTATGCTATATATTATTTATATTAAATTTTCATAAAAAATTATAATAACTGTATGGTATATTAGTGAAAATTAATAATAAATAAAACAATAAAAGCATTTAATTTTATAATAAAAGTATAAAATAGGTCATAGTTTAATAGTTCAATTTGAATAATATATTTATTTATTTTTTAAATTGGTGAAGAACCGATCCCCAAACCAAATTAAACCGAAATTTTTAATTTTTGAATTGAACTAAAAAAAATTTGAAGCAATTTTAGAGTCTTAATTTTCAAATCTTCCATATTTTGTAGCAATTTCAGAGAATCACATTTTTCAAACTACACCGGACTGTGCTCACCCTACTTAAAGCCAACCCAAAAGTAAACAAACATATATATACATAATTTATAATCAAATTGAAACAGAGACGTCATGAAAGAGGAATTCAAACAAAAGCAAGCATCATGGAATATGAAAACCAAGCTTAGAATTAGATCCGTGCAACCCAAAATCGGCTTGATTCTTCATTATTTTGAAAACCTAGATAAAGACCAAGTCTTTTTTGAACACCCAATGAGCCCTTGAAGTAAAGTTCAAAAACTCATGAAACCTAGCTCAAAATCAAGGCTTTTAGGAGTAACCTCAAATAAAAATCATGAAATGAACAAAAGGGATAACAAATAAAGATTAATTCTTTTAAAAGGGTATTAAGTAAACTTGTAGATTGAATAGAAATTAGAGGGTTGGGGTTAAAAAAAAAAAGAGGGAAGGAGGGAGGGATCCATAATTAAAAATGTTAATAATTTATTTTAAAATGCAAAGATAGATGGAAAGAAGGGATTTGAATCCTACTTTTCATATATGGAATCCATACTTTTTACTACTTGAACTACTTATGGGATGACGACTTTGTTTTGCTTTGTTTCCTTTAGTTTGGGTAAATTTGATGTTAACAATGTAAGGTATCAAAGAATTGGTTGATGGGGACTCCAAGTTCAACATATAAACCAATTGCACTCATGTACAACTATAATTCATTAAAACAATTAATCAAATAGTTTTAACAAATTTAAAATTATAAATTAGTGAAATATAATATAGAATATTTTCCGTATATTTTATCTTTATGATATAATATTTTTATTACAATCATCATTAAAAACCGACTTCGAACAAAACTTTTTTTTCTTTTTTATTTATTTTTCATATATGAAACAATCTCTCAAACTTATTTAACTTTATTTGTGTTTAGGATGTATTTTTACTTTTGATTGTTCTTTTTATGTGATTTGATTTATTAATTTTGAATAAAAATAAATATTATTTAATAATTAAATTTTAATAATTTATAAAAATAATCACATTGTTTATCTATTTTCATTAACCAAACAAAGTTATGAACATAATTTTTATTTTTTGTATCCTTTTGGTTTATTTTCTGTATATGAATCTCTTACACTTTTATTCAGTTTAGTGAAAAAATTTAAACAATTTCATGATTTTTTTAACTATTTATAAATCCAAAGATATTTATTTCTAAATAAAAATAATGTATTATAACTAGAAGACATGCATTAAGTGTCCCTCGTTTTATAAAAATGAATTTGATATTTTATTTTCTGTCAATTTTGAATATTTTTGTTTTATTTTTCACTTACTATTGGTTTTTTTACATATAATTTCTGCTTATTTTCCATATATGAAATAATCTCTTAGAAGAATAATAAAAAATTTCATTATATATTTTTTATTAGATATATTATCATTGTGATTATAATTTGTTTTATTATAGATATTCTCATGGTTGCTATGTTACCAGTTTTGATAATCATGATTGAAATTAAATTCCAACAGCATGAAACTTAAAATATTTTTGGTTTACTTTTGTTTTTTTTTTTTATATTGTTGGTTTATTTTTTTTATATTTTTAGTTTATTTTTCGTATATGAAACAAATAATATAATATCAATTATCTCTCTCTTTCTCTCTCTATTCTTTTATGCTGGAAAATATTGCCAAAAGTATGCATATTCCAATTATTGAGCCTTTTAGTTAAACAATCCAACTTTGTTTGCAAATCATCAACATGAGTCCAGTTATCCTTTGCCTCCTTACTAAATTGTTTATGAGCAAAATCTAAAACTATGCCGAACTTTGAATTCCAAAAGCAGTTGAAGGCTAATTAGAAGAAAATGGTGATCAGAATGCTTTTGAGGGAGGTGACACACCTTGGCTTCTTAGAACTGATGTCTTCATTCCATGTCACAAAGATCTCTATCAAGCCTAGAACCTCTTCTAAATTCCTCTCCATATTCATGATACCATAAGAACAAAGATCCTGAAAACCAAAATCAATTAAGTTATGATATAAATTTCAATTTACAATCTTAATACTCTTGTAAATTGAATATTTTGAGTGATTACAAAGCTCTTCAGGGTTACACACTGCTTTAAAATCCCCTGATATAAGCCAAGGATCATTAAAATACATCTTCTGTCTTAATAGGTCATTCCATAAGATCTTTATAAGTCTTAGATCAGGATTGTTGTAGTCAACTACTAAAACCCAAAGGACACTACCATAGCTGTAAATTCAAGAAATAATAAACTAAGGATGAGTTATAACAACTTCCAACTTCACCTTATCTTTATAAAACAACTAAACACATCCATAAAAACCAATAGCTTCCACCCTCATCCAATTGAGATATTTTAGCTTGTTACAAATAGTATTAGCATGCCCACCACTAACTTTAGTTTTAAGTAAACCTATCATTAAAGGCTTATTCATGACGATCAAGTCTTTTAAACTCCACATAAATGCAACTAAAGCTGCTTCTTAACAATTCCACGTTAACAGATTCATCATAAATCTACAGAGAAGAGAAAATAATTCCAACAAATGTTGGTATCCTTGTTTATCACCAGTTACTTTACTACGAATATATAAAGGTGTGTTTCTCAAATGCTTCCATGCTCCATCTCTATATTTGAGAATATGTTACCAACTATCTCTATCTTCATATGTTGTTAATCCTCATCCGAAGGTACTAGAGGGTATAGAAATTCAAAATGAGTTTAAAGCATTCATATTACTTCCTTCAATATTAACAGCCAATCCAATAAGATTTGGATTATGCATTACCTCTTCTCTCATCTCCTGCCCATAATTTTAACCATAATTTTAACCCTAAGGTCAAAATTAGGGAGCCTATAAAAAAAGATGTGCATGCACTGAGGTATAACCTTTGAGGGAAAAATAAATGAATTAAATAATGCTAACGATAAAATTAAAAAGAGTGAGTAAAGAAAGCATAAAATTAAAAATAATTCATATGGTTTTAGCATTTCTTGATTGGAAATTAAGGTGCTAAAGTTTTAATTTCTTGGTGTTATTTGCTATTTTTTAACGATTAATTTTATGTAACAAATAAAACTCACATTGGAGATGCTCACTATGTAAGAAAAGGTATGCATAGTGTGTTGGTATTTTCTTTATTAAATATTATTAAATTGAATTAAATCAGTTTATGAAATATTTTTGTTTGAGATTCAAGTCTTTAATTGAACACAAGAACATTTCTTGATTTCCTAATGGTTGATCCAAGTAACTACTAATGCTACTTTAAGAGTACACTACTACTATCATCTATATACTATGATGAAAGATCCAAACAATTTCAATCCATGATTCAAGGTATTACCAAAATATCTAAGAATTAACATTGCAATGTTACTTATTCTAGCCCTATTGTAAAATGCATAATTTATTCTCCATTAATCAAATTTATGATAAAAACCATAAAATCAGTGACGAACATGGTAATGGGAGAAGTCATGGTAGAGATAGAGACAAAGGTCCCATAGGAGGAAGGAGAGAACATGCTAGAGGAAGAGAGAGTGTAATAATTTCTTATCATAACCTTAAAAAAAAGAACTAAAATTATTTTCTTTCAATTTAAACTTTGTGGTTTTAGAGAAACTCTAACAATCCATTTGGCCTTGGTTTATGTTGCAATTGGACAAGAGAAATAGTTAAAAGTATGCTTGGGTATATTTGATGTTCATCTTACTCTTTCTTCATGGTGAAATATTGTTCTCTAGCATATTTTGCATAATTTTATGATAAAGAATTTGTAAATAATAATTTTCCTACATTCTCATATATAAATGCATGATTCTTGCTTACAGTTTCTTTTTATTCCTTTAAATTGCATCACTCATCTCTCTTCTCTGCAATTTATTATTATTCCCTATTTGGTTCATGTCGGAATAGAGCTAGCTTTTTTTTATTATGTTTTTATCCTACCTACATGTATTGAATTGATGATTGATTTTTTTTTTAATTTAGGAAACAAATGTATATGGATCAAGGAAAAGGAATATTACAGCCACATATTTTGATTAATGAATTTGATAATGTCATTGGTAGTGACGAATCAGAGCAACTTATCAAAGATGGTCCCTTTAATAAAGCCCTTAAATCTGCTCAAGTTCTTTTATTTTGATTGATAAATTTGATAATGTTATTGGGGATGATGAATTAAAGTAGCTTCTTAAAGATGGTCCTTTTGATAAAGCCCTTAAATCTTCTCAGGTCCTTATATGTGCTTGATTCTATTCTATTTTAATTTTGCATGTAGTGTGTTTTGAAGAAGCATAATATTGGGTAGTAACAAGTTGCACATAAGACAAAATAAAAAGAGGTCTTTGATAAATTTTCTTTTTCAACTAAAGAAAACTAAACTTATAGTTCAATAATTAGTCGTAAATGGTTGTCACCAATATATTGATTCTTTTATGTCTCCACCAAAGTGCAAATTACAAAATATCTTAATTTTTCTTCTTTTTTTTTTAGCCACAAGACGCTGTAGTTCTACCTCTATTTATGGCAATAGCCATTCATCCAAGGTCTGCCATTTTGTAATATGTTTATGTCAATATCAATTATCTTAGTGTGGAGCAACTAGATCTCCCTCAGTATCTTCGCTTTAAAGAATAACTTGTAGATAGACCATAAGTAACTTCTTTATTCCTTTATAAACCTTTTTTTTACATGCTTTTATGCATTATTGTCTTTGTTCTTTTTTTTTATAAATGTTTATTTAGGTTTAATGATTCTTATGTCGTTGAGCTTCATTTTAAGCTTTTCAATGTTGTTGTTCCTTGCTCTAACTGATCTTCATCTATAGGCAGTGGTGTCTAATTCCACAATAAATGTCTTTTCTTAATCATGTTTCAGAACAAGAATTGTTTGGAACCTTTAATCAATTTCCTTTAAGAACATAAATATAAAGAGCATGTAAGTACATTGTGAAAGGAATTGACCTTAAAAGTGAGTGCCTTTTTTTTGTAAAAATGTTCATTTAGCTCTAAATTGTCCTTTCACTATCCCATTTTCATTTTTGTTACACTTTAGTTTCCTTTTCTCTTCAGTTTATTTTCTTTTCTTATTCTTCAATTTCTTGGCTTGCTTTTTTTAGGCTTTTATAACTGATGATGGAATTTCACTTTTACTTTGATTGTATTCTAGGTTGTAAAAGGCTATACATATTTTAAACAGCTGAAGAAGCCTCAATGAAGATTTTGGTGTCATTAAGGTTATGTTGTTACTAACCAAATTAAAATAAAAAATAAAAAATGATTCTACTACAACATACTTATGTTTCTTAATGAAAGGACTTTTTCACATGTTTAAATACGAGGAGTATCGCATTCTTTATTGATCAATTTATTGGATTTTGTTTCATTGTTTTCTCTGAATTAACAAAAAAATTTGGCATTGTGCAGATTTTAGAATTATTTTGTTGTTGGCATGAGGAAAGAAAAACCTGCTGCAGTGATGTATTAATATGTAAGCTTTTTGAACTATCTAATTCTCTTTTGTTGAACTTTAACAAAACTCTCCAATTTGTCTTAGTTTTATCTCTTGAGTATATTTTTGGCTTATTGATTTTATACGTAGAAATGTTATCTCAATTGATGAGTATACATCTTATTTGATGGTGTTGATCCCCTAAGCGCAATATAAGACATGAACAACCAAGCAGAATGCTAAGTAGAGCAGTACTTAAAAAAAATACTAACCAAATTAAAGTACAAAAAATGATTCTACTATACCATACTCATGTTTCTTGAAAAAAAAAAGGACATGTTTTACATGTTTAAATAGCATGAGTATTGCATTCTTTCTTGATCAATTTATTAGATTTTTTTCATTTTTTCTCTAAATTAAGAGAGGGTTCACATGGCTAGGCTATATTCAAAACAGACATATTATGACAATGACATATTTAATCATTGAACCATTATAGAAAATGATAGCCACATCAGAAGGTAATCATAGAAATGTTATTTCATTTGAATGAATTTATAGACTTCATTGTTGGTGTCAATGCTTAACTTTTTTTTTTTTTTTGATATCTGACTAATCTTATATTACAAGATTTATCTTTTAATTGGCTATGATATTAGTGGTGCTAAATTGTGTTCAACCCATGCATGTTGTAGCTTTTTTTACCATTCTCTAAGATAAGAAATTGTCTATTAAGTAATTAAAGTAGGGATTGTTGTTATGACAGCAACATTAGTTACACTATAAACTGTTTTTTATTATCTTAAGTTTACCATTGTTTATGATATAAAACTCAACTTTATGGGATTACAAGCATTGTTTAGAGAGGTATGGGATAGCTTTATATATATATATATATATATATATATATATATATATATACACACTATCCATGCATGAAACTAGCAAACTACTTTCCTAACTTGTCAAGAATGTCAAATTTGTCATAATTAATCCTCTTCTATCATACTTCTTTTTATTCTAAATTTTAAATCTTCAATATATTAATCTCATGTAATTTATATTAATCTCATAAAAGAGATTTAAAAAGATAACGTATAGAAATTGTGATGTGAATTATTGAATAGGAAAGTATAATTGAGTCCTATTACATATCTATTTCTTTTTACCCTTAAGTTTTTGCAGGTTGAATGTAAAGCATATTTGAAATTAACAATGGCAAAACAAAACCCCAATAATACCAAATATGATATTGAGAAACTTATGGTTGTTTAGAATGTTTATGGAGATCCATTCACGTTGCAAATCTAAGTGAGTATCATACGGCAATGAGCCAACTGTAATTTTATTTAAGATTACTATTGAATGCTAATAATGGATTTTTTTTTTTTTGAAAAGAAAAAGGAACTTTTACAAATAATTGTTTAGATTGTGTGGGTGACTTAAGTTTTATAGCTACTATATTGAAATTTTATCAAGTTTTATAAACAGAAAACTAAAATATCAACATTGCAAATTAAAAAGAATTAGTTTGAGAATAAAAAATGTCATTCCTACAAATAGAACGTGAATACCTTTGTACTTACAAATATGAAGTGAATTGGCTATTGCAATACAATTTATCATGTTTGGACTTTTATTGTAGTTTATTTTTTCCATTAGAAGTTTGCTTTTACATTATCGTGCTTAATTTTTTAATGATTACATGATTGATTCTATTTATATTAAAAAACTATAATTTTATTTATATGTAATTCAATCTATTTTTCGTTTTATTTAAAGATGTATCTAACATTACTAAATTATTATTGATACATTAAAATTCAATTAACATGCTTTTATTATATTTTCTAATCTATCTATTTATTTAATTAATTAATTTATAGTTAAAATTTAAAAAATATTTTTTTCCGCGCAAATTGCGAGTTAGTGCCTAGTTTAATAATAAGAGATTAGGGTGTTATGCCATGTAAGTGCTCTGTTACCACTAAAGTGTAAAGCTATTGGCAGTAAAAACACTTCACTTGTTTATTGATGATTGAGGAACAGATTTGGCATGATATCTACAGTAACAACATGAGATAGAGATGACTAACTAATCAGTTGTTGCAATAAGAAACTGAATGACATATGTAACTTACAGTTATTCTATTTTTCTTTTTATGTATTATTGTGGATCAAGAATCAAATATGACATTTGAATATATATCTTTTTATGTATTATTATGTTTTTCTTTAGTCGTATATATCTTTTTTTATCTAAAAATTAAAAACCATTCAAAATTGATCTGAATAACTTTTTTTTTTAATTTTTATTTCTTTTTCAGTCAAATATATATGTTTCTAGGATTCTGATCCGAAATGGAGGCCAAAAGCATATAAAAAACAATGATAAATTCTGATATAATTGTTTGGCTCAAACTTTTTAAGTATATATATATAACTTTTTTTTATTGATAAGATAGTGATTGAATTAATACTCAAAGGCATTATGATATATAAAATTTAAATTTTACCGTTATTGAATTAAAAAATAGTATTATGGTCAGGATAAAATTTCGTATATATTTATATGCAATTCTTATATTATTTCGTGGTCATATTCAATTTCGCAATTGATTGCTATTCCATTTAAAACATATTTAATTTTAAAGTAGATAATTCTTTAAAACTGTAGAAGAAAAAAATTATCTTTTTATCCGTCCAATATGTACACGAGCAGTGTCATTTTCTATCTCTCAATGCAAAGAAAAAGATCATATCATTACTCATTTACCCATTTACTTATTTGTAGTCCATTTATTATGACATTGATCCTTGCACTTATACATAATTCATATAAATTTAACGGTGTAAGCTTATTTATTACTTTACATAAACCAAAATATAGATTAGTTGAAACATTTGAATTAAGGTCAATAACGAAAATCAAAATAATTGCTGTATGAACACATAAATAATTAAAATAAATACTGTCCACAAAAAATAATTAAAATAAATACTAATTAAAGAAACAAATAAAATAATAATAATTCAACTAACATATAATAGGGTATGTGGGTATCTAAAAACCATTATATGAAAGAATTAAAGTCGATAAACGGGTATGAATAATTACTCCTCCTCATTTGATGTAATTTTCTTGTAAAGTTTAAACTTATTTGTGATATTTTATACTTTTTTTTTGTTTGCCATTTTTGAATAGTATAAATATTAGTTATGAATAAGTGAGGATATCAAATAAAATATGAGAAACCACCACACCCACTAATCAGTGAAAAGTATTGCCTGAAGATGATATCCAAGAAATTAAAATCCTTAGATGATGAAGGGAGTTCTTAGATTCCCGGTCAATATTACAGGGCACCACAACATCCATTCCATCCCGATTGAAAAAAAAAAATCAAAAAAACAAAAATCAAAACAGAAACATAATAAAGGATAACAACTGATGCACTGGGACATTAAACCAAAGCTCAGATGGCTTGACTGTTCAAGCCAACTGGTGCATGCAATTATTTACTAATTAAGTATTAAATACAAGCCAAATAAGCAGCTATATATGTTGCTAGCCGCGATACATATATCGCTGTTTTTTTATCATTAACGCTCGTAGATACATATATTGTGTATTGTTACATCTATCAGAGTCCCCATATCGGTGTCCACATATATATTACATATTACGAGGAACAACAGCAGTGTACTGAATATTATAAGTATAATCGACAAGAGCATTCAACTCATTATTGGATATATCTATCACTCCGTCACCATTGCCATCTGCATATCTGATGGAGAAAAAGGCCCTGAAAAAAGGGCTGCGTGAACCTAGGCTGTTAAAAGCCTTCTTTACCTCTTCCCTGCTCAAAACTCCATCTCCATTGATGTCGAATTGCTTGAAAATTTCCCTTAGCTGATATTTAGTTAGTGGCACAGGTGGAGGACCTTTGTTTTCACGTTTAAATGGAGGAAATGAGATAGGAAATGAGACATCAATTGAAATGGGAGCATACATTTTTTGTACAATGTTTGTTGTGTATGTTTGATTTCTTGATACACAACGGGCTTTTATAGCGCCTACCTTTGTTTTCCTTCATTTAACTTTTTCCTATTCATCAGTGCATATATATATTTTAATTGATTGATGCCTCTACTTCATGCATAGATTATATTCTCTCTTATCTTATCTTCATGCAGGGGTTATTATATTCCTCTAGCCCGCCAATATATTCTACTTTTAAAATTATAATGAATTAATATATAAACTTTTAAATTTGTTGTAAATTTATTCACAGTCAAAATAATATGTATCCATTTTGACTTGGCATTTTGACACAACATATATTTGTAAATTGTTTACTTATGTAAAAAATAAAAGAAGAAATTAATAATTTTTCTATCCTTAATTTCCATCTTATTTGCAAATATATCTTTAACTTTCATCTTTTTTCATATTCTATCAACTTCACTAATTATTTTAATTTTATCTAACTTTTAATTATATTTAGAGATCTTATATTTTTTTATGTGATCATGTGCATATTTTTATGAAAACATTTATTCAAATATTCATAACAATACATTTAAAATTTTTTTGAATTTTTTTTATTTGATTGTGATTTCAACTTATTAAAATAATAAATAAAATCAAGTGATTGTAATGAAATCTAATATAACAACTATAATTGAAATAAAAGAAATAACAAAAACACACTAATTTGGGTTGGAAAGAATTTTGAATACCTAAAAAATACTTAATTAAAACATCAAAACGACTTTCTCTGTTTCTAAATATTCGATGTCTTAGGTGTCTATTGTTCCTTATTATTTAACGTTTTCAATTACCAATATATTTTAACTACATATTTTCCTATTCTATCCTTATTTAAATCTACTCTTTTTGGGATGATAACTCCAAATTGATATTTCTTACTTGTGAAACTTGAATTGACGAGGAGAATGAGTAAAAGGGCAAGGTTTCCCCATAAACACTCTGAATTTTAAGTTAGTAATGGTATGAGAAAAAATATAATAAAGCAAATAGACATAATAGAGTAGAGAATAAAGAGTGATTGCTTGGATGATGTGATGATGAAGTGATGGAATAATGTCTTGGTGATATTGTATGATGAGAACAGGGAGATGAGAATAAGAATGTGAGAATAGAATAAATGACATGAGATGTATTTATAGGAGAAGGTATTGCTCAAACCTCTTAGGAATATGATTCCTTAGTCTTGTAGGATTGCCTTATTTAGGAGAGAATGAGACTTCCTTTGTAGAGTAATCTTCCCAATTGAAATAGTCTTCTTTATTGAGCATTCTTCTTATTTAAGTAATCCTCCTCTTTTGGGGAATATAACCCTTATTAATATAGGATACTGATATGGGATATTAAGAGTCCCCCTTGAAAGTTTGTTTAGATATTTATATCCAATATATTTGGGTCTGCAAGGTAATGGAAACATCACTCTTTCGTCTAGAGAGAGACTGCTTTAATCACTATGTTTGATATGGAAGGGTGAGCTGAGGTAGCCATCCTCAATCATAAGAAAAGATAAAGCTCTGTATCGAGTCTTAAAATCATCGTATAAGAACATTGTTTGAAGTGCCAGTTGGACTTGAGTACATAAAACCTGCAATAAAAATGCTTTGGGGTAAAATATTAATTTGTCAGTGTGGAGACAAAATGATAAAACTAGTCATCACTGGAGTTTTGATGCTCGGTGCATTAAAAGTGCGGTCTGAGTGCCGAACCTCAGTACTATAGAAGCGACTTGACAGTGCTAGTTTCAGTTACTGGACTTAAATACTCGAGGCTTAGATGCTCGGTGCAAGGACGCAAGGCTTATATGCTCGAAACCTTAGTACTATAGAAGCGACCTGAGGGTGCCAGCTTTAGTTACTAGACTTAATCTTTGTGCATTAGAAGCACGACCCAAGTGTTGTATAGTCTTAGCGCATTAGAAGCGTGGCTTGAGTGCCGTATGATGTTGCTCAATTTCTAAACTTCAATGACTCTATTGATGGCAGCTACCTAGTCAGACTATTTATTGGTGTTGAGTTCAGACATTATTGCTGCAGATGTTTGATTTTTCAAGCATTTGCTGTTGATGGTATTTTTTTAAAAGGAAGGATGTTGTGAGTTTGAGCCCTTTCAATATAAGCTCCATAATATAGGATAGTAATTTAGTGAGAGTTTTTGAAATGATGGAAGGTGGGTTTTAAAGGACCAAATTTAGGTTTGCCTAATCTGAATTATGAGATGAGAGTTTGTAAATTAGGTGAAAGGTTAATGTTGCACCGCTTTTGAAATAGAGGATAGTATGTGTACTGGCTAGGATGTCTTGGAATTGCCCTTTGATTTATTTGGTTGTGTGGTAGATATACTTAACTCCATTCTTGAATTTCCCTTATTAGATATTCTCTGAAATTTTCATGAACAAGGATCTTCTACAAAGTAGGATTTTCTTAAATGTTATTTGATATGGCTTTGTATAGGAACCACTATTTGTTGTTTAAGCATGAGTAAGTGCTTGTTCGTCTTAGTGTTGTTTGGCAATGTGCCTAATGTCTTTTGACAATCCTTGCATGTTAATGCCAAGTGAGATTATCAAAGTGTCCGATTGTTTGAAATGATGGGTGCTTAAAGTAGCATCTTCAATAAATACATTTTCCTTATCTGTAGTGATAGATAAAAGAATAATAGTTTTAGGATCATATAATCAATCTCATTTGATGGTCAGTCCTTGTGTAATAAATATATTAAATGTAATTTATGTACGTTTTGCACGAATAATAATCATGTATATATGGATGAGCATCTATGTGTAGATGTGTAAGTGTTCTTGTGTAACAAGCTATAAATATTCATATAAGAATAAATAAGATGTGGAAATAAATAAATTAAATAATATCAAGATAAACTAGAGAAACTTATCTCTTAATGTACTCTTATCCCGCCTTTGAATTCAAAAATATTTATGTTCGTCATTTGCTTCAATTGTTACTTGAATGACCTTGTCTTTTAAGATACTACCTAAGTTTGTGTGTATCCAATTCATTAGCATTTTATGTATATCTAGCTTCATGAAAATATACTGCTACGAAATTAACATCTGGATGGCCATTATTTTTTATTATTGACAATTCTGAGTATTGATATTGAGATGCTCAAAGTATCATATATACTTGTATTATTTAACTGTAACAACAAATAATAAAAGAACGAGAATCTTGGGATCGCATTATCCATCTCCATTAATGATCAGTCCTTGTATATTAAATGATAATAAGTTATAAAAATAGATGTGAAAAATAAATAATTTAGGAAAGAAACTTATCTTGTTGTAATGCTCTTATCTCTTTTCTAAATAAATGAATATTTATGTTCGTTGTCGCTCAGTGGTTGCCGATGTATTTGAATGTCTCTCCATGATCTTTTTTATCTACGTAATTTAACTGTCTAAGAATATCCTTGCTATATTAGACTCTTTGTTACCTATCTTCAATTTTGTATCTGACTATCTTCATATTTGGATGTTTAGTGAATGTTCATAAAGTCGATGTCTGAGTACTCGATGCTCATCAGTAATAAAAATAATTCAGACTCATGTGTCTAGAACTTGAATAATTGAGAATCATGCCTTAATGTTTTACTATCTTTAGGTTTTATATGCTTGATGCTACCTGGATATCCAAGGCTACGATAACAGAGACTCAGATACTCAAATGTTCAAGAGTTGATAAACTTTAGTGCTATAATTCAAATTTTTACTGCTCAGACTCTTTGAAGTTCATACTCGGATGCTCAAATTTTGTGATGCTCAGACTCAAATGTTTGATTGTCTCTGTACTTTGATGTTTTAGAACTCATCACTTGGAACTTGATGGATGTTCAATGTCTGGAGCTCAATTTATGATCCCATAACTATTATGTTGTGTAACTCGATAAAGCCATTCATGGTATGAGCTTTCAGCCTTTTTGATTTTTTTAAATCTTTCATTCTAAGTTGTTGGCTTGTACTGGTTTGCTAGTTTTGGTGCTTGGCGCAATTCTCGCTATTGGCCCTGAATTCTAGACTTGAGAGTTATTGTATCAATGGCAAAACATTCTTTGAAACTCATATGCATCCTCATTTTTTTGTCTTTGGTGTAGCTCTAACAGAGATGGTTTTCAAAATTTGTATGCCAACACATATGGTCAGTGCTCAACAGCAAGGAATCCATATTATAGCCAACAAGCTCGATTGGTGCTTGTTCCAAATAAGAATATAGCTGGGAATTGTACTTGGATGTCCTACTGTGTTTGGGTTTTAGTGCTTGGAGTTTGAAAGCTTGGGAACTCAATGCCAGGATATTTGGTGTTCAGTAGTGGATGCTTAGTAGACGTTGGCGCTCAGCTCAATTCATGATCTTATTATTTGGAGGTAGGATGGATGCTCGATATTCAGAGATTAGCGATTGGTCCAAGAATCAACTTCTTTATAGGCATCTTACTCTGCTATCTTAATATGTCTATCAATTTCAAATTGTCTCTCATTTTTGCATACTTCTCCTTTCCTTGGATCAACACAAGTAACTCTTGCTCAAAATCACAATCAATCGGCCTATCTTTTGTTCACTTCTTTGGATTTAAGTTCCTTTATCTCAGACTCCATTCTTCTTTCTTATTCATTCAGTTCTTAAATATAATTAATCATCTTTTATCATTAAAGCCTTGTCCACCTCGTTGATGTTGGGGACCATATGGAATCTAAATGTTGTAAAACATCATGTAGTGTTTATCAAACAATCCCTTTTTTACTCTAGTTTAGCTTTAACAAGTATAGCTTTTGAAAAGTTGCTCATTAATTCATATGGTCAATCATGGCTAATAAGGAACTCGAACTCTTGTTGAGGAGCACAGTGCTTATTAAAATATAGAAATGAATTTACTGAGGTGCTCACCTATCTTTGGGCCTTAATGCCCCATGCCCGGTGCTTGGAGCTCAACTCTTAGTCTAAGAGCTATTTTCATTCAAGACCTTCCTTTTCCGCTGCCTTCACCACTTTGCAGATTTTTTTTTTATTTTTTTAAGGAAACTTTTTCTTTAGTGCTGAGTCTATCATCGAGGGCTACTTGATGAGCTTTGTAATCAAGTCTTTGAGACTTGATCTTTGACTTTTTAACTCAATAATCAATTGTAAGATCACTTGTGAGACTCATATGAACTTAAACCTAGGTCTTATCTGTCCAGCTCAGTGTTTATTTTATAAAACATAAAATGAATCAGCACTGAATCTAATTCAGGTGAACAACTATCTTCAAGTTTCAGTGGTGAATGTTTGATGCTCAGAGATCTATAAGTGCTCATGAAGTGAATCTCCTGTGCTCTGTGGTTGCTCAGATATCCAAGTCTTCGATGCTCGAATCTTAGAGCTTAGCTTTGATAAAAAATGTAGGTGCCCAACATTCAGTGCCTGGTCAGAGTCAGCGCTCATGATCTGAGATTCTTGGATGTTAAGCCTTCAATAAAGGGCATAACAGGCCCTGGTCATGATGTACTTAATGCTTATATCCGATCATTATGGCTTAAGTTTTTAGTAATAGAGGAATCCAGAATTATCTATCAAGTTTAATGCTTGTTCCACAAAAATTCGATGTTGCGAGCCAGACTCTGATGCCCAACTATTTATAGGTGTTGGTGCTTCAATGCTCGGAGCTCTAAGCTCGATGGATACTCGATGTTTGCTACTCTGTACTCGGCCAAAGGATTTGTTCATCCAGCATAGAGTCTTAGCCTTGTTCTCTTATAACGTAGATGTCACTATTTTCAAAGTCTTCTTTCAACATAAATTGCCATAAGCGTATTCTAAAATTAAATGTGATTATCCTTCTTATTGTTGTCATTTGCAATTGAAGCACTCATCCTCCTCATTATCATCATCACCATTATTAGCTTTGTTTTATTTGCTATTTTTCTCAGCATATTACAAAGAGCCATTCCTTGTGCAAAATAAATACATGTCTGTTTTCCACAAGAATATTATATTATCTTTGTGAATTTCAATTTTCCTTGACCACCTTCTTCAGCATGGTTACCAATATCTTTAAGCCATCTGAGGAGGATATTTTTTAACGCTTACTTGTTGAACTAGTTCTTTTATCAACATCTCCACAACTAATGCTTTGCCGACCTCCATCAATTCCATGATTGTTGCTGTTTATGCATGTGTCATCAAGAAATTTTGAATGTCAATACAATTGCCAACCATCGAAAATCCACATGAGCAGGACTCACCATTACCAATTTAGACACCCTCCTTGCATGTGTCATGCAATTCTCTATTATTTTCTTTTTTTTATTTTCATGAAAAGATTTGGAGAAAAAATTGATTTGATTGAAAGTTGAGTCACAGAGCTAGATTTCCAACAAGCAAAGATAAGTTCGGAATTTAATTCGGCTATGCCTAGCTCTTGATTATTTTATTTTAAAGAAAATAAAATGAGCTAGGCTTTTTTTCCCACAGACGGCGCTACTTGATAACTCCAAATTGATATTTTTTGCTTGTGGAACCTACATTGACGAGGAGAATGGGTAAAGGGGCAGTGTTTCCCCCATAAACACTTTGAAGCTTAAATCAATAATGGTATGAGGAAAAATATAATAAAGTGAATAGACATAATAGAGTAGAGAATAAAAAATGATTACTTGGATGTTGTAATGATGAAGTGATGGAATAATGTCTTGATGATGATGTATGATGAGAATGGGAAGATGAGAATAAGAATATGAGAATAGAATGAATGACATGAGATGTATTTATAGGAGAAGGTATTGCTCAAACCTCTGAGGATTATGATTCCTTAGTCTTGTAGGATTGTCTTGTTTAGGAGAGAAGGAGATTTTCGTTGTAGAGTAATCTTCTTAATTGAGATTGACTTCCTGATTGAGCTTTCTTCTTATTTAAGTAATCCTCTTCTTTTGGGGAATATAACCCTTATTAGAATAGAATACTGATATGAGATATCAGGAATATACAAAGCTAGTAATTTTATTGAGGGAATTATTATTAAGGTAGTATAGTATTTTATATCTATATTAATCACATTCCTTAATCTACACACTAAAACCTTAATTGACAAATAATTAGGAACATGTGGAGTATATAATAGAAGTAAGGGCATATATTGAAAAAAAATGAAAGTTAAAGATAGAAAATTTACTAATTTCTTCTTTTGATTTCCACATTAATAAATAATTTACACATGCATGCCATGTCAGTATAGGCATATGCTATTTGGATTGTGGATAGATTTGCAACAAATAAAAAACGTCATTTTAAAAGTAGGATATATTAGTTAAGTTTATAGTATAATTATGTAGTAACAACTTCATAAAACTAATATATATATATAATTTTAAATGAAATTTCAATATTTGTCTATTTTAAGATTTTAGCATGTATTATTAATTAAATGAATGTAAATTCTTTCTTTTATTTAAATTCGTTACAAATTTTGATTGAAATTAGGGGTCATTTGGTTCATATGAAATCAAAATCAAAATGAATGGAAATAAAAAAAAATTGAATGAAAATTTAAAAAAAATATATTTTTACAACAAAATCGGAATTAGAATCCATCATATTTATCTATGAAAATATAATAAATAATAAATATTACAAATTTTTATATTTTAATTCATTACTTCAAATAAATATTATATTTCATAAATTTTAATAACATATGACATTATTTAAAATTTTGATTAATTTATAATTAATTTGACATGATTTCATGAGAATGAAAAATAATTCCTTACCCTTACAAGGGGAATGAGTGATTCTCATTAATAAGGAAATTCAATCTCATTTCAATATAAAAATTTAATGAACCAAATTTTAGAAATCAAAATCACTCATTCTGATTCTAATTCCTACCCTTATTTTTCATCAAACAAATGATTCTTTAACTATTAGTATATATTGGGTTTTTCTTCACCATACAAATGTGTGTTTATACACATGAAAAAGCCATTAAATTAGTTCTTATTTTATTTAAACAATTCGTATTATAATTTCTACTTTTGGAAAAAAGTTCCAATTCACTCCTAATGTTTTGTGTGAAGCTTAATTAGGCTCTTCATTTTTTTTATTTAAAAACGAATTTAATGTTACTCATTTTGATCATCTGGTCCCTTCCAAAAAGTTTAACATCTAAATAAATTGTAAAAGAGTCCTTAAAATTATTTTTCTATCAAAATATTTGAAACTTTAAATCTCAATAAACAAAAAATGTTCTTAATTTTTTTATTAATAGTATTTTTAAAAGATTATTTTATTACATTATTAATTTTTAAGTTGAATATTATAAGCAAGTAAAATAATTAAATCAAAGTATAATTTAGTAAACTAATTAAATCAAATTATAAAACCTTTAGTTGAAGTGTGTGTAATAATATATTTGCAGACACATTTGAATACTCCATTTTAAACTAGTCAAATAAAAAATATGAAAAACCAGAAAGTATACATTTGGATTGTAAAAGCTCCTCTCTGCCTCTATTTGCTGATACTATATTTTGAATAAAATGCTTAATATTGAAATTTATAAATACTAATTTAGTTTTAGCAAATTAAATTTTATTTTTTATTTAACTAATTTAAAATTGAGTATATATATATATATATATATATATATATATATATATATATATATATATATATATATATATATATATATATATATATATATATATATATATATGTGTGTGTGTGTGTGTGTGTGTGTGTGTGTGTGTGCGCGCGCGCGCACGCACTAGTAAATAATTTAACAAATTTTGTTTTTCACTTGTGATACTCAAAAAATTATTAAATATAAACTTTGATATTCTTATTATTATTATTATTATTAAATAAAAAATAAAAGCATTATTTATTAATATAAAAAATTAATATCACAAATTTAATAAAATTATAATACATAGAATTTTGATAAGTCTTTTATTTAAATAATTATATGATAATTCTTCAATATTTTTACAATTATTTTTTTCAACTCTAAAATTAATTTTATATAAAAAATTTTATGGTCATAATTAGTTATAAGATAATAAGAAATTATTAGATATTTTCCTAATAAAAATTTAAAAACTAATAAAAAATTAATTATAATACTTCTCTTATATAACAGGAAACTACTTTCAAAAACATTATGGATATATTTTTTAAAAAATAATTATAGATGCAAGTTAAATAAAAATTTGGAAAAATTATAATCACCCCCTGAAATTTAGTCAAACTCACTAATATATCCTTATATTTTCAAAAGTCAACTAACAAGCCTATCACATTTGATTTTATTAACTATTTCCCTCTTATGCTAACTAAATACCCCCTCAAGTTTGATATTTTTAATTTAAACTTGAGGGGGTATTTAGTTAACAGAAGGGGAAAATAGTTAATAAAATCAAAGAGAGCATTTAGTTGACTTTTAAAAATGTAAGAATGAACTAGTGAATAACTGGATAAGCAATGGACACTCAATCACTTGAAAGAGTAAGAAAAATGTGCATAATCATGCATGTTTGCATTGATTATTTATGCTATAATGATATGTGATGACAATATAGTGGATGCATGGTGACATCACTTGACTGTGAACATGATGACCCTAGTTCGGAATATGAACTTTCACGTTTTTTATATTTACGGTGTGATTTCATGTTTCCAAACTAGTGGATGCAAAATGATGACATGAGATGAGCAAAAATAGAGTCTAAATTATTCACATAACATGTAAATTGCTAGTCTCATCACGCAAGCACAATAATATTTATAAATGCTTGTGACAATAAAATAAAATGCAGTATGATAAAATAAACATGCTAAAATGATTGTGTGGTCCTCAAATTTGACTAAGCTTGTGTGGGTTTTGAAGCTTTAACTTCATAGGAATATCAAGCTTTCCTCGTTGGGAGGTTCAAAATAACATGTAGAATGATACTAGTTTGTATACCTTTAAAGCATGCTTTGATAAAGATGAGGCTAGGTTTGATGGAAGGGAGACCTAATTACCTAAGAAAAACACAATGGGAGAGCTAAAACTATATGGAAGTAGGTTTCCAATGCCTCTAAGCGGATAGATTTTTAAGTGTGTATGTGTGTTTCCTCTTTCTCACCCCTCAAAATGGGTTATGGAGACACCTATAAAAATGCGAGGAAGAGGGGGGTATAGGCATGGTCACGTGCGCATCCCTAGGATAAAACACGTGGCCACTCGAAGTGTGTGTGACTACACGCTTAATGTGTTTGCATGTAGTTACATGCACTTTTGCTTATTACACGCTCAATTGGGGATTTTCCAAGCTATTCTGAGGTTGGTTCCTATGGTTTTTAGATCTTCTGGATGTGTTTTCAAAGTCTTCTTTGTCTAATTTGGCCTTAATTTCTAAATTTTAGCGCGTGACACCTAGGGGTGTATACGCGCAGTTCTAAGCAACATGCGTTAATTCTCAGGTTATTTTAAACTATTTCAGGACTACTTCTAGAGGTTTTGGAGTCTTCTGGATGCATTCATGAAGTCCTTTTTTTTGTATTAGCTTCAATTTTAGCATATGACACCTAGAGGGTGTTCGTGGCTACACGCGCACTTCTAAACGATACATGCTAATCTTCGGGTTATTTTTGACTATTCTAAGACCACTTCCATAAGTTTGAAGCCTTCTAGATTTGTTTCTGAAGTCTAGTTTTTCAAAATTAATTTATATTTTTTCATGAAGTTGGGTCCTAGTTTTATGAAATAGACACCTGCTTAACAAGCTGCGTTTTTTAAGAGAAGATTCTCAAAGTAAGCCCTTATTATTCTAATAATTCATATTTCATAAGATCATAGCATAACTTAATGGCTCAGTGATAGATTTCGCACACTTATAGGAATGGTTAGGGTCTTAGGGTTGCACACTTTAGAGGTGCTACAAACGAGTAGACTCTAGTATTTTTGAAGATTTATTTCATCATTGGACCTTTTTGAGGAAAGTCAAATTGGAGGTATGACAGTTGCCTCCTATTTTGTGTGTGTTGCACAGTCACCTAGCACTAGTGTTAATACATATGAAGCAAATGCAAAGATGCAAAAAATTATTTTTTAAGAAGAGAGTTACTTACCTAAGTGTTGTGTCTTCATTATTTGATTATTGGGATACGACCACTATAACCTCTTTGAGTATCAAGTGAATAGATATTGCCACTATAGGCGAATAGATATTGGTACTACAGGTAAATGGATATTATCATTCTAGGCAAATAGATACTACCACTATAGGCAAAAAGATACCACCACTATATGCAAATAAATACTACCACTATAGGCGAATGGATACTGCCACTATAGGCAAATGGATACTACCACTTTAGGTGAATGGATATTGCCATTATAGACGAATGGATACTGCCACTTTAGGCAAATAGATACTGCCACTATAGCTAAATAAGTACTACCACTATAATTTCTTCAGGTGTTAGGCGAATAGATAAATACTGCCACTATAACCTCTTTGGCCGTCAGGTAAATAGATAGATACTACCACTATAACCTCTTTGGGTATTAGGTGAACAGATAGGTACTACCACTATAACCTCTTATAATGTTAGGCAAAAAGGTAGATATTGCCATTATAACCTCTTTGGGTGTCAGGTGAACAGATAGGTTGTTAACTATAGTAAGGTAAGCAATCTTGATTTTGATCTTAAAAAACTTAAATTTGAGCAACTAATATGTTTGCTTCAAGTATTTACAAATTAGGAACAATTTTAAATAATAATGAAATATTGAAGAAAAAAAGTACTATCTCGATCGGACTTATCATAATGACTAAATTGCACAAAAAGTTATAATTTCGGTTGAAGTCTCGATCGGGACCAAAGTAGTCTCGAGAGAGATAAAAGTAAGCAAAATTTAGTAAAAGAGGCAAAATCTATCCCAATTAAGTGTCACGATCGGGACATTGCTCGAGACAGGGCAGTCCCAATCAAGATCAAGGTAGCATTTCAAATATAACAGCTCGTAATGGTTATTTGGTACTAGTCCCGACTAGGACTAATGATATCCTAATTGGGACCTAATAAAATACAGGTCTAAATTTTCATTCAAATGGACTTATATAATAATGGGAACGAAATTATTGTTTTCAACAGCTATAATTGGATTGCTTAAGTACAAATAAGACCTTTGAAGATTGTTTTGAGGTTATGAAACTTGCACATTCATTTATACATACAAGTATTCTATTAAGCTCTCTAAACTCTTCTCAAATTCATTTTTGTTATTGTAAACTCTTATGAGAGTTAGTGAGTGTTAAAATAGGAGTTTTTATTCTTCTATTTTGTTGGTTTAAAAAATGGGAAGTGAGATTCTATTCTAAAGGAATTGGTTTAAGTGTTTAGCCATCAAAACACTTGGGATTTTGGTTCTAGTATAAGCCTTAAAAACACTTGTAATTCAATTTTTAAGTGAGCCTAGGAAACTCAAGTCGTAAGGTTGTAAGAGTGAGCCATAAAACTCTTACTTAATCTCAACCTTATGAATAAGATTAAAGGTGATTGAAAATCCGAACTTGAGGATAAGTTAGGTAGAGACGTTGGATTGTTGTTGAATCTGAACTCCTTAGATCTTTGTGTTCTTCATTCTTCCTTTTTAACTCTTATTCAATTCTTGCAAATAATTCCTTTTAATTTCTCATTTTTATTCGATAGTCCTATTTACCCCCTCTCTAGGACTCTTTCATAGGTATTACCACTATAACCTCCTTAAGTTTTAGGCAAAAAAATATTGCCACTATAACCTCTTCCGGTGTCAAGTGAACATATATTGCCACTATAACCTCTTCCAGTGTCAAGTGAACATATATTGCCACTATAACCTCTTCTGGTGTCAGGCACAAAGGTAGATACTGCCACTATAACCTCTTCCAATGTCAGGCGAACAAATTATTATGATCATTGTGATTGATGTAATGTGTTTTTTCTACCTCTTTTATTTTGTTGTCAATGCTTCTCGATCTTGATTTATGATGATAACTTTTGAATTTTGTCAGTTCATAGTCCTTTTTTTAGTTGGTGATGTTGAAATGATGATACAGTAATGATAATGTCATCACTTGTCATGTTGTAGATGTTATTTTGATGATTTTGAGCAGGATATCCTTTTAGTGATTCTTCCCTATTTTTCTTCTTTCAGGAGGTGCTAAGTTCTTGAAAATGGTGAGGCCGCATGTGGTTTCTTTAGATAGATTTAATCCATATTAGTGTACTTTTGTATGAGTTCGGTGCATGTCTTATGCTCAAATAGAGGTTTAGGACCAGACAAATAAGTATACAAAGTCTCAGGCTGCGCATATGACTGTACGGGAGCATGTCGAGGAGGGAAGTGCACGTAGCTGTGCATGTGGAGCACGTGATCACTTGCCTAGCGCGTGGCCACTCACCTTCCCCTCTATAGTCTATTTAAGATGAGCATTTTTGAGGTTCGGGGAAGTTTCTTCTAGTCTTCTCTGAGTGTTTCTTGTCTTTTCTTGACCCTTTTCAAGTTTCAAATGTTTTCTGCTATGTTTTTGCTTATGAATTTTTGTTTTTCTTTGCATAAGATGGAGTTACCCATATAAATGTAATTGAAGCTGCTTCTTAACAATTCTACATTAACAGATTCATCATAAATCTACAAAGAAGAGAAAATAATTCCAATAAAAGTTAGCATCCTTGCTCATTATGTGTCATTTTACTACCAACCATACAAAGGTGTGTTTCTCAAATGCTTCCATGCTCCATCTTTGTATTTGAGAATATATTACCAACTATCTCTATCTCCATATGTTGTTAATCCTCATCTGAAGGTACGAGAGGGTATAGAAATTCAAAATGAGCTACACTTCCATTTAAAACATTTATATTACTACCTTCAATGTTAACAGCCAATCCAATTGGATTTGTATTATACACTACCTCTTCTCTCATCTCCTGCCTATAATTTTAAACATAAACGATGATATGTCCTTAGTACCAGCTGCTTGCGTGAATCTACCTTTGGACTTGGATTAGGTGGATCCTGAGCCTTTTGGAATACTTAGTTTTTTAATACGGCAACTATTATTAAAAAGCATAGAGGTAAAGTGGCATAACTTAAGAACGACGCTAGTGATTGGGTGACTAACCAAGAGCTTTTAGAACTTATGGCATCAAATTTCTTTCGTAACTTGTATACTGCTGAGACTAAGGATGACTTTTCCTTCTAGTTACTTCGCTAGGTTAAGTAAATATCTTGTGAATGCTCCACAACATCATTTCTCTAGGGATGAAGTAACCCAAGCCATGATGAGTATAAGACCTCATAAATCTCAGGGTCCTAATGGTATACCTACCTCCTTTTATAAAAAAAAATTCTTAGAAAATGGTCGGTGGGTTGGTGATTAATGAGCATGCCTCTTTTTAATCCACAACTATACTTTAAAGAAACTAATAAAAATACAAATATAAAATATAGCTATAACCCACAAGTTCAAAGCTACTAACTTAAGATCATCGTAGCGCCCAGATGGAGGGTTAGCAACTGCAGGCACTGATGTTCTAAAATTGAGAACATTTATTATTCTTGCTTTTGTAATGGATATTATTTGCTGCTCCATAACTTCATGAATGGCAACCCTGAGCCACATATTGTGAACTCTTATAATCCGAACAATGAAATATAATGTTCTTTAAACTAAAATATATTTACATTCCAAAGAACGTAGACGGCTAAATAAATGATGTAAAATTATAAACAAAAGATGTAAATTATAGGTAGATGTTTGAATAAACTAACAGAGCAACCAAAAACAGCAAATAGATAGCTCGATGCTTGGTAAGTACTCGGTAATTGCTTGGTGCTCAGATACTGCAGTAAATGGGGGCCAATTTTATTTTTTATTTTATCAATAACAGTTGCCAGCATTAGCAGATCGACTAGGTTGCTATCATTGAAGTCGTTGCTCGTCGACGAGGAAACCTCCCTTGTCATCTCAGTCCTTGCTAGTGTTGTTATCACTTTTGTTGTGCTCAAAGTCCTTTCATATATTTTTTACCAAGCCCGAGTAACATCTTCTGATGTCGTAATCTGCCTGTTGCTTTTTCAAATTATGCTAAAACTAAAGAACTTGGCAAATCGTTTCATCAGCACTAAATTTGTAAATAAGCGGCTGCTTAATGAGTTTTGGGCAGAACGTCCTTTTGTCAAACTCGGTAAAAAAGGGAATGCGAGAGGTAAGTGGAAGCAGCTCCGAGATAGCTTGCTTTAGAACCAGGGGCTTCGAGAAATCTCATGAGCTAGAGAATAGCAAACTCGGGTGATCGATTTTCACAAAATTTGTTGTTCGTTGCTTGGAGTCTAAATACCCATGAAGTCAGTATCCGGTAGTAAATGCTCGTTTGGAGTTGATGCTCAGATATATATCCCAGGCTTCGATGCTCGGTTATCATTTTGGTTGCTCAGTGAATGAATGGCACATTCTATGTATGGATTCTTAGCAATATCGTGTCCACTGAACCTGACTTAAACATGAATGGATGCTAGTGCTGGTGCCTTGAGTGGTTTGGGCTTCTGACAACTTCAACTTGTTCTGATAGCTTGTGACCAGTTTTGGTGCTCTATCTAATTTTCTCGTTATTTGTCTGGAATTTAAAAATACCTACTAAAGTTGGGGTCTATTCAGGACACCTCAGACTCAAATGAAAAAAAAAAAAAAAAAACTATATTGCAAATTATAGCAAATTTATAATTACAACAACTCATTTGATATAATTTACTTATAAACTTATTTGTGAGAAATTTTGTATTTTTCTTTCATTTAAAACCAATAACAAGAATAATAATAATAAAAGATTACAACTGATCCATTGTGAGTTTACAACAAAGCTCAGAGGGCTTGAGTATTTAATCCGTGATGCATGCAATTATTTACTAATTAAATACTAAATACAAGGCAATTAAGTATATATAAATATAGTTGCAGCTACTTGATTATATGTATATTATACCTCAAGAGGAACAAAAGCAGTGTATTGAATATCATAAGTATAAACGACAAGAGCATCCAACTCATTATTGGACATATCAATCATTCCATCACCACTGCCATCTGCATATCTGATGGAGAAATAGGCCCTGAAAAAAGGGCTGTTAAAAGCTTTCTTCACCTCTCCCCTGCTCAAAACTCCATCCCCATTCATGTCGAATTGCTTGAAAATTTCCCTTAGCTGATATTTAGTTAGCGGCACAGCTGAAGTAACATCTTTGTGTACAACTAAAAAGGGTGCACGCATGTTTAACTTTTGCCGTGTGTTACGCGTGCTCAATTTGTTGATACACAAAGGGTTTTTACAGAACCTGCCTTTGTTTTCCTTTATCAATTTTTTCTATTTGATTGATGCCTCCACTTCATGCATATATTATTCTCTCTTATCTTATCTACCTAAAAATTTCTCAAATCCAAAAACTTTTGTGAAATCCAAAAACTTTCGTGAATGATATTTGGTATAGTGGCTAAACTTCGCAGCATCACCTAAAAATTTGGGTCCAAATCCCCTCCCTACATGTAAATTCTTTTATTTAAGCTATTCACAAATTTCCATTGAATTTAACTACTTTGCTATTAGTATTATAATTTCAGTTTTTTAGGAAAAGATTTCAATTTACACCTAATGTTTAGTGCGAGACTCAATTAGACTCTTTATTTATTTTATTTAAAAATAATGTTAACGTTGCTCATTGGATCATCTTGTCCCTTACATCTAAACAAATTGTAAAAGAGTCCTTAAAACTAGTTTTCTATCAAAAAATTTCAAACTTTAAATCTCAATAAAAAAAAAATATAAGTCCTTAAATTATACGCATGCCCCTTTTTTTTTTTTGAAAATTACATATGCACCCTATCCTCTATTGGCCCATAATTACGGGTGCAACCGAACCAAATTGTTCATGATTTGTTTGGAGTTTGGCTCAAAAAAAACTCGTTCAAATTCATTTGTTAAGTTAAATATGAGCCCAAACTTCATTTTGAGGCTCTAAGCTAAACGAGCTAAGCCCGAGCTTTATTAAGTTCGGCTCGTTCATTAGCTCGCGAGTAGGGTTGTTTAGAGGTTCATTTACATATCCGTTTGGAGGCTCGTTATATTAGGTGATGGTAGTAAATAGGTATAACTTAATTTAAATATTAATATTCAATAAATATCATTTAATTTGGTAAGTCAATATTATATAAGTAAAGACAATACTAATTAAATTAGTAGTAATTAATATAAAATATTACATATAACAACATTATGTACTCACTATAATATTATATCATTTTTTACATGTATATTAACATTGATATTATAATAAGTAAATATTATACAATACTAATTAAATATTATACAATATTCATTAAATATTTATTAATTTACATTTAACCCTAATTTAAATAGCATAATATCTATAACTAATAAATCATAATTCTCTTGGATAATACAAAATTAATAATATTTTTATTTTAAAGTAATTCATAAATATTAATATTAAGTAATGTAAATTTAAATTAATATATATGTAAACACCCAAATTTTGATGTTTTGATGGAATTAATTGGGAATTTAAATGTGAATTTTATCTTAATTTATTTTATTAACATTAAATGGGAATTATTAAATTTAAATAATTTTATTAAATTGGAGTTAACAAAAAAATTGTAATTTAGTTTTTAAGAGTATATATATATATATATATATATATATATATATATATATATATATATATATATATATATATATTGGTGTGGATTTTTTTAAATATAATATTCCTAGTGGGTGTACTTTTGTATTTTTTTAAAAATAATAATAATAATAATAATTTTTTTCTTTTTGATTTTCTTTTCCTTTTTTTTTCTTTTTCTTTCTTTTTCTTTTTTTCTTCTCCTTCTTCTTCCTCTCCTCCGTCCTGTTACTGTCAAATCGCACCACCATTGCCTCACTACTGCCACTATCATGTCACACCACCACTTTTGGCGTTGCCACCACCTGCAAGTCCTCCCCTCCATTTCTGGCGATCTCAACTTCCTTCTCCATCCAATTTCTTCAAGTCACCGAAATCTTCCCTTGAACGCCTACCAGGATTCCTATCATTTCAGGCCGAGCTCGACAACTCAATTTCTTCGTCTCCTCTTGGGCTTCGATTCCCCTAAGGTAATTCATCTAATCATCACTAATTTCCACTTCAATTTTGAGAAATTTTTTTTAGGTTTCAGCTTTTATTTTTTTATTAATTGAGTTTAAATTTGGTTAGTTTATGTTAAATTGACTTAGGATTATCAAAATTGGTGTTATAAGCTTTGCAAATATATATTTAGATTTAATTTTGGAGATGATTTTCAAAATAGCACTATTTCAAGGCTCGGGTTACTGTTCTGACATTGACCCGAGATCTGAAAATATTTTATATTTTTAATAAATCTTACTAATTATTTTGAGCAAGTTTTGTGAATGAAGTTTGTTGAAATTGTGTATAGAATTTTTATTATGAATTTTTGAATGTTTATGCCAAAATTAAATTTTTGAAAAAATAATTAGAAATTAGTAATTTTTATTATTTTAAGTAAATTATTGATAATTATGATTTTTTAGATAGATTTTGAGTAATAGTAGCACTAAAATAATTTTTATAATTTATTTCCTATTTTTAGCTAATTAATATTAATTTTCAGAAAATAATAGAATAATAAACTTATTTATTGTTTTTAAGCCTAAATAAATTATTTTTTGATTTTGTGATTTATTTGAGTAATTTAAATGGTTATTTGTAATTAATGTTATTTAATTGTAAAATTTGAATTAAGTATATTTATTGATGAAAATTTAAATATAAGCTAGAATTTTACTATTTATTGAAAAATATATATGTTTTATGTTTCGTTATGAAAATAAATGAATTTGCTATATATAAATTTGATTGTATAATTTTTTTGGGGAGATTTGAAAGAAAATTATATTATTTTATGATCTCTGTGAATTGTGGTTTTTTGTTGGGCATTTAATGCAGTTCAGAGGCCCAACCTGAAACTGGGTGATTGTGTGAATATTCGAAGTGCATTTTTATGTAGGAACGACTCTACTTTTAGTAGAGAGATATTCATTTTACAAAGGAGACTTTGCCAAATTTTTGGTAGATTTTTCTTAAACCGTGACATCGACCTGTGTCAAAATTCTAATTTTAGTTGACTTTTTATCTTTGGTCGAGTCAATTTCATCAATTCCATAGTTTTCATAATTTCTGAGAATATTCATGAATTTATTTATTTTATTTTACAAGCATATTTTAAATAAATGTTATTTATTTTAGAGAACTCTGGGATACAAGCTATAGCACCAGGACAGCAGAGAACACATTGCCTAACACGCTTAACCTGTCACGACCCAAATCAGGAGTCATGACCAGCGCTAGGGAATAGGAATTCTTTCAAATCTGGAACCCGTAGCAAGCTTTAAAAGAAAAAAAGCATGTAATAAATAAATACACCAGAATTTAAATCTTAAATCAATATATAAAATAAATACTTTTGTCATATCATAAAATAAAAATATTTCATACAATATTCAAAGAAAGATCTTTGACATTAAAACCATTCTACAAATACAACAACTACTACTACTACTAATACTACTGCAGTTTTCTAGAGTACAATAGAAATTAGGTAAGTAATTTATATAGACTAGCCGGGGCTGAAGAAGTCCGGCTGATGGACCTACTACTGAGGTATGAGGAAGAAAAATCTCCTGTAAAAATAACAACTGAGGGGAGTCAAACCTCACTAAGTGAATTATTATATTATATATACATGCACCTCCTAATGTAATATGCAATCAATTATCAGTATATATAATAATATATACAAACATTTCACACAAATGCTGAAATCACTTTTATGTATAATAAATGCAGAAAACATTATTTGAATGAATGATCAAATAGAACCCTATTTAATCGCAACCTCAATCAATAACATCTCTTTAGCCATACAGACTCACTTAATTCCAAATTAATTCGCTTATTCCATTTTAGACAGTAGACTGGCCCTAAGACACTAAGTCAAATAAACTCCAACAGTCTCACTTTCAGTGTGATTGGCCCCGAAACACTAGGTCAACCTAGTTCCAGCAACTACACTATTCAATCACATCAATCTCAAAATCAATCAATCAAATCAAAGTCACCTTAAGTGATTCGCAACTCAATCCTTAATATATCGCACCGATATGTATACGGTCCTAGTGCTGCCCACTAGGTAGTACGTTTTATTGATATCCTTCAATTAAATTAAATATACATATAGGAAATAAATAATGCATAATTAAATCACCAACGACATTCATAATAATGAAATAAACCATATATATACCAGAAATATATCAAAAATATAATAAGTATTTCTCAAGTATATATATACTAAATAAATTCAAAATCAACCATAAATATACCGAATGTAAACCATAAATATACCAAAAATATATTAAATGTATTTTGAAAATATATCATGCATTTATAGTGAAATATACCAAAAAGATACTAAAAATATACCTAACATTTACTAAAACATTTAATAAAATAATTCATGTATAACCACATATTAGAAACATAAATATTCAAAATCATGCATCTTATATATGATGTATATATAAGATAATAGCTCACAATGCCACGCTCCACAAGACTAGCTCGACGGGCCTGGTCTAATAGGCATCGGCTCAACGCAACTAGAAAATAAAATAATAATAATAATTAGAATAAATCTAACTTATGTTTCTAAAGAGACTCAATCTAGGAATACGAAACTCAAACAAAACACAAAAACTTAGGATCGACCCAACATCACATTTTATGAGAATTCTATCAAAAATTCGGTAGAACCTCCTCTGTAAAATGAACATCTCTTTACTAAAAAGTAGAGCCGATTCTGCAAGAAAAACACACTTCTATCACAAATTCACAACACCTCATGTTGGAACCCCGAACTATACAATTCCTCAACCAAGGTTCACAATTCACCAAAAATACAATTAATATAATAAATATATTAAAAATCAATAAATTCCATAAATATCATCAAAATACCAAAATATAATTTATTTAAACAATAAAACACCAAATACAATTATTTTCACAATTATTAAATAAAAAATCCCAAATAATAATATAATATTATTAAAAATCCAATATAAAATAGTAAAAATTCACTTTTATATATTCAAATAGCTTAAATATCTTAAAAATGTATTAAAAATAATTAAAAACTCATTTAATCACCAAATTAGTAAATAATATATTATTTGAAAATAATTTTCAAAAATTAGTATTAATTAGTTTAAAAATAGTAAATAATTTATAAAAATCATTTTAATACCCTAAATAATACTAAAACCATTTAAAACATATTATTTAGCTATACTTATCACAAAATTACACAATTAACTCAATAATTCAAAATATACATAATATAATTAATATTCTTAAAAATTATATAAATTCACCAAAAATCATTTTAAATATTCTAAAATTATCAAATCACATAATAAACACCAATTGAACTACATTTTCATTAAAAGAAATTAATTAAGATAATTATCAATAATTCAATATTTAATATTTAAATAATAAAAAATTAACCGAAATTCAAATTAATTCAAAAAATTCACAAAAAATATATTTGAGAAGCTTGAGCTATAACAAACAACATTTCTTAAGCAAGATTTCATGAATCGACCTAAATCAAGTTCAAAAAAATCAAAAACCCTAAAACACATAAACTAAAAATTGGAGATGTCCAAAAATCTATAGATTTTAAGCTCAAATGGAGCTCAGAAATGGACTTACCGGATGAAAAGCTATTGAAAGAGACCTGTTCGATGTCAAATGGTTGCCGAAATCTCACTGGCATTCAAGAGCTCCAATACTCGGCCTCTTTTTCTTTTCGTTGATCCAGGCAGCTACAGGCAATTCTAGTGGTGGTGGGTGGTAGCTTGGAACTTCCTGGGTCGACAATGGTTGGTGGTAGAGGGTGGGGCTGTAATAACCCATATTTTTTTAAATTATTTTAATATATAATCAAGATATGCATTATTAATAAATTTAAAAGTTATATTTAATTATTTATTATTTTGTGATTAATCATTATTATTTTATATTTAATTATATTTTCTACATAAATATTTTATTTTGAAACTTATTATTTTGGACATTTAATTTGCATTGTATTATTTTAATAATATTTAATTTAGTGCATTATTATTTTAATATTATAATTTTAATAAATTACATTATTAGTATTAGTATTATATATTGTTAATTTATATGTGTATATGTTAATATATGTGTTATATATATATATATATATATATATATATATATATATATATATATATATACACACACACACACATTTACAATAAAAAAATGTGAAGAACACATAAAAACATAAAGTGTTCTTCCTTCCTCCCCGTGCCACCGTCTGATTCTTTCCCCTTTCATTATGCCTCCCCGTTCTTCGCCGGACTACCACCTTCCTCTTCCAGCCTTGTCGCCACCTTCCTCCTCCTTCTCCAACGTT
>CANTUR010001595.1:0-167846 GCA_947683625.1 Mallotus nudiflorus
TTGCGCATCATTGAACGCAAAAAGTTAAGTGGTGCAAATTTGATCACAAATGGTTCTAGACAAGATATCCAATGTTCCAATCACATATGCACAATAATAATCACATATTCTAGCTTTCTAAACCCATAAATATGAATCAGATTGTTGAATGCACAATTTGTGCGCATTTGCTCCTGTTTGAACGCAAAATGTTAACTTGTGCACATATATGTACAAATTGTTTAAAACTTGCAATCCAGTGTTCCAATTACGTATTTTCAATCCCAAACACACGTATTCCAGCATTCAAAAATTCAAAATCTAATTGATTTAATTGAATGCACAATTTGTGCACATTTGCGCATGTTTGAACGCAAAAAGTTAAATGGTGCAAATTTGTTCACAAATGGTTCTTGACAAGATATCCAATCTTCCAATCACATCTGCACAATACTAATCACATATTCTAGCTTTCTAAACCCATAAATGTGAATCAGATTGTTGAATGCACAATTTGTGCGCATTTGCTCCTGTTTGAACGCAAAATGTTAACTCGTGCAAATTTATGCACAAATTGTTTAAAACTTGTTCCAATTACATATTTTCAATCCAAAAGAAATATTCCAGCATTCAAAACTTGAAAATCTAATTGATTTAATTGAATGCACAATTTGTGCACATTTGCGCAAGTTTGAACGCAAAATGTTAAATGGTGCAAATTTGTTCACAAATGGTTCTAGAAAAGATATCCAATGTTCCAATCACATATGGGCAATAATAGTCACATATTATAGCTTTCTAAACCCATAAATATGAATCAGATTGTTGAATGCACAATCTTTGCGCATTTGCTGCTGTTTGAACGCAAAATGTTAACTCGTGCAAATTTATACACAAATTGTTTAAAAATTGCAATCCAATGTTCCAATTACATATTTTCAATCCTAAACATGTATTCCAGCATTCCAAACTTGAAAATATAATTGATTTAATTGAATGCACAATTTGTGCACATTTTGCGCATGTTTGAACGCAAAAAGTTAAATGGTGTAAACTTGTTCACAATTGGTTCTAGACAAGATATCCAATGTTCCAATCACATATGAACAATACTAATCACATATTCTAGCTTTCTAAACCCTTAAATATGAATCAGATTGTTGAATGCACAATTTGGGCACATTTGCTGCTGTTTGAATGCAAAATGTTAACTCGTGCAAATTTATGCACAAATTGTTTAAAACTTGCAATCCACTGTTCCAGTTACATATTTTCAATCCCAAACACGTATTCCAGCATTCCAAACTTGAAAATCTAATTGATTTAATTGAATGCACAATTTGTGCACATTTGCGCATGTTTCAACGCAAAAAGTTAAATGGTGCAAATTTGTTCACGAATGGTTCTAGACAAGATATCCAATGTTGCAATCACATATGCACAATACTAATCACATATTCTAGCTTTCCAAACCCATAAATATGAATCAGATTGTTGAATGCACAATTTGTGCGCATTTCCTCATGTTTGAACGCAAAATGTTAACTCGTTCAAATTTATGCACAAATTGGTTAAAACATGTAATTTAATGTTCCAATTACATATTTTCAATCCTAAAGACATATTCCAGCATTCAAAACTTGAAAAATCTAATTGATTTAATTGAATGCACAGTTTGTGCACATTTGCGCATGTTTGAACATAAAAAGTTAAATGGTGCAAATTTGTTCACAAATGGTTCTACACAAGATATCCATTGTTCCAATCACATATGCACAATACTAATCACATATTCTAGTGTTCTAAACCCTTAAATATGAATCAGATTGTTGAATGCACAATTTGTGCGCATTTGCTCCTCTTTGAACGCAAAATGTTAACACATTCAAATTTATGCACAAATTCATTAAAACATGGATTTTAATGTTCCAATTACATATTTTCAATCCTAAACACATATTCCAGCATTCCAAACTTGTAAATGCAGTTGATTTAATTGAATGCACAATTTGTGCACATTTGCGCATGTTTGAACGCAAAAAGTTAAATGGTGCAAATTTGTTCACAAATGGTTCTAGACAAGATATCCAATGTTCCAATCACATATGCACAATAATAATCACATATTCTGGCTTTCCAAACCCATAAATATGAATCAGATTGTTGAATGCACAATTTGTGCGCATTTGCTCCTGTGTGAACGCAAAATGTTAACTCGTGCAAATTTATGCACAAATTGATTAAATCATGTAATTTAATGTTCCAATTACATATTTTCAATCCTAAACAAATATTCCATCATTCCAAACTTGTAAATGTAGTTGATTTAACGGAATGCACAATTTGTGCACATTTGCGCATGTTTGAACGCAAAAAGTTAAATGGTGCAAATTTGTTCACCAATGGTTCTAGACAAGATATCCAATGTTCCAATAACATATGCACAATACTAATCACATAGACTAGCTTTCTAAACCCATAAATATGAATCATATTGTTGAATGCACAATTTGTGCGCATTTGCTCTTGTTTGAACACAAAATGTTAACTCGTGCAAATTTATGCACAAATTGATTAAAACATGTAATTTAATGTTCCAATTACATATTTTCAATCCTAAACATATATTACAGCATTCAAAACTTGTAAATGTAGTTGATTTAACATAATGCACAATTTGTGCACCTTTGCGCATGATTGAACGCAAACAGTTAATGGTGCAAATTTGATCACAAATGGTTCTAGACAAGGTATCCCATGTTCCAATCACATATGCACAGTAATAATCACATATTCTAGCTTTCTAAACCCTTAAATATGAATCAGATTGTTGAATGCACAATTTGTGCGCATTTGCTCCTATTTGAACGCAAAATGTTAACTCGTGCAAATTTATGCACAAATTGATTAAAACATGTATTTTAATGTTCCAATTACATGTTTTCAATCCTAAACATATATTCCAGCATTCAAAACTTGTAAATGTAGTTGATTTAACTGAATGCACAATTTGTGCACATTTGCGCATGATTGAACGGAAAAAGTTAAATGGTGCAAATTTGTTCACAAATGGATCTAGAGAAGATATCCAATGTTCCAATCACATATGCACAATAATAATAAAATATTCTAGCTTTGTAAACCCTTTAATATGAATTAGATTGTTGAATGCACAATTTGTGCGCATTTGCTCCTCTTTGAACGCAAAATGTTAACTCGTGCAAATTTATGCACAAATTTATTAAAACATGTAATTTAATGTTCTAATTACATATTTTCAATTTTAAACATATATTCCAGCATTCCAAACTTGTAAATGTAGTTGATTTAACTGAATGCACAATTTGTGCACATTTGCGCATCATTGAACGCAAAAAGTTAAGTGGTGCAAATTTGATCACAAATGGTTCTAGACAAGATATCCAATGTTCCAATCACATATGCACAATAATAATCACATATTCTAGCTTTCTAAACCCATAAATATGAATCAGATTGTTGAATGCACAATTTGTGCGCATTTGCTCCTGTTTGAACGCAAAATGTTAACTTGTGCACATATATGTACAAATTGTTTAAAACTTGCAATCCAGTGTTCCAATTACGTATTTTCAATCCCAAACACACGTATTCCAGCATTCAAAAATTCAAAATCTAATTGATTTAATTGAATGCACAATTTGTGCACATTTGCGCATGTTTGAACGCAAAAAGTTAAATGGTGCAAATTTGTTCACAAATGGTTCTTGACAAGATATCCAATCTTCCAATCACATCTGCACAATACTAATCACATATTCTAGCTTTCTAAACCCATAAATGTGAATCAGATTGTTGAATGCACAATTTGTGCGCATTTGCTCCTGTTTGAACGCAAAATGTTAACTCGTGCAAATTTATGCACAAATTGTTTAAAACTTGTTCCAATTACATATTTTCAATCCAAAAGAAATATTCCAGCATTCAAAACTTGAAAATCTAATTGATTTAATTGAATGCACAATTTGTGCACATTTGCGCAAGTTTGAACGCAAAATGTTAAATGGTGCAAATTTGTTCACAAATGGTTCTAGAAAAGATATCCAATGTTCCAATCACATATGGGCAATAATAGTCACATATTATAGCTTTCTAAACCCATAAATATGAATCAGATTGTTGAATGCACAATCTTTGCGCATTTGCTGCTGTTTGAACGCAAAATGTTAACTCGTGCAAATTTATACACAAATTGTTTAAAAATTGCAATCCAATGTTCCAATTACATATTTTCAATCCTAAACATGTATTCCAGCATTCCAAACTTGAAAATATAATTGATTTAATTGAATGCACAATTTGTGCACATTTGCGCATGTTTGAACGCAAAAAGTTAAATGGTGTAAACTTGTTCACAATTGGTTCTAGACAAGATATCCAATGTTCCAATCACATATGAACAATACTAATCACATATTCTAGCTTTCTAAACCCTTAAATATGAATCAGATTGTTGAATGCACAATTTGGGCACATTTGCTGCTGTTTGAATGCAAAATGTTAACTCGTGCAAATTTATGCACAAATTGTTTAAAACTTGCAATCCACTGTTCCAGTTACATATTTTCAATCCCAAACACGTATTCCAGCATTCCAAACTTGAAAATCTAATTGATTTAATTGAATGCACAATTTGTGCACATTTGCGCATGTTTCAACGCAAAAAGTTAAATGGTGCAAATTTGTTCACGAATGGTTCTAGACAAGATATCCAATGTTGCAATCACGTATGCACAATACTAATCACATATTCTAGCTTTCCAAACCCATAAATATGAATCAGATTGTTGAATGCACAATTTGTGCGCATTTCCTCATGTTTGAACGCAAAATGTTAACTCGTTCAAATTTATGCACAAATTGGTTAAAACATGTAATTTAATGTTCCAATTACATATTTTCAATCCTAAAGACATATTCCAGCATTCAAAACTTGAAAAATCTAATTGATTTAATTGAATGCACAGTTTGTGCACATTTGCGCATGTTTGAACATAAAAAGTTAAATGGTGCAAATTTGTTCACAAATGGTTCTACACAAGATATCCATTGTTCCAATCACATATGCACAATACTAATCACATATTCTAGTGTTCTAAACCCTTAAATATGAATCAGATTGTTGAATGCACAATTTGTGCGCATTTGCTCCTCTTTGAACGCAAAATGTTAACACATTCAAATTTATGCACAAATTCATTAAAACATGGATTTTAATGTTCCAATTACATATTTTCAATCCTAAACACATATTCCAGCATTCCGAACTTGTAAATGCAGTTGATTTAATTGAATGCACAATTTGTGCACATTTGCGCATGTTTGAACGCAAAAAGTTAAATGGTGCAAATTTGTTCACAAATGGTTCTAGACAAGATATCCAATGTTCCAATCACATATGCACAATAATAATCACATATTCTGGCTTTCCAAACCCATAAATATGAATCAGATTGTTGAATGCACAATTTGTGCGCATTTGCTCCTGTGTGAACGCAAAATGTTAACTCGTGCAAATTTATGCACAAATTGATTAAATCATGTAATTTAATGTTCCAATTACATATTTTCAATCCTAAACAAATATTCCATCATTCCAAACTTGTAAATGTAGTTGATTTAACGGAATGCACAATTTGTGCACATTTGCGCATGTTTGAACGCAAAAAGTTAAATGGTGCAAATTTGTTCACCAATGGTTCTAGACAAGATATCCAATGTTCCAATAACATATGCACAATACTAATCACATAGACTAGCTTTCTAAACCCATAAATATGAATCATATTGTTGAATGCACAATTTGTGCGCATTTGCTCCTGTTTGAACGCAAAATGTTAACTCGTGCAAATTTATGCACAAATTGATTAAAACATGTAATTTAATGTTCCAATTACATATTTTCAATCCTAAACATATATTACAGCATTCAAAACTTGTAAATGTAGTTGATTTAACATAATGCACAATTTGTGCACCTTTGCGCATGATTGAACGCAAACAGTTAATGGTGCAAATTTGATCACAAATGGTCCTAGACAAGGAATCCCATGTTCCAATCACATATGCACAGTAATAATCACATATTCTAGCTTTCTAAACCCTTAAATATGAATCAGATTGTTGAATGCACAATTTGTGCGCATTTGCTCCTATTTGAACGCAAAATGTTAACTCGTGCAAATTTATGCACAAATTGATTAAAACATGTATTTTAATGTTCCAATTACATGTTTTCAATCCTAAACATATATTCCAGCATTCGAAACTTGTAAATGTAGTTGATTTAACTAAATGCACAATTTGTGCACATTTGCGCATGATTGAACGCAAAAAGTTAAATGGTGCAAATTTGTTCACAAATGGATCTAGAGAAGATATCCAATGTTCCAATCACATATGCACAATAATAATAAAATATTCTAGCTTTGTAAACCCTTTAATATGAATTAGATTGTTGAATGCACAATTTGTGCGCATTTGCTCCTCTTTGAACGCAAAATGTTAACTCGTGCAAATTTATGCACAAATTTATTAAAACATGTAATTTAATGTTCTAATTACATATTTTCAATTTTAAACATATATTCCAGCATTCCAAACTTGTAAATGTAGTTGATTTAACTGAATGCACAATTTGTGCACATTTGCGCATCATTGAATGCAAAAAGTTAAGTGGTGCAAATTTGATCACAAATGGTTCTAGACAAGATATCCAATGTTCCAATCACATATGCACAATAATAATCACATATTCTAGCTTTCTAAACCCATAAATATGAATCAGATTGTTGAATGCACAATTTGTGCGCATTTGCTCCTGTTTGAACGCAAAATGTTAACTTGTGCACATATATGTACAAATTGTTTAAAACTTGCAATCCAGTGTTCCAATTACGTATTTTCAATCCCAAACACACGTATTCCAGCATTCAAAAATTCAAAATCTAATTGATTTAATTGAATGCACAATTTGTGCACATTTGCGCATGTTTGAACGCAAAAAGTTAAATGGTGCAAATTTGTTCACAAATGGTTCTTGACAAGATATCCAATCTTCCAATCACATATGCACAATACTAATCACATATTCTAGCTTTCTAAACCCATAAATATGAATCAGATTGTTGAATGCACAATTTGTGCGCATTTGCTCCTGTTTGAACGCAAAATGTTAACTCGTGCAAATTTATGCACAAATTGTTTAAAACTTGTTCCAATTATAATATGAACCCTAAAAGGGATCACAACGCCTGAATATGAAGAATTCAAGCTAATTAGGCTACATGGAGTGCCAAGGACCATTGTGAGTGATAGGGATGTCAAATTCCTAAGTCACTTTTGGAAGACTCTTTGGGGAAAGATGGGGACAAAGCTTTTGTATTCTACAACTTGTCATCCACAAACGGATGGACAAACGGAGGTGGTCAATAGGACACTTTCAACACTTTTGAGGGCTGTCATCCAAAGAAATCTGAAGAATTGGGAAGATTGTTTGCCACATGTGGAATTTGCTTACAATAGGAGTGTGCATGGTTCAACAAATTGCTCATCATTTGAAGTTGTGTATGGATTCAACCCAATGACTCCATTAGATTTGCTACCATTGCCATTGGACAAAGCTAATCTAGAGGGGAAACAAAAAGCTGAGTTCATCAAGACTTTGCATGAGAGGGTGTGTGCAAACATTGAGAAGAAGACACTCCAATATGAAAAGCAACACAACAAGGGGAGGAAGCAAGTCATTTTTGAGCCCGGAGATTGGGTGTGGGTGCACTTGAGGAAGGAAAGATTTCCTAACCAAAGGAAATCAAAGCTTATGCCAAGAGGAGATGGTCCTTTTAAAGTGCTTCAACGCATCAACAACAATGCCTACAAGCTAGAACTTCCAAGTGAGTATGGCAATGTTAGTGCTACATTTAATGTTAGTGACTTGTCTTTGTTTGATTTAGGTGATAAAGATGATGGAGCTGATTTGAGGACAAATCCTTTTGAAGAAAGGGGGAATGATGTGAATCCAAGTTCAAAGCCTAAAGAGATCCAAGATCCATTAATAGTACAAGAAGGCCCAATCACAAGGTCCAAATCCAAGAAGCTTCAAGAAGCCATATTGGGTTTAATTAAGGACATTTGGAAAGCCCACGAATTTCAGCCCAATAAGGCATCCATGGAGGCCCAAGGAATAATATTTAACTTGTTTTTGTGTTAATAACAATTAGGGTTACATGTAGCCACCATATACAAGTTAATAGGGTAATTAATACTAAGTAATGGCTATTATTATGGGTAGTGGTTACTAAAGTTAATGGGGTAATCAATAACAAGTAATGGCTATTAATGTGGGTAATGGTTATTAAGGCCATTTAAGAGTAAAAGTAATCCTGTGTGTGAGTCTATTTTAGTAGTGTGAGCATGGACTTGTACTCTATATAAACAAGTCCTTTTCTTTCTTTTGTAGCATGAATGAATTTGATATATGAACTATAACTTTGTTTGAGTTTTACTGTGAGGAATTTTGTCTTTAATTTCTTGCATAAACTTTGTGACTTATCAAGCTTTCTTCTAGCTTGTGGTGTCAAAATCTAAATCTTTGTTTTCTTGTTATTTATCAAACTTTCTTGTTTGTGGCATAAGAGGAAATTCAAAGTCTATCTTAGTATCTTTATCCTTGTTGGTAAAGGGGTTAAGTAGCATCTATCTTCTTACTTCAATCTTTGAACGATCCGAATTTGTGGATTAAATTGGTAATTTCTAGTTTTCTTTCAATTCAACTTATCATAGTATTCTTGCTATTGGGGAGTTAATTGATGAAACCTACAATTCCCATCAATTTGTGCATAAGTTTGCACGAGTTAACATTTTGCGTTCAAATAGGAGCAAATGCACACAAATTGTGCATTCAACAATCTGATTCATATTTAAGGGTTTAGAAAGCTAGAATATGTGATTATTACTGTGCTTATGTGATTGGAACATGGGATACCTTGTCTAGAACCATTTGTGATCAAATTTGCACCATTAACTGTTTGCGTTCAATCATGCGCAAATGTGCACAAATTATGCATTATGTTAAATCAACTACATTTACATGTTTTGAATGCTGTAATATATGTTTAGGATTGAAAATATGTAATTGGAACATTAAATTACATGTTTTAATCAATTTGTGCATAAATTTGCACGAGTTAACATTTTGCCTTCAAACAGGAGCAAATGCGCACAAATTGTGCATTCAACAATATGATTCATATTTATGGGTTTAGAAAGCTAGTCTATGTGATTAGTATTGTGCATATGTTATTGGAACATTGGATATCTTGTCTAGAACCATTGGTGAACAAATTTGCACCATTTAACTTTTTGCGTTCAAACATGCGCAAATGTGCACAAATTGTGCATTCCGTTAAATCAACTACATTTACAAGTTTGGAATGATGGAATATTTGTTTAGGATTGAAAATATGTAATTGGAACATTAAATTACATGATTTAATCAATTTGTGCATAAATTTGCACGAGTTAACATTTTGCGTTCACACAGGAGCAAATGCGCACAAATTGTGCATTCAACAATCTGATTCATATTTATGGGTTTGGAAAGCCAGAATATTTGATTATTATTGTGCATATGTGATTGGAACATTGGATATCTTGTCTAGAACCATTTGTGAACAAATTTGCACCATTTAACTTTTTGCATTCAAACATGCGCAAATGTGCACAAATTGTGCATTCCGTTAAATCAACTACATTCACAAGTTTGGAATGCTGGAATATGTGTTTAGGATTGAAAATATGTAATTGGAACATTAAATTACATGAATTAATCAATTTGTGCATAAATTTGCACGAGTTAACATTTTGCGTTCACACAGGAGCAAATGCGCACAAATTGTGCATTCAACAATCTGATTCATATTTAAGGGTTTAGAATGCTAGAATATGTGATTAGTATTGTGCATATGTGATTGGAATAATGGATATCTTGTGTAGAACCATTTGTGAACAAATTTGCACCATTTAACTTTTTGTGTTCAAACATGCGCAAATGTGCACAAACTGTGCATTCAATTAAATCAATAAGATTTTCGAGTTTGGAATGCTGTAATATGTCTTTAGGATTGAAAATATGTAATTGGAACATTAAATTACATGTTTTAACCAATTTGTGCATAAATTTGAACGAGTTAACATTTTGCGTTCAAACATGAGGAAATGCGCACAAATTGTGCATTCAACAATCTGATTCATATTTGTGGGTTTGGAAAGCTAGAATATGTGATTAGTATTGTGCATATGTGATTGCAACATTGGATATCTTGTCTAGAACCATTCGTGAACAAATTTGCACCATTTAACTTTTTGCGTTGAAACATGCGCAAATGTGCACAAATTGTGCATTCAATTAAATCAATTAGACTTTCAAGTTTGGAATGCTGGAATACGTGTTTAGGATTGAAAATATGTAACTGGAACAGTGGATTGCAAGTTTTAAACAATTTGTGCATAAATTTGCACGAGTTAACAATTTGCGTTCAAACAGGAGCAAATGCGCACAAATTGTGCATTCAACAATCTGATTCATATTTATGGGTTTAGAAAGCTAGAATATGTGATTAGTATTGTGTATATGTGATTGGAAGATTGGATATCTTGTCAAGAACCATTTGTGAACAAATTTTCACCATTTAACTTTTTGCGTTCAAACATGCGCAAATGTGCACAAATTGTGCATTCAATTAAATCAATTAGATTTTGAATTTTCGAATGCTGGAATACGTGTGTTTGGGATTCAAAATATGTAATTGGAACACTGGATTGCAAGTTTTAAACAATTTGTACATATATGTGCACAAGTTAACATTTTGCGTTCAAACAGGAGCAAATGCGCACAAATTGTGCATTCAACAATCTGATTCATATTTATGGGTTTAGAAAGCTAGAATATGTGATTACTATTGTGCATATGTGATTGGAACATTGGATATCTTGTCTAGAACCATTTGTGATCAAATTTGCACCACTTAACTTTTCGCGTTCAATGATGCGCAAATGTGCACAAATTGTGCATTCAGTTAAATCAACTACATTTACAAGTTTGGAATGCTGGAATATATGTTTAAAATTGAAAATATGTAATTAGAACATTAAATTACATGTTTTAATAAATTTGTGCATAAATTTGCACGAGTTAACATTTTGCGTTCAAAGAGGAGCAAATGCGCACAAATTGTGCATTCAACAATCTAATTCATATTAAAGGGTTTACAAAGCTAGAATATTTTATTATTATTATGCATATGTGATTGGAACATTGGATATCTTTTCTGGATCCATTTGTGAACAAATTTGCACCATTTAACTTTTTGCGTTCAATCATGCGCAAATGTGCACAAATTGTGCATTCAGTTAAATCAACTACATTTACAAGTTTCGAATGCTGGAATATATGTTTAGGATTGAAAACATGTAATTGGAACATTAAAATACATGTTTTAATCAATTTGTTCATAAATTTGCACGAGTTAACATTTTGCGTTCAAATAGGAGCAAATGCGCACAAATTATGCATTCAACAATCTGATTCATATTTAAGGGTTTAGAAAGCTAGAATATGTGATTATTACTGTGCATATGTGATTGGAACATGGGATACCTTGTCTAGAACCATTTGTGATCAAATTTGCACCATTAACTGTTTGCATTCAATCATGCGCAAAGGTGCACAATTTGTGCATTATGTTAAATCAACTACATTTACAAGTTTTGAATGCTGTAATATATGTTTAGGATTGAAAATATGTAATTGGAACATTAAATTACATGTTTTAATCAATTTGTGCATAAATTTGTACGAGTTAACATTTTGCGTTCAAACAGGAGCAAATGCGCACAAATTGTGCATTCAACAATATGATTCATATTTATGGGTTTAGAAAGCTAGTCTATGTGATTAGTATTGTGCATATGTTATTGGAACATTGGATATCTTGTCTAGAACCATTGGTGAACAAATTTGCACCATTTAACTTTTTGCGTTCAAACATGCGCAAATGTGCACAAATTGTGCATTCCGTTAAATCAACTACATTTACAAGTTTGGAATGATGGAATATTTGTTTAGGATTGAAAATATGTAATTGGAACATTAAATTACATGATTTAATCAATTTGTGCATAAATTTGCACGAGTTAACATTTTGCGTTCACACAGGAGCAAATGCGCACAAATTGTGCATTCAACAATCTGATTCATATTTATGGGTTTGGAAAGCCAGAATATGTGATTATTATTGTGCATATGTGATTGGAACATTGGATATCTTGTCTAGAACCATTTGTGAACAAATTTGCACCATTTAACTTTTTACGTTCAAACATGCGCAAATGTGCACAAATTGTGCATTCAATTAAATCAACTGCATTTACAAGTTTGGAATGCTGGAATATGTGTTTAGGATTGAAAATATGTAATTGGAACATTAAAATCCATGTTTTAATGAATTTGTGCATAAATTTGAATGTGTTAACATTTTGCGTTCAAAGAGGAGCAAATGCGCACAAATTGTGCATTCAACAATCTGATTCATATTTAAGGGTTTAGAACGCTAGAATATGTGATTAGTATTGTGCATATGTGATTGGAACAATGGATATCCTGTGTAGAACCATTTGTGAACAAATTTGCACCATTTAACTTTTTGTGTTCAAACATGCGCAAATGTGCACAAACTGTGCATTCAATTAAATCAATTAGATTTTCAAGTTTGGAATGCTGGAATATGTCTTTAGGACTGAAAATATGTAATTGGAACATTAAATTACATGTTTTAACCAATTTGTGCATAAATTTGAACGAGTTAACATTTTGCTTTCAAACATGAGGAAATGCGCACAAATTGTGCATTCAACAATCTGATTCATATTTATGGGTTTGGAAAGCTAGAATATGTGATTAGTATTATGCATATGTGATTGCAACATTGGATATCTTGTCTAGAACCATTCGTGAACAAATTTGCACCATTTAACTTTTTGCGTTGAAACATGCGCAAATGTGCACAAATTGTGCATTCAATTAAATCAATTAGATTTTCAAGTTTGGAATGCTGGAATATGTGTTTAGGATTGAAAATATGTAACTGGAACAGTGGATTGCAAGTTTTAAACAATTTGTGCATAAATTTGCACGAGTTAACATTTTGCATTCAAACAGCAGCAAATGTGCCCAAATTGTGCATTCAACAATCTGATTCATATTTACGGGTTTAGAAAGCTAGAATATGTGATTAGTATTGTTCATATGTGATTGGAACATTGGATATCTTGTCTAGAACCATTTGTGAACAAGTTTACACCATTTAACTTTTTGCGTTCAAACATGCGCAAATGTGCACAAATTGTGCATTCAATTAAATCAATTAGATTTTCAAGTTTGGAATGCTGGAATACATGTTTAGGATTGAAAATATGTAATTGGAACATTGGATTGCAATTTTTAAACAATTTGTGTATAAATTTGCACGAGTTAACATTTTGCGTTCAAACAGCAGCAAATGCGCAAAAATTGTGCATTCAACAATCTGATTCATATTTATGGGTTTAGAAAGCTATAATATGTGACTATTATTGTGCATATGTGATTGGAATATTGGATATCTTTTCTAGAACCATTTGTGAACAAATTTGCACCATTTAACATTTTGCGTTCAAACTTGCGCAAATGTGCACAAATTGTGCATTCAATTAAATCAATTAGATTTTCAAGTTTTGAATGCTGGAATATTTCTTTTGGATTGAAAATATGTAATTGGAACACTGGATTGCAAGTTTTAAACAATTTGTGCATAAATTTGCACGAGTTAACATTTTGCGTTCAAACAGGAGCAAATGCGCACAAATTGTGCATTCAACAATCTGATTCATATTTATGGGTTTAGAAAGCTAGAATATGTGATTAGTATTGTGCATATGTGATTGGAAGATTGGATATCTTGTCAAGAACCATTTGTGAACAAATTTGCACCATTTAACTTTTTGCGTTGAAACATGCGCAAATGTGCACAAATTGTGCATTCAATTAAATCAATTAGATTTTCAAGTTTGGAATGCTGGAATATGTGTTTAGGATTGAAAATATGTAACTGGAACAGTGGATTGCAAGTTTTAAACAATTTGTGCATAAATTTGCACGAGTTAACATTTTGCATTCAAACAGCAGCAAATGTGCCCAAATTGTGCATTCAACAATCTGATTCATATTTACGGGTTTAGAAAGCTAGAATATGTGATTAGTATTGTTCATATGTGATTGGAACATTGGATATCTTGTCTAGAACCATTTGTGAACAAGTTTACACCATTTAACTTTTTGCGTTCAAACATGCGCAAATGTGCACAAATTGTGCATTCAATTAAATCAATTAGATTTTCAAGTTTGGAATGCTGGAATACATGTTTAGGATTGAAAATATGTAATTGGAACATTGGATTGCAATTTTTAAACAATTTGTGTATAAATTTGCACGAGTTAACATTTTGCGTTCAAACAGCAGCAAATGCGCAAAAATTGTGCATTCAACAATCTGATTCATATTTATGGGTTTAGAAAGCTATAATATGTGACTATTATTGTGCATATGTGATTGGAATATTGGATATCTTTTCTAGAACCATTTGTGAACAAATTTGCACCATTTAACATTTTGCGTTCAAACTTGCGCAAATGTGCACAAATTGTGCATTCAATTAAATCAATTAGATTTTCAAGTTTTGAATGCTGGAATATTTCTTTTGGATTGAAAATATGTAATTGGAACACTGGATTGCAAGTTTTAAACAATTTGTGCATAAATTTGCACAAGTTAACATTTTGCGTTCAAACAGGAGCAAATGCGCACAAATTGTGCATTCAACAATCTGATTCATATTTATGGGTTTAGAAAGCTAGAATATGTGATTAGTATTGTGCATATGTGATTGGAAGATTGGATATCTTGTCAAGAACCATTTGTGAACAAATTTGCACCATTTAACTTTTTGCGTTCAAACATGCGCAAATGTGCACAAATTGTGCATTCAATTAAATCAATTAGATTTTGAATTTTCGAATGCTGGAATACGTGTGTTTAGGATTGAAAATACATAATTGGAACACTGGATTGCAAGTTTTAAACAATTTGTACATATATGTGCACAAGTTAACATTTTGCGTTCAAAGAGGTGCAAATGCGCACAAATTGTGCATTCAACAATATGATTCATATTTATGGGTTTAGAAAGCTAGAATATGTGATTATTATTGTGCATATGTGATTGGAACATTGGATATCTTGTCTAGAACCATTTGTGATCAAATTTGCACCACTTAACTTTTTGCGTTCAATGATGCGCAAATGTGCACAAATTGTGCATTCAGTTAAATCAACTACATTTACAAGTTTGGAATGCTGGAATATATGTTTAAAATTGAAAATATGTAATTAGAACATTAAATTACATGTTTTAATAAATTTGTGCATAAATTTGCACGAGTTAACATTTTGCGTTCAAAGAGGAGCAAATGCGCACAAATTGTGCATTCAACAATCTAATTCATATTAAAGGGTTTATAACGCTAGAATATTTTATTATTATTGTGCATATGTGATTGGAACATTGGATATCTTTTCTAGATCCATTTGTGAACAAATTTGCACCATTTAACTTTTTGCGTTCAAACATGCGCAAATGTGCAGAAATTGTGCATTCCGTTAAATCAACTACATTTACAAGTTTAGAATGCTGGAATATTTGTTTAGGATTGAAAATATGTAATTGGAACATTAAATTACATGATTTAATCAATTTGTGCATAAATTTGCACGAGTTAACATTTTGCATTCAAAGAAGAGCAAATGCGCACAAATTGTGCATTCAACAATCTGATTCATATTTATGGGTTTGGAAAGCCAGAATATGTGATTATTATTGTGCATATGTGATTGGAACATTGGATATCTTGTCTAGAACCATTTGTGAACAAATTTGCACCATTTAACTTTTTGCGTTCAAACATGCGCAAATGTGCACAAATTGTGCATTCAATTAAATCAATTGCATTTACAAGTTTGGAATGCTGGAATATGTGTTTAGGATCGAAAATATGTAATTGGAACATTAAAATCCATGTTTTAATGAATTTGTGCATAAATTTGAATGTGTTAACATTTTGCGTTCAAAGAGGAGCAAATGCGCACAAATTGTGCATTCAACAATCTGATTCATATTTAAGGGTTTAGAATGCTAGAATATGTGATTAGTATTGTGCATATGTGATTGGAACAATGGATATCTTGTGTAGAACCATTTGTGAACAAATTTGCACCATTTAACTTTTTGTGTTCAAACATGCGCAAATGTGCACAAACTGTGCATTCAATTAAATCAATTAGATTTTCAAGTTTGGAATGCTGGATTATGTCTTTAGGATTTAAAATATGTAATTGGAACATTAAATTACATGTTTTAACCAATTTGTGCATAAATTTGACCGAGTTAACATTTTGCGTTCAAACATGAGGAAATGCGCAGAAATTGTGCATTCAACAATCTGATTCATATTTATGGGTTTGGAAAGCTAGAATATGTGATTAGTATTGTGCATATGTGATTGCAACATTGGATATCTTGTCTAGAACCATTCGTGAACAAATTTGCACCATTTAACTTTTTGCGTTGAAACATGCGCAAATGTGCACAAATTGTGCATTCAATTAAATCAATTAGATTTTCAAGTTTGGAATGCTGGAATACGTGTTTAGGATTGAAAATATGTTACTGGAACAGTGGATTGCAAGTTTTAAACAATTTGTGCATAAATTTGCACGAGTTAACATTTTGTATTCAAACAGCAGCAAATGTGCCCAAATTGTGCATTCAACAATCTGATTCATATTTATGGGTTTAGAAAGCTAGAATATGTGATTATTATTGTTCATATGTGATTGGAACATTGGATATCTTGTCTAGAACCATTTGTGAACAAGTTTACACCATTTAACTTTTTGCGTTCAAACATGCGCAAATGTGCACAAATTGTGCATTCAATTAAATCAATTAGATTTTCAAGTTTGGAATGCTGGAATACATGTTTAGGATTGAAAATATGTAATTGGAACATTGGATTGCAATTTTTAAACAAGTTGTGTATAAATTTGCAAGAGTTAACATTTTGCGTTCAAACAGCAGCAAAATTTCCAAAAATTGTGCATTCAACAATCTGATTCATATTTATGGGTTTAGAAAGCTATAATATGTGACTATTATTGCGCATATGTGATTGGAACATTGGATATCTTTTCTAGAACCATTTGTGAACAAATTTGCACCATTTAACATTTTGCGTTCAAACTTGTGCAAATGTGCACAAATTGTGCATTCAATTAAATCAATTACATTTTCAAGTTTTGAATGCTGGAATATTTCTTTTGGATTGAAAATATGTAATTGGAACACTGGATTGCAAGTTTTAAACAATTTGTGCATAAATTTGCACGAGTTAACATTTTGCGTTCAAACAGGAGCAAATGCGCACAAATTGTGCATTCAACAATCTGATTCATATTTATGGGTTTAGAAAGCTAGAATATGTGATTATTATTGTGCATATGTGATTGGAAGATTGGATATCTTGTCAAGAACCATTTGTGAACAAATTTGCACCATTTAACTTTTTGCGTTCAAACATGCGCAAATGTGCACAAATTGTGCATTCAATTAAATCAATTAGATTTTGAATTTTTGAATGCTGGAATACGTGTGTTTGGGATTGAAAATACGTAATTGGAACACTGGATTGCAAGTTTTAAACAATCTGTACATATATGTGCACAAGTTAACATTTTGCGTTCAAACAGGAGCAAATGCGCACAAATTGTGCATTCAACAATCTGATTCATATTTATGGGTTTAGAAAGCTAGAATATGTGATTATTATTGTGCATATGTGATTGGAACATTGGATATCTTGTCTAGAACCATTTGTGATCAAATTTGCACCACTTAACTTTTTGCGTTCAATGATGCGCAAATGTGCACAAATTGTGCATTCAGTTAAATCAACTACATTTACAAGTTTGGAATGCTGGAATATATGTTTAAAATTGAAAATATGTAATTAGAACATTAAATTACATGTTTTAATAAATTTGTGCATAAATTTGCACGGGTTAACATTTTGCGTTCAAAGAGGAGCAAATGCGCACAAATTGTGCATTCAACAATCTAATTCATATTAAAGGGTTGATAAAGCTAGAATATTTTATTATTATTGAGCATATGTGATTGGAACATTGGATATCTTGTCTAGATCCATTTGTGAACAAATTTGCACCATTTAACTTTTTGCGTTGAAACATGCGCAAATGTGCACAAATTTTGCATTCAATTAAATCAATTAGATTTTCAAGTTTGGAATGCTGGAATACATGTTTAGGATTGAAAATATGTAACTGGAACAGTGGATTGCAAGTTTTAAACAATTTGTGCATAAATTTGCACGAGTTAACATTTTGCATTCAAACAGCAGCAAATGTGCCCAAATTGTGCATTCAACAATCTGATTCATATTTAAGGGTTTAGAAAGCTAGAATATGTGATTAGTATTGTTCATATGTGATTGGAACGTTGGATATCTTGTCTAGAACCAATTGTGAACAAGTTTACACCATTTAACTTTTTGCGTTCAAACATGCGCAAATGTGCACAAATTGTGCATTCAATTAAATCAATTAGATTTTCAATTTTGGAATGCTGGAATACATGGTTTGGATTGAAAATATGTAATTGGAACATTGGATTGCAATTTTTAAACAAGTTGTGTATAAATTTGCACGAGTTAACATTTTGCGTTCAAACAGCAGCAAATGCGCAAAAATTGTGCATTCAACAATCTGATTCATATTTATGGGTTTAGAAAGCTATAATATGTGACTATTATTGCGCATATGTGATTGGAACATTGGATATCTTTTCTAGAACCATTTGTGAACAAATTTGCACCATTTAACATTTTGCGTTCAAACTTGCGCAAATGTGCACAAATTGTGCATTCAATTAAATCAATTAGATTTTCAAGTTTTGAATGCTGGAATATTTCTTTTGGATTGAAAATATGTAATTGGAACACTGGATTGCAAGTTTTAAACAATTTGTGCATAAATTTGCACGAGTTATCATTTTGCGTTCAAACAGGAGCAAATGCGCACAAATTGTGCATTCAACAATCTGATTCATATTTATGGGTTTAGAAAGCTAGAATATGTGATTATTATTGTGCATATGTGATTGGAACATTGGATATCTTGTCAAGAACCATTTGTGAACAAATTTGCACCATTTAACTTTTTGCGTTCAAGCAGGCACAAATGTGCACAAATTGTGCATTCCGTTAAATCAACTACATTTACAAGTTTGGAATGCTGGAATATTTGTTTAGGATTGAAAATATGTAATTGGAACATTAAATTACATGATTTAATCAATTTGTGCATAAATTTGCACGAGTTAACATTTTGCGTTCAAAAAGGAGCAAATGCGTACAAATTGTGCATTCAACAATCTGATTCATATTTATGGGTTTGGAAAGCCAGAATATGTGATTATTATTGTGCATATGTGATTGGAACATTGGATATCTTGTCTAGAACCATTTGTGAACAAATTTGCACCATTTAACTTTTTGCGTTCAAACAGGCGCAAATGTGCACAAATTGTGCATTCAATTAAATCAATTGCATTTACAAGTTTGGAATGCTGGAATATGTGTTTAGGATCGAAAATATGTAATTGGAACATTAAAATCCATGTTTTAATGAATTTGTGCATAAATTTGAATGTGTTAACATTTTGCGTTCAAAGAGGAGCAAATGCGCACAAATTGTGCATTCAACAATCTGATTCATATTTAAGGGTTTAGAATGCTAGAATATGTGATTAGTATTGTGCATATGTGATTGGAACAATGGATATCTTGTGTAGAACCATTTGTGAACAAATTTGCACCATTTAACTTTTTGTGTTCAAACATGCGCAAATGTGCACAAACTGTGCATTCAATTAAATCAATTAGATTTTCAAGTTTGGAATGCTGGATTATGTCTTTAGGATTTAAAATATGTAATTGGAACATTAAATTACTTGTTTTAACCAATTTGTGCATAAATTTGACCGAGTTAACATTTTGCGTTCAAACATGAGGAAATGCGCACAAATTGTGCATTCAACAATCTGATTCATATTTATGGGTTTGGAAAGCTAGAATATGTGATTAGTATTGTGCATATGTGATTGCAACATTGGATATCTTGTCTAGAACCATTCGTGAACAAATTTGCACCATTTAACTTTTTGCGTTGAAACATGCGCAAATGTGCACAAATTGTGCATTCAATTAAATCAATTAGATTTTCAAGTTTGGAATGCTGGAATACATTTTTAGGATTGAAAATATGTAACTGGAACAGTGGATTGCAAGTTTTAAACAATTTGTGCATAAATTTGCACGAGTTAACTTTTTGCATTCAAACAGCAGCAAATGTGCCCAAATTGTGCATTCAACAATCCGATTCATATTTAAGGGTGTAGAAATCTAGAATATGTGATTAGTATTGTTCATATGTGATTGGAACATTGGATATCTTGTCTAGAACCAATTGTGAACAAGTTTACACCATTTAACTTTTTGCGTTCAAACATGCGCAAATGTGCACAAATTGTGCATTCAATTAAATCAATTAGATTTTCAAGTTTGGAATGCTGGAATACATGTTTAGGATTGAAAATATGTAATTGGAACATTGGATTGCAATTTTTAAACAAGTTGTGTATAAATTTGCACGAGTTAACATTTTGCGTTCAAACAGCAGCAAAATTTCCAAAAATTGTGCATTCAACAATCTGATTCATATTTATGGGTTTAGAAAGCTATAATATGTGACTATTATTGCGCATATGTGATTGGAACATTGGATATCTTTTCTAGAACCATTTGTGAACAAATTTGCACCATTTAACATTTTGCGTTCAAACTTGTGCAAATGTGCACAAATTGTGCATTCAATTAAATCAATTACATTTTCAAGTTTTGAATGCTGGAATATTTCTTTTGGATTGAAAATATGTAATTGGAACACTGGATTGCAAGTTTTAAACAATTTGTGCATAAATTTGCACGAGTTAACATTTTGCGTTCAAACAGGAGCAAATGCGCACAAATTGTGCATTCAACAATCTGATTCATATTTATGGGTTTAGAAAGCTAGAATATGTGATTATTATTGCGCATATGTGATTGGAAGATTGGATATCTTGTCAAGAACCATTTGTGAACAAATTTGCACCATTTAACTTTTTGCGTTCAAACATGCGCAAATGTGCACAAATTGTGCATTCAATTAAATCAATTAGATTTTGAATTTTTGAATGCTGGAATACGTGTGTTTGGGATTGAAAATACGTAATTGGAACACTGGATTGCAAGTTTTAAACAATTTGTACATATATGTGCACAAGTTAACATTTTGCGTTCAAACAGGAGCAAATGCGCACAAATTGTGCATTCAACAATCTGATTCACATTTATGGGTTTAGAAAGCTAGAATATGTGATTATTATTGTGCATATGTGATTGGAACATTGGATATCTTGTCTAGAACCATTTGTGATCAAATTTGCACCACTTAACTTTTTGCGTTCAATGATGCGCAAATGTGCACAAATTGTGCATTCAGTTAAATCAACTACATTTACAAGTTTGGAATGCTGGAATATATGTTTAAAATTGAAAATATGTAATTAGAACATTAAATTACATGTTTTAATAAATTTGTGCATAAATTTGCACGAGTTAACATTTTGCGTTCAAAGAGGAGCAAATGCGCACAAATTGTGCATTCAACAATCTAATTCATATTAAAGGGTTTACAAAGCTAGAATATTTTATTATTATTGTGCATATGTGATTGGAACATTGGATATCTTTTCTGGATCCATTTGTGAACAAATTTGCACCATTTAACTTTTTGCGTTCAATCATGCGCAAATGTGCACAAATTGTGCATTCAGTTAAATCAACTACATTTACAAGTTTCGAATGCTGGAATATATGTTTAGGATTGAAAACATGTAATTGGAACATTAAAATACATGTTTTAATCAATTTGTTCATAAATTTGCACGAGTTAACATTTTGCGTTCAAATAGGAGCAAATGCGCACAAATTATGCATTCAACAATCTGATTCATATTTAAGGGTTTAGAAAGCTAGAATATGTGATTATTACTGTGCATATGTGATTGGAACATGGGATACCTTGTCTAGAACCATTTGTGATCAAATTTGCACCATTAACTGTTTGCATTCAATCATGCGCAAAGGTGCACAAATTGTGCATTATGTTAAATCAACTACATTTACAAGTTTTGAATGCTGTAATATATGTTTAGGATTGAAAATATGTAATTGGAACATTAAATTACATGTTTTAATCAATTTGCGCATAAATTTGCACGAGTTAACATTTTGCGTTCAAACAGGAGCAAATGCGCACAAATTGTGCATTCAACAATCTGATTCATATTTATGGGTTTAGAAAGCTAGAATATGTGATTATTATTGTGCATATGTGATTGGAACATTGGATATCTTGTCAAGAACCATTTGTGAACAAATTTGCACCATTTAACTTTTTGCGTTCAAACATGCGCAAATGTGCACAAATTGTGCATTCAATTAAATCAATTAGATTTTGAATTTTTGAATGCTGGAATACGTGTGTTTGGGATTGAAAATACGTAATTGGAACACTGGATAGCAAGTTTTAAACAATTTGTACATATATGTGCACAAGTTAACATTTTGCGTTCAAACAGGAGCAAATGCGCACAAATTGTGCATTCAACAATCTGATTCATATTTATGGGTTTAGAAAGCTAGAATATGTGATTATTATTGTGCATATGTGATTGGAACATTGGATATCTTGTCTAGAACCATTTGTGATCAAATTTGCACCACTTAACTTTTTGCGTTCAATGATGCGCAAATGTGCACAAATTGTGCATTCAGTTAAATCAACTACATTTACAAGTTTGGAATGCTGGAATATATGTTTAAAATTGAAAATATGTAATTAGAACATTAAATTACATGTTTTAATAAATTTGTGCATAAATTTGCACGAGTTAACATTTTGCGTTCAAAGAGGAGCAAATGCGCACAAATTGTGCATTCAACAATCTAATTCATATTAAAGGGTTTACAAAGCTAGAATATTTTATTATTATTGTGCATATGTGATTGGAACATTGGATATCTTTTCTGGATCCATTTGTGAACAAATTTGCACCATTTAACTTTTTGCGTTCAATCATGCGCAAATGTGCACAAATTGTGCATTCAGTTAAATCAACTACATTTACAAGTTTTGAATGCTGGAATATATGTTTAGGATTGAAAACATGTAATTGGAACATTAAAATACATGTTTTAATCAATTTGTTCATAAATTTGCACGAGTTAACATTTTGCGTTCAAATAGGAGCAAATGCGCACAAATTATGCATTCAACAATCTGATTCATATTTAAGGGTTTAGAAAGCTAGAATATGTGATTATTACTGTGCATATGTGATTGGAACATGGGATACCTTGTCTAGAACCATTTGTGATCAAATTTGCACCATTAACTGTTTGCATTCAATCATGCGCAAAGGTGCACAAATTGTGCATTATGTTAAATCAACTACATTTACAAGTTTTGAATGCTGTAATATATGTTTAGGATTGAAAATATGTAATTGGAACATTAAATTACATGTTTTAATCAATTTGTGCATAAATTTGCACGAGTTAACATTTTGCGTTCAAACAGGAGCAAATGCGCACAAATTGTGCATTCAACAATATGATTCATATTTATGGGTTTAGAAAGCTAGTCTATGTGATTAGTATTGTGCATATGTTATTGGAACATTGGATATCTTGTCTAGAACCATTGGTGAACAAATTTGCACCATTTAACTTTTTGCGTTCAAACATGCGCAAATGTGCACAAATTGTGCATTCCGTTAAATCAACTACATTTACAAGTTTGGAATGATGGAATATTTGTTTAGGATTGAAAATATGTAATTGGAACATTAAATTACATGATTTAATCAATTTGTGCATAAATTTGCACGAGTTAACATTTTGCGTTCACACAGGAGCAAATGCGCACAAATTGTGCATTCAACAATCTGATTCATATTTATGGGTTTGGAAAGCCAGAATATGTGATTATTATTGTGCATATGTGATTGGAACATTGGATATCTTGTCTAGAACCATTTGTGAACAAATTTGCACCATTTAACTTTTTACGTTCAAACATGCGCAAATGTGCACAAATTGTGCATTCAATTAAATCAACTGCATTTACAAGTTTGGAATGCTGGAATTTAGGATTGAAAATATGTAATTGGAACATTAAAATCCATGTTTTAATGAATTTGTGCATAAATTTGAATGTGTTAACATTTTGCGTTCAAAGAGGAGCAAATGCGCACAAATTGTGCATTCAACAATCTGATTCATATTTAAGGGTTTAGAACGCTAGAATATGTGATTAGTATTGTGCATATGTGATTGGAACAATGGATATCCTGTGTAGAACCATTTGTGAACAAATTTGCACCATTTAACTTTTTGTGTTCAAACATGCGCAAATGTGCACAAACTGTGCATTCAATTAAATCAATTAGATTTTCAAGTTTGGAATGCTGGAATATGTCTTTAGGACTGAAAATATGTAATTGGAACATTAAATTACATGTTTTAACCAATTTGTGCATAAATTTGAACGAGTTAACATTTTGCTTTCAAACATGAGGAAATGCGCACAAATTGTGCATTCAACAATCTGATTCATATTTATGGGTTTGGAAAGCTAGAATATGTGATTAGTATTATGCATATGTGATTGCAACATTGGATATCTTGTCTAGAACCATTCGTGAACAAATTTGCACCATTTAACTTTTTGCGTTGAAACATGCGCAAATGTGCACAAATTGTGCATTCAATTAAATCAATTAGATTTTCAAGTTTGGAATGCTGGAATACGTGTTTAGGATTGAAAATATGTAACTGGAACAGTGGATTGCAAGTTTTAAACAATTTGTGCATAAATTTGCACGAGTTAACATTTTGCATTCAAACAGCAGCAAATGTGCCCAAATTGTGCATTCAACAATCTGATTCATATTTACGGGTTTAGAAAGCTAGAATATGCGATTAGTATTGTTCATATGTGATTGGAACATTGGATATCTTGTCTAGAACCAATTGTGAACAAGTTTACACCATTTAACTTTTTGCGTTCAAACATGCGCAAATGTGCGCAAATTGTGCATTCAATTAAATCAATTAGATTTTCAAGTTTGGAATTCTGGAATACATGTTTAGGATTGAAAATATGTAATTGGAACATTGTATTGCAATTTTTAAACAATTTGTGTATAAATTTGCACGAGTTAACATTTTGCGTTCAAACAGCAGCAAATGCGCAAAAATTGTGCATTCAACAATCTGATTCATATTTATGGGTTTAGAAAGCTATAATATGTGACTATTATTGTGCATATGTGATTGGAATATTGGATATCTTTTCTAGAACCATTTGTGAACAAATTTGCACCATTTAACATTTTGCGTTCAAACTTGCGCAAATGTGCACAAATTGTGCATTCAATTAAATCAATTAGATTTTCAAGTTTTGAATGCTGGAATATTTCTTTTGGATTGAAAATATGTAATTGGAACACTGGATTGCAAGTTTTAAACAATTTGTGCATAAATTTGCACGAGTTAACATTTTGCGTTCAAACAGGAGCAAATGCGCACAAATTGTGCATTCAACAATCTGATTCATATTTATGGGTTTAGAAAGATAGAATATGTGATTAGTATTGTGCATATGTGATTGGAAGATTGGATATCTTGTCAAGAACCATTTGTGAACAAATTTGCACCATTTAACTTTTTGCGTTCAAACATGCGCAAATGTGCACAAATTGTGCATTCAATTAAATCAATTAGATTTTGAATTTTTGAATGCTGGAATACGTGTGTTTAGGATTGAAAATACGTAATTGGAACACTGGATTGCAAGTTTTAAACAATTTGTACATATATGTGCACAAGTTAACATTTTGCGTTCAAACAGGAGCAAATGCGCACAAATTGTGAATTCAACAATCTGATTATTATTTATGGGTTTAGAAAGCTAGAATATGTGATTATTATTGTGCATATGTGATTGGAACATTGGATATCTTGTCTAGAACCATTTGTGATCAAATTTGCACCACTTAACTTTTTGCGTTCAATGATGCGCAAATGTGCACAAATTGTGCATTCAGTTAAATCAACTACATTTACAAGTTTGGAATGCTGGAATATATGTTTAAAATTGAAAATATGTAATTAGAACATTAAATTACATGTTTTAATAAATTGGTGCATAAATTTGCACGAGTTAACATTTTGCGTTCAAAGAGGAGCAAATGCGCACAAATTGTGCATTCAACAATCTAATTCATATTAAAGGGTTGATAAAGCTAGAATATTTTATTATTATTGAGCATATGTGATTGGAACATTGGATATCTTGTCTAGATCCATTTGTGAACAAATTTGCACCATTTAACTTTTTGCGTTGAAACATGCGCAAATGTGCACAAATTTTGCATTCAATTAAATCAATTAGATTTTCAAGTTTGGAATGCTGGAATACATGTTTAGGATTGAAAATATGTAACTGGAACAGTGGATTGCAAGTTTTAAACAATTTGTGCATAAATTTGCACGAGTTAACATTTTGCATTCAAACAGCAGCAAATGTGCCCAAATTGTGCATTCAACAATCTGATTCATATTTAAGGGTTTAGAAAGCTAGAATATGTGATTAGTATTGTTCATATGTGATTGGAACGTTGGATATCTTGTCTAGAACCAATTGTGAACAAGTTTACACCATTTAACTTTTTGCGTTCAAACATGCGCAAATGTGCACAAATTGTGCATTCAATTAAATCAATTAGATTTTCAATTTTGGAATGCTGGAATACATGGTTTGGATTGAAAATATGTAATTGGAACATTGGATTGCAATTTTTAAACAAGTTGTGTATAAATTTGCACGAGTGAACATTTTGCGTTCAAACAGCAGCAAATGCGCAAAAATTGTGCATTCAACAATCTGATTCATATTTATGGGTTTAGAAAGCTATAATATGTGACTATTATTGCCCATATGTGATTGGAACATTGGATATCTTTTCTAGAACCATTTGTGAACAAATTTGCACCATTTAACATTTTGTGTTCAAACTTGCGTAAATGTGTACAAATTGTGCATTCAATTAAATCAATTAGATTTTCAAGTTTTGAATGCTGGAATATTTCTTTTGGATTGAAAATATGTAATTGGAACACTGGATTGCAAGTTTTAAACAATTTGTGCATAAATTTGCACGAGTTAACATTTTGCGTTCAAACAGGAGCAAATGCGCACAAATTGTGCATTCAACAATCTGATTCATATTTATGGGTTTAGAAAGCTAGAATATGTGATTATTATTGTGCATATGTGATTGGAACATTGGATATCTTGTCAAGAACCATTTGTGAACAAATTTGCACCATTTAACTTTTTGCGTTCAAACAGGCGCAAATGTGCACAAATTGTGCATTCCGTTAAATCAACTGATGTGAATCCAAGTTCAAAGCCTAAAGAGATCAAATATCCATTAATCGTACAAGAAGGCCCAATCACAAGGTCCAAATCCAAGAAGCTTCAAGAAGCCATATTGGGTTTAATTAAGGACATTTGGAAAGCCCACGAATTTCAGCCCAATAAGGCATCCATGGAGGCCCAAGGAATAATATTTAACTTGTTTTTGTGTTAATAACAATTAGGGTTACATGTAGCCAACATATACAAGTTAATAGGGTAATTAATACCAAGTAATGGTTATTATTATGGGTAGTGGTTACTAAAGTTAATGGGGTAATCAATACCAAGTAATGGCTATTAATGTGGGTAATGGTTATTAAGGCCATTTAAGAGTAAAAGTAATCCTATGTGTGTGAGTCTATTTTAGTAGTGTGAGCATGGACTTGTACTCTATATAAACAAGTCCTTTTCTTTCTTTTGTAGCATGAATGAATTTGATATATGAATTATAACTTTGTTTGAGTTTTATTGTGAGGAATTTTGTCTTTAATTTCTTGCATAAACTTTGTGACTTATCAAGCTTTATTCTAGCTTGTGGTGTCAAAATCTAAATCTTTGTTTTCTTTTTATTTATCAAACTATCCTGTTTGTGGCATAAGAGGAAATTCAAAGTCTATCTTAGTATCTTTATCCTTGTTGGTAAAGGGGTTAAGTAGCATCTATCTTCTTACTTCAATCTTTGAACGATCCAAATTTGTGGATTAAATTGGTAATTTCTGGTTTTCTTCTAATTCAACTTATCATAGTATTCTTGCTATTGGGGAGTTAATTGATGAAACCTACAATTCCCATCATAAGTGGTATCAGAGCATTGGCTCAAGATTGAGGTTTGCGTATCCAAAACTATCTTTTAGTTCTCAATATATTGTGTTCATCTTATATTTTGCACCTTTCTTGCTATCTATTATTCTTGTTATTTTTTTTATCTTTATTCTTCTTATCTCAACATTTTGTTTGCAGATATCAAAAAAAAAAAAAAATTTCGTCCATAAAAAAAAAAAAAAAAAAAAAAAATTCGTCCATAAAAAAAAGTATATGTTATCTTTGATATTCCTATGTTAGATCTCAGTTTACATTAAAAAAAAATTGACTCTTCATATTCCATTGAGATCTATCTTTATAATTCTGTCTCTTTGTGTTCTTTGATAATCTATCTTTGTTTTTCATTTCTATTAGCCTATTTGTTACAAATTGTTCTTTTCTTTAAGCCTACCTTATTATTTTCTTGTTAGCCTACCTTATTTTTTATCATTGATTACTACATTCTTGAATTTTGTTTGATTGAGAAACTTAGTTAATCTAAGAAATCAAAAGGCAAATTTGAGAGGTAAAAGGCAAGAGTGTGAGATCATTAGAGAAAAAGCCAAAATTGAGTGTAAACACGAGTGGTATACATCAATTTTGAGTGAAACACGCGAGGGAGTGTTGTGAGATTGTTTCTTTCTATTTTCTTTTGTTAAAATTTTAGGTTTTACAATCATGTCAAAAGACACAAGTTCTTCTTCTACAAATGATCATGTGATTCAAGCTATGCAACAACAATTCGAAAGAATGTTTAACATGATGGCGGGAGTCAATGAGAAATTGGAGAGGCATGATGGCATCCTTAACCAATTACAAGGAGAGCCTAAAGAAAGGAGACGTCCACCAATTGACCAAGAGGACTATGAAGGAGAGGATGAATTGGATGATGATCAAGTCACCTTGGTGGGACAACAAATCAATCCTAGGAGACAAGCTAGGAGAGGACGTCCTAAAGATGATGTTGATCGCAACCTTGGAAGCATCAAAATGAAGATTCCTTCATTCCAAGGAAGAAATGATCCAGATGTGTACCTTGAATGGGAGAGGAAAGTGGAACTCATCTTCGAATGTCACAATTATTCGGAGGAGAAAAAGGTAAAACTTGCCGCTGTTGAGTTTAGTGATTATGCAATTGTTTGGTGGGATCAATTTTGCAAGGAAAGACGTAGATATGGAGAAAGACCCGTGGAGTCTTGGAGGGAAATGAAGCAAATCATGAGAAAGAGGTTTGTTCCAAGCTACTACTATAGAGAGCTTCATCAAAGGTTACAAATTCTAATTCAAGGATCCATGAGTGTGGAGGAGTATCACAAAGAAATGGAGAAGGCTATGATTAGAGCAAATGTGGTAGAAGATCGTGAAGCTACCATGGCAAGGTTTTTGAGAGGGCTAAACAAAAACATTGCTGATGTTGTTGATTTGCAACATTATGTGGAGATTGAAGATATGGTGAATTTGGCCATGAAAGTGGAAAGGCAATTGAAAGGAAAGAGGTATGATTCTAAACCAAATGTGGGTTCTTCTTCTTCTTGGAAAACTTCTTGGGGGAAAAAGGATAATAAACCTTTTAACAAGTCAAAAGTGGAAGAAAATAAACCTAAAATTGACTTGGGTAATAAGGGAAAGGGTGAGAATCAACTAGCCCAAACTAGGGGAATCAAATGTTTTAAGTGTTTGGGTCATGGGCACATTGCTAGGGAATGTCCAAATAAGAAAGCTATGATTCTAAGGGATGGTGATATTGAATCGGAGAGTGAGGGGGATAGTGATGATGATATGCCTTCTTTAGAAGATTGTAGTGATGTTGAATGTGCTAAGGGAGATAATCTTGTTGTTCAAAGAACATTGAGTTTGCAAAATAAACATGATGTCCATAGGGAGCAAAGGGAAAATTTGTTTCATACTCATTGTTTGATTTCTAACAAGTTGTGCAACATGATTATGGATAGTGGAAGTTGTACTAATGTAGCAAGCACTTTGCTAGTGGAGAAATTGAAGTTGCGTACTACAAAGCACCCAAGACCATACAAGTTGCAATGGCTTAATGAAAGTGGAGTTGTAAAGGTAAATAAGCAAGTTCTAATTTCTTTTCAAATTGGTAGATATAAGGATGAGGTGTTGTGTGATGTGTTACCAATGTTGGCCGGACATATGTTGTTGGGGAGACCTTGGCAATATGATAGAAGGGCTAATCATGATGGATTCAAAAATATGTATACTTTGACTATGGATGGAAAAAGGTTTAACCTTGGACCATTAACTCCAAAACAGATTTTTGAAGACCAAATGCGCATCAAGCAACAATATGAAGAAATGGGTTCTTCATTGGGAAATTCTTTGGGAAGGGAAACCTTTGAGAGTAAAGAAAAAGGTGAGATGAGTGAACCTAAAAATTCCAATTCTCTTGACCAAAATGGGAAACACATGGTGAGAGAAAACAAGGAAGGTTCAAATGAAAGAAAAATGAGTGTTTATGCAAAAATGAGTGATGTGAAGGAAGCTATGCTTTTGAGGCAACACATGCTTGTACTTATGTACAAGGAGATTTTGCTTATTTCTAACGAAATAACCAATGGTTTGCCTAGTGTTGTTGTTGATCTTTTGCAGGTTTATGAAGATTTATTTCTAGAAGAAATTCCAAATGGTTTGCCACCTAAAAGAGGTATTGAGCACCAAATTGATTTCATACCTGGAGCAAGCATTCCAAATAGACCAGCATATAGATGTAATCCGGAGGAGACCAAGGAAATCCAAAAGCAAGTGAGTGAGCTTATGGAGAAGGGTTATGTTCGTGAAAGCATGAGTCCATGTGCCGTACCCGTCTTGTTAGTGCCTAAGAAAGATGGAACTTGGAGGATGTGTGTTGATTGTCGTGCCATCAATAAAATCACGGTGAAGTATAGACATCCCATTCCTAGGCTAGATGACATGTTGGATGAATTGCATGGTTCATATTTGTTTTCAAAAATTGATTTGAAATCTGGTTATCATCAAATTAGAATGAGAGAAGGTGATGAATGGAAAACAGCTTTTAAAACTAAACATGGTTTATATGAGTGGTTAGTAATGCCTTTTGGTTTAACTAATGCACCAAGCACTTTCATGAGATTGATGAATCATGTTTTAAGAGCATTCATAGGCAAATTTGTTGTTGTCTATTTTGATGATATCTTGGTTTATAGCAAAAATTTAGATGAGCATGTACAACATTTGACTTGTGTTTTTGATGTGCTTAGAGAAGAGAAGTTGTATGCTAATCTAAAGAAATGCTGTTTTTGCACTAATGAAATTACTTTTCTTGGATATATTGTCAATGACAAGGGCATTCATGTTGATCAAGAAAAGGTAAAAGTAATTAGAGAATGGCCAACACCCACAAGTGTAAGTGATGCAAGAAGCTTTCATGGTTTAGCTAGCTTTTATAGAAGGTTCATTAAAAATTTTTCTACCATAGCTGCACCATTAACTGAATGCATCAAAAAGAATGTTGGTTTTAAGTGGGGAATTGAACAAGATGAGGCTTTTAACTTGCTAAAAGACAAATTAAGTTCTACACCGTTGTTATCTTTGCCAAATTTTACTAAACCTTTTGAGATTGAGTGCGATGCAAGTGGCATAGGTATTGGAGGAGTTTTGATGCAAGAAGGCAAGCCCATAGCATTCTTTAGCGACAAGCTAAGTGGAGCAAGTCTAAACTACCCTACATATGACAAGGAGTTCTATGCATTGGTGAGGGTTCTAAGGACATGGCAGCATTACCTTGGTTACAAAGAATTCATAATTCACACTGACCATGAGTCCTTGAAGTATCTCAAAGGACAAGGAAAGCTCAACAAGAGACATGCAAAATGGGTAGAATTCATTGAATCCTTTCCGTACATCATTAAGTACAAGCAAGGGAAAGAAAATGTGGTGGCCGATGCATTGTCAAGAAGGTTTAGCAAAATGGCACATTTCATTCCATGTCACAAGACGGATGATGCAACCCATATTGCCAATCTATTCTTCAAGGAGATTGTTAGGCTACATGGAGTGCCAAGGACCATTGTGAGTGATAGGGATGTCAAATTCCTAAGTCACTTTTGGAAGACTCTTTGGGGAAAGATGGGGACAAAGCTTTTGTATTCTACAACTTGTCATCCACAAACGGATGGACAAACGGAGGTGGTCAATAGGACACTTTCAACACTTTTGAGGGCTGTCATCCAAAGAAATCTGAAGAATTGGGAAGAATGTTTGCCACATGTGGAATTTGCTTACAATAGGAGTGTGCATGGTTCAACAAATTGCTCACCATTTGAAGTTGTGTATGGATTCAACCCAAAGACTCCATTAGATTTACTACCATTGCCATTGGACAAAGCTAATCTAGAGGGGAAACAAAAAGCTGAGTTCATCAAGACTTTGCATGAGAGGGTGCGTGCAAACATTGAGAAGAAGACACTTCAATATGAAAAGCAACACAACAAGGGGAGGAAGCAAGTCATTTTTGAGCCCGGAGATTGGGTGTGGGTGCACTTGAGGAAGGAAAGATTTCCTAACCAAAGGAAATCAAAGCTTATGCCAAGAGGAGATGGTCCTTTTAAAGTGCTTCAACGCATCAACAACAATGCCTACAAGCTAGAACTTCCAAGTGAGTATGGCAATGTTAGTGCTACATTTAATGTTAGTGACTTGTCTTTGTTTGATTTAGGTGATAAAGATGATGGAGCTGATTTGAGGACAAATCCTTTTGAAGAAAGGGGGAATGATGTGAATCCAAGTTCAAAGCCTAAAGAGATCAAATATCCATTAATCGTACAAGAAGGCCCAATCACAAGGTCCAAATCCAAGAAGCTTCAAGAAGCCATATTGGGTTTAATTAAGGACATTTGGAAAGCCCACGAATTTCAGCCCAATAAGGCATCCATGGAGGCCCAAGGAATAATATTTAACTTGTTTTTGTGTTAATAACAATTAGGGTTACATGTAGCCAACATATACAAGTTAATAGGGTAATTAATACCAAGTAATGGTTATTATTATGGGTAGTGGTTACTAAAGTTAATGGGGTAATCAATACCAAGTAATGGCTATTAATGTGGGTAATGGTTATTAAGGCCATTTAAGAGTAAAAGTAATCCTATGTGTGTGAGTCTATTTTAGTAGTGTGAGCATGGACTTGTACTCTATATAAACAAGTCCTTTTCTTTCTTTTGTAGCATGAATGAATTTGATATATGAATTATAACTTTGTTTGAGTTTTATTGTGAGGAATTTTGTCTTTAATTTCTTGCATAAACTTTGTGACTTATCAAGCTTTATTCTAGCTTGTGGTGTCAAAATCTAAATCTTTGTTTTCTTTTTATTTATCAAACTTTCCTGTTTGTGGCATAAGAGGAAATTCAAAGTCTATCTTAGTATCTTTATCCTTGTTGGTAAAGGGGTTAAGTAGCATCTATCTTCTTACTTCAATCTTTGAACGATCCAAATTTGTGGATTAAATTGGTAATTTCTGGTTTTCTTCTAATTCAACTTATCATAGTATTCTTGCTATTGGGGAGTTAATTGATGAAACCTACAATTCACATCATCAACTACATTTACAAGTTTGGAATGCTGGAATATTTGTTTAGGATTGAAAATATGTAATTGGAACATTAAATTACATGATTTAATCAATTTGTGCATAAATTTGCACGAGTTAACATTTTGCGTTCAAAAAGGAGCAAATGCGCACAAATTGTGCATTCAACAATCTGATTCATATTTATGGGTTTGGAAAGCCAGAATATGTGATTATTATTGTGCATATGTGATTGGAACATTGGATATCTTGTCTAGAACCATTTGTGAACAAATTTGCACCATTTAACTTTTTACGTTCAAACAAGCGCAAATGTGCACAAATTGTGCATTCAATTAAATCAATTGCATTTATAAGTTTGGAATGCTGGAATATGTGTTTAGGATCGAAAATATGTAATTGGAACATTAAAATCCATGTTTTAATGAATTTGTGCATAAATTTGAATGTGTTAACATTTTGCGTTCAAAGAGGAGCAAATGCGCACAAATTGTGCATTCAACAATCTAATTCATATTTAAGGGTTTAGAATGCTAGAATATGTGATTAGTATTGTGCATATGTGATTGCAACAATGGATATCTTGTGTAGAACCATTTGTGAACAAATTTGCACCATTTAACTTTTTGTGTTCAAACATGCGCAAATGTGCACAAACTGTGCATTCAATTAAATCAATTAGATTTTCAAGTTTGGAATGCTGGATTATGTCTTTAGGATTTAAAATATGTAATTGGAACATTAAATTACTTGTTTTAACCAATTTGTGCATAAATTTGACCGAGTTAACATTTTGCGTTCAAACATGAGGAAATGCGCACAAATTGTGCATTCAACAATCTGATTCATATTTATGGGTTTGGAAAGCTAGAATATGTTATTAGTATTGTGTATATGTGATTGGAACAATGGATATCTTGTCTAGAACCATTCGTGAACAAATTTGCACCATTTAACTTTTTGCGTTGAAACATGCGCAAATGTGCACAAATTGTGCATTCAATTAAATCAATTAGATTTTCAAGTTTGGAATGCTGGAATACATTTTTAGGATTGAAAATATGTAACTGGAATAGTGGATTGCAAGTTTTAAACAATTTGTGCATAAATTTGCACGAGTTAACATTTTGCGTTCAAACAGGAGCAAATGCGCACAAATTGTGCATTCAACAATCTGATTTATATTTATGGGTTTAGAAAGCTAGAATATGTGATTATTATTGTGCATATGTGATTGGAAGATTGGATATCTTGTCAAGAACCATTTGTGAACAAATTTGCACCATTTAACTTTTTGCGTTCAAACATGCGCAAATGTGCACAAATTGTGCATTCAATTAAATCAATTAGATTTTGAATTTTTGAATGCTGGAATACGTGTGTTTGGGATTGAAAATACGTAATTGGAACACTGGATTGCAAGTTTTAAACAATTTGTACATATATGTGCACAAGTTAACATTTTGCGTTCAAACAGGAGCAAATGCGCACAAATTTTGCATTCAACAATCTGATTCATATTTATGGGTTTAGAAAGCTAGAATATGTGATTATTATTGTGCATATGTGATTGGAACATTGGATATCTTGTCTAGAACCATTTGTGATCAAATTTGCACCACTTAACTTTTTGCGTTCAATGATGCGCAAATGTGCACAAATTGTGCATTCAGTTAAATCAACTACATTTACAAGTTTGGAATGCTGGAATATATGTTTAAAATTGAAAATATGTAATTAGAACATTAAATTACATGTTTTAATAAATTTGTGCATAAATTTGCACGAGTTAACATTTTGCGTTCAAAGAGGAGCAAATGCGCACAAATTGTGCATTCAACAATCTAATTCATATTAAAGGGTTTACAAAGCTAGAATATTTTATTATTATTGTGCATATGTGATTGGAACATTGGATATCTTTTCTGGATCCATTTGTGAACAAATTTGCACCATTTAACTTTTTGCGTTCAATCATGCGCAAATGTGCACAAATTGTGCATTCAGTTAAATCAACTACATTTACAAGTTTCGAATGCTGGAATATATGTTTAGGATTGAAAACATGTAATTGGAACATTAAAATACATGTTTTAATCAATTTGTTCATAAATTTGCACGAGTTAACATTTTGCGTTCAAATAGGAGCAAATGCGCACAAATTATGCATTCAACAATCTGATTCATATTTAAGGGTTTAGAAAGCTAGAATATGTGATTATTACTGTGCATATGTGATTGGAACATGGGATACCTTGTCTAGAACCATTTGTGATCGAATTTGCACCATTAACTGTTTGCATTCAATCATGCGCAAAGGTGCACAAATTGTGCATTATGTTAAATCAACTACATTTACAAGTTTTGAATGCTGTAATATATGTTTAGGATTGAAAATATGTAATTGGAACATTAAATTACATGTTTTAATCAATTTGTGCATAAATTTGCACGAGTTAACATTTTGCGTTCAAACAGGAGCAAATGCGCACAAATTGTGCATTCAACAATATGATTCATATTTATGGGTTTAGAAAGCTAGTCTATGTGATTAGTATTGTGCATATGTTATTGGAACATTGGATATCTTGTCTAGAACCATTGGTGAACAAATTTGCACCATTTAACTTTTTGCGTTCAAACATGCGCAAATGTGCACAAATTGTGCATTCCGTTAAATCAACTACATTTACAAGTTTGGAATGATGGAATATTTGTTTAGGATTGAAAATATGTAATTGGAACATTAAATTACATGATTTAATCAATTTGTGCATAAATTTGCACAAGTTAACATTTTGCGTTCACACAGGAGCAAATGCGCACAAATTGTGCATTCAACAATCTGATTCATATTTATGGGTTTGGAAAGCCAGAATATGTGATTATTATTGTGCATATGTGATTGGAACATTGGATATCTTGTCTAGAACCATTTGTGAACAAATTTGCACCATTTAACTTTTTGCGTTCAAACATGCGCAAATGTGCACAAATTGTGCATTCAATTAAATCAACTGCATTTACAAGTTTGGAATGCTGGAATATGTGTTTAGGATTGAAAATATGTAATTGGAACATTAAAATCCATGTTTTAATGAATTTGTGCATAAATTTGAATGTGTTAACATTTTGCGTTCAAAGAGGAGCAAATGCGCACAAATTGTGCATTCAACAAACTGATTCATATTTAAGGGTTTAGAACGCTAGAATATGTGATTAGTATTGTGCATATGTGATTGGAACAATGGATATCCTGTGTAGAACCATTTGTGAACAAATTTGCACCATTTAACTTTTTGTGTTCAAACATGCGCAAATGTGCACAAACTGTGCATTCAATTAAATCAATTAGATTTTCAAGTTTGGAAAGCTGGAATATGTCTTTAGGATTGAAAATATGTAATTGGAACATTAAATTACATGTTTTAACCAATTTGTGCATAAATTTGAACGAGTTAACATTTTGCTTTCAAACATGAGGAAATGCGCACAAATTGTGCATTCAACAATCTGATTCATATTTATGGGTTTGGAAAGCTAGAATATGTGATTAGTATTATGCATATGTGATTGGAACAATGGATATCTTGTCTAGAACCATTCGTGAACAAATTTGCACCATTTAACTTTTTACGTTGAAACATGCGCAAATGTGCACAAATTGTGCATTCAATTAAATCAATTAGATTTTCAAGTTTGGAATGCTGGAATACGTGTTTAGGATTGAAAATATGTAACTGGAACAGTGGATTGCAAGTTTTAAACAATTTGTGCATAAATTTGCACGAGTTAACATTTTGCATTCAAACAGCAGCAAATGTGCCCAAATTGTGCATTCAACAATCTGATTCATATTTACGGGTTTAGAAAGCTAGAATATGTGATTAGTATTGTTCATATGTGATTGGAACATTGGATATCTTGTCTAGAACCAATTGTGAACAAGTTTACACCATTTAACTTTTTGCGTTCAAACATGCGCAAATGTGCACAAATTGTGCATTCAATTAAATCAATTAGATTTTCAAGTTTGGAATGCTGGAATACATGTTTAGGATTGAAAATATGTAATTGGAACATTGGATTGCAATTTTTGAACAACTTGTGTACAAATTTGCACGAGTTAACATTTTGCGTTCAAACAGCAGCAAATGCGCAAAAATTGTGCATTCAACAATCTGATTCATATTTATGGGTTTAGAAAGCTATAATATGTGACTATTATTGTGCATATGTGATTGGAATATTGGATATCTTTTCTAGAACCATTTGTGAACAAATTTGCACCATTTAACATTTTGCGTTCAAACTTGCGCAAATGTGCACAAATTGTGCATTCAATTAAATCAATTAGATTTTCAAGTTTTGAATGCTGGAATATTTCTTTTGGATTGAAAATATGTAATTGGAACACTGGATTACAAGTTTTAAACAATTTGTGCATAAATTTGCACGAGTTAACATTTTGCGTTCAAACAGGAGCAAATGCGCACAAATTGTGCATTCAACAATCTGATTCATATTTATGGGTTTAGAAAGCTAGAATATGTGATTAGTATTGTGCATATGTGATTGGAAGATTGGATATGTTGTCAAGAACCATTTGTGAACAAATTTGCACCATTTAACTTTTTGCGTTCAAACATGCGCAAATGTGCACAAATTGTGCATTCAATTAAATCAATTAGATTTTGAATTTTTGAATGCTGGAATACGTGTGTTTAGGATTGAAAATACGTAATTGGAACACTGGATTGCAAGTTTTAAACAATTTGTACATATATGTGCACAAGTTAACATTTTGCGTTCAAACAGGAGCAAATGCGCACAAATTGTGAATTCAACAATCTGATTATTATTTATGGGTTTAGAAAGCTAGAATATGTGATTATTATTGTGCATATGTGATTGGAACATTGGATATCTTGTCTAGAACCATTTGTGATCAAATTTGCACCACTTAACTTTTTGCGTTCAATGATGCGCAAATGTGCACAAATTGTGCATTCAGTTAAATCAACTACATTTACAAGTTTGGAATGCTGGAATATATGTTTAAAATTGAAAATATGTAATTAGAACATTAAATTACATGTTTTAATAAATTTGTGCATAAATTTGCACGAGTTAACATTTTGCGTTCAAAGAGGAGCAAATGCGCACAAATTGTGCATTCAACAATCTAATTCATATTAAAGGGTTGATAAAGCTAGAATATTTTATTATTATTGAGCATATGTGATTGGAACATTGGATATCTTGTCTAGATCCATTTGTGAACAAATTTGCACCATTTAACTTTTTGCGTTGAAACATGCGCAAATGTGCACAAATTTTGCATTCAATTAAATCAATTAGATTTTCAAGTTTGGAATGCTGGAATACATGTTTAGGATTGAAAATATGTAACTGGAACAGTGGATTGCAAGTTTTAAACAATTTGTGCATAAATTTGCACGAGTTAACATTTTGCATTCAAACAGCAGCAAATGTGCCCAAATTGTGCATTCAACAATCTGATTCATATTTAAGGGTTTAGAAAGCTAGAATATGTGATTAGTATTGTTCATATGTGATTGGAACGTTGGATATCTTGTCTAGAACCAATTGTGAACAAGTTTACACCATTTAACTTTTTGCGTTCAAACATGCGCAAATGTGCACAAATTGTGCATTCAATTAAATCAATTAGATTTTCAATTTTGGAATGCTGGAATACATGGTTTGGATTGAAAATATGTAATTGGAACATTGGATTGCAATTTTTAAACAAGTTGTGTATAAATTTGCACGAGTTAACATTTTGCGTTCAAACAGCAGCAAATGCGCAAAAATTGTGCATTCAACAATCTGATTCATATTTATGGGTTTAGAAAGCTATAATATGTGACTATTATTGCGCATATGTGATTGGAACATTGGATATCTTTTCTAGAACCATTTGTGAACAAATTTGCACCATTTAACATTTTGCGTTCAAACTTGCGTAAATGTGCACAAATTGTGCATTCAATTAAATCAATTAGATTTTCAAGTTTTGAATGCTGGAATATTTCTTTTGGATTGAAAATATGTAATTGGAACACTGGATTGCAAGTTTTAAACAATTTGTGCATAAATTTGCACGAGTTAACATTTTGCGTTCAAACAGGAGCAAATGCGCACAAATTGTGCATTCAACAATCTGATTCATATTTATGGGTTTAGAAAGCTAGAATATGTGATTATTATTGTGCATATGTGATTGGAAAATTGGATATCTTGTCAAGAACCATTTGTGAACAAATTTGCACCATTTAACTTTTTGCGTTCAAACAGGCGCAAATGTGCACAAATTGTGCATTCCGTTAAATCAACTACATTTACAAGTTTGGAATGCTGGAATATTTGTTTAGGATTGAAAATATGTAATTGGAACATTAAATTACATGATTTAATCAATTTGTGCATAAATTTGCACGAGTTAACATTTTGCGTTCAAAAAGGAGCAAATGCGCACAAATTGTGCATTCAACAATCTGATTCATATTTATGGGTTTGGAAAGCCAGAATATGTGATTATTATTGTGCATATGTGATTGGAACATTGGATATCTTGTCTAGAACCATTTGTGAACAAATTTGCACCATTTAACTTTTTGCGTTCAAACAGGCGCAAATGTGCACAAATTGTGCATTCAATTAAATCAATTGCATTTACAAGTTTGGAATGCTGGAATATGTGTTTAGGATCGAAAATATGTAATTGGAACATTAAAATCCATGTTTTAATGAATTTGTGCATAAATTTGAATGTGTTAACATTTTGCGTTCAAAGAGGAGCAAATGTGCACAAATTGTGCATTCAACAATCTGATTCATATTTAAGGGTTTAGAATGCTAGAATATGTGATTAGTATTGTGCATATGTGATTGGAACAATGGATATCTTGTGTAGAACCATTTGTGAACAAATTTGCACCATTTAACTTTTTGTGTTCAAACATGCGCAAATGTGCACAAACTGTGCATTCAATTAAATCAATTAGATTTTCAAGTTTGGAATGCTGGATTATGTCTTTAGGATTTAAAATATGTAATTGGAACATTAAATTACTTGTTTTAACCAATTTGTGCATAAATTTGACCGAGTTAACATTTTGCGTTCAAACATGAGGAAATGCGCACAAATTGTGCATTCAACAATCTGATTCATATTTATGGGTTTGGAAAGCTAGAATATGTGATTAGTATTGTGCATATGTGATTGCAACATTGGATATCTTGTCTAGAACCATTCGTGAACAAATTTGCACCATTTAACTTTTTGCGTTGAAACATGCGCAAATGTGCACAAATTGTGCATTCAATTAAATCAATTAGATTTTCAAGTTTGGAATGCTGGAATACATTTTTAGGATTGAAAATATGTAACTGGAACAGTGGATTGCAAGTTTTAAACAATTTGTGCATAAATTTGCACGAGTTAACATTTTGCATTCAAATAGCAGCAAATGTGCCCAAATTGTGCATTCAACAATCCGATTCATATTTAAGGGTGTAGAAAGCTAGAATATGTGATTAGTATTGTTCATATGTGATTGGAACATTGGATATCTTGTCTAGAACCAATTGTGAACAAGTTTACACCATTTAACTTTTTGCGTTCAAACATGCGCAAATGTGCACAAATTGTGCATTCAATTAAATCAATTAGATTTTCAAGTTTGGAATGCTGGAATACATGTTTAGGATTGAAAATATGTAATTGGAACATTGGATTGCAATTTTTAAACAAGTTGTGTATAAATTTGCACGAGTTAACATTTTGCGTTCAAACAGCAGCAAAATTTCCAAAAATTGTGCATTCAACAATCTGATTCATATTTATGGGTTTAGAAAGCTATAATATGTGACTATTATTGCGCATATGTGATTGGAACATTGGATATCTTTTCTAGAACCATTTGTGAACAAATTTGCACCATTTAACATTTTGCGTTCAAACTTGTGCAAATGTGCACAAATTTTGCATTCAATTAAATCAATTACATTTTCAAGTTTTGAATGCTGGAATATTTCTTTTGGATTGAAAATATGTAATTGGAACACTGGATTGCAAGTTTTAAACAATTTGTGCATAAATTTGCACGAGTTAACATTTTGCGTTCAAACAGGAGCAAATGCGCACAAATTGTGCATTCAACAATCTGATTTATATTTATGGGTTTAGAAAGCTAGAATATGTGATTATTATTGTGCATATGTGATTGGAAGATTGGATATCTTGTCAAGAACCATTTGTGAACAAATTTGCACCATTTAACTTTTTGCGTTCAAACATGCGCAAATGTGCACAAATTGTGCATTCAATTAAATCAATTAGATTTTGAATTTTTGAATGCTGGAATACGTGTGTTTGGGATTGAAAATACGTAATTGGAACACTGGATTGCAAGTTTTAAACAATTTGTACATATATGTGCACAAGTTAACATTTTGCGTTCAAACAGGAGCAAATGCGCACAAATTTTGCATTCAACAATCTGATTCATATTTATGGGTTTAGAAAGCTAGAATATGTGATTATTATTGTGCATATGTGATTGGAACATTGGATATCTTGTCTAGAACCATTTGTGATCAAATTTGCACCACTTAACTTTTTGCGTTCAATGATGCGCAAATGTGCACAAATTGTGCATTCAGTTAAATCAACTACATTTACAAGTTTGGAATGCTGGAATATATGTTTAAAATTGAAAATATGTAATTAGAACATTAAATTACATGTTTTAATAAATTTGTGCTTAAATTTGCACGAGTTAACATTTTGCGTTCAAAGAGGAGCAAATGCGCACAAATTGTGCATTCAACAATCTAATTCATATTAAAGGGTTTACAAAGCTAGAATATTTTATTATTATTGTGCATATGTGATTGGAACATTGGATATCTTTTCTGGATCCATTTGTGAACAAATTTGCACCATTTAACTTTTTGCGTTCAATCATGCGCAAATGTGCACAAATTGTGCATTCAGTTAAATCAACTACATTTACAAGTTTGGAATGCTGGAATATATGTTTAAAATTGAAAATATGTAATTAGAACATTAAATTACATGTTTTAAAAAATTTGTGCATAAATTTGCACGAGTTAACATTTTGCGTTCAAAGAGGAGCAAATGCGCACAAATTGTGCATTCAACAATCTAATTCATATTAAAGGGTTGATAAAGCTAGAATATTTTATTATTATTGAGCATATGTGATTGGAACATTGGATATCTTGTCTAGATCCATTTGTGAACAAATTTGCACCATTTAACTTTTTGCGTTGAAACATGCGCAAATGTGCACAAATTTTGCATTCAATTAAATCAATTAGATTTTCAAGTTTGGAATGCTGGAATACATGTTTAGGATTGAAAATATGTAACTGGAACAGTGGATTGCAAGTTTGATGCAACCAAGCTAAGCAAGCCCATCAAACCAAGTGATCCATTGCATTATGAGGGACCAATGACAAGATCAAGGACAAAGAAGTTCAAACAAGCATTGAATTTGCTTGTCTTTCACATTACAAGCAAGTTGGTGGATTTGACTACAAGTACAAGCTTGGAGCCGCATGATGAAGAATTCAAGCTAATTAGCTTAATTTCCTATTCTGAAATTAATTAGCTTGAATTGGACGAATTTGGAAGTTGTTTTTTTTATTATTCATATTTTGGAGTCAATAAGGAAGATTCAAGAAGATTCTAGAAGATGTGAGAAGATTCAAGAATATTCCAAGTCAAAGTCAACAAGTCAAAGTCATAGTCAAATAGTCAACAAGTCAAAGTCAATGGTCAATGGTCAACATATGACATGGCATGTGACATGGCATGCTTTAATGCTTAGTTGTCATGAGTTGTCATTTTGCTTAGTTGTCATGAATTGTAATGAGTTGTCAATTTTGACTTTTCAAAGATGAGTTGTCATTAGTTGTCATTAGTTGTCCTATTTTAAAGGAAATCTCCTTAATTAAGGATTTTCCTATATAGGTATCTTTAGAAATAAGGAATAGAACCTTTTCCTTTAAGGATTAGGTTGTTTACATGCCTATATAAGGGCTAACCCTATGACATACGAATTTAAGAAGATTGAAATATTAAAAGTAAGGTTTTTCCTTAAACTTTGTTCTTTTGAAACTTTGCAAGTTTACTTGAATTGTTTCACTTCTACCTTTCATTACAATTGCTAGGTTAGATTAAACTTAGAATTGTGTGATTGTTCATCTTATAATAGCTAAGTATCTTGCTTCAATTTAATAAGCAAGGGGTTTAGCTCCATTAACACAACTATCCTTGATGATCCTTGGGCTAATATTCAAAGTTGGATGCGCGTTCTATCTCTTTTATAGGTAGGGTTCGTATCAGTTTGGTATCAGAGCCAAACTTCAAGGTTTGGTTATTTATCATTTAATTTTCGTTCATAATTTCTTCTTCTTCTTCTCAATTCTGCTCAAAAAAAAAAAAAAAAAAAAAAAAACACCAATCATTGTGTTTTATGCAAAAGGGTTCAAAATCTATCAAAAGACCCTTAATTGAGTTAGTTTATTCAATTTCCATATCTATTGAGAAAAAAAAATTGTTACTTTGTTTTAATTCAGAATTGTGTTTTGGTTGTGTTTGTGGGTTTATAACTCAAATTTGACTTCTTTTGTTAATTTTCATTGTGTATGATTTCTTGGCTTCTAAAAAAATTGGGTTTTTCTTGATTTTGAGCTAAGTTTTGTTCACTTGCTTATTTTCTTATTTATTTGATTCGTGAATAGTCACTTTGAAATTTTAAGTTTAATTCGATTTTTGTGATTGTGGTGTTGAGTTGATTGAGCAATTTTTGTATAATTTGCATTAGTTTTATTAGAACTAAGATTTGGGGAATTTGAGTGGTAAAAGGCGAGTGGTGAGCTCATAAAAGGGTAAGAGCCTTATTGAGTGAAACACGAGTGTGAGTGCCATTTAAATTGAGTGAAACACGTAAGGGAGTGTTTAGTGAGATCTTTTTTATTGCTACTAATAATTTCTTGTAGGAAAAATTAAAGTAATGACTCAAGAAGGTGAAGAAGGAATGCCCGATCAAAAGATGTACATGAAATCCATGACCCAATTGTTTGACAAGTTGAGACTAGATTTGGTAAACCAAATTGGAGACTTGGCAGACCGAATAGACAAGATAGAGTCAAGTCATCATGGAGATGCTAGTATAATCAATACTAGAACCCGTGGGAGACATGAACAAGAGGATGACGAACAAACATCCAATTCAGGCAGAAACGGGCGTGCAAGAGTTGATAACAACTTGGGAAGCATTAAGATGAAAATTCCAAGCTTTCAAGGCAAAAGTGATGCCGAAGCCTATTTGGAGTGGGAGAAAAAAGTGGAGTTCATCTTTGAGTGCCATCAATATTCCGAAGAAAAGAAGGTGAAGCTAGCTGCCATAGAGTTTACCGATTATGCACTTGTTTGGTGGGATCAATTGGTGACTAGTAGAAGAAGGAACCATGATCGACCTATTGAGACATGGGAGGAGATGAAGGCAATCATGCGCAAGAGGTTTGTTCCTACACACTATTATAGAGAATTGTATAATAAACTTCAAAACCTTGTGCAAGGATCTAAAAGTGTAGAGGAGTACCATCAAGCAATGGAGATAGCTATGATTAGAGCAAATATTGATGAAGACCGTGAGGCAACAATGGCAAGGTTTTTGCATGGGCTGAATAGAAACATAGCCGACTTAGTGGAATTACATCACTATGTTGACATGGATGATATGTTGCACATGGCGATCAAGATTGAGAAGCAATTGAAGTTCAAGAATTCCAAAGGCAATTCAACTTCTTCTAGTGCTTCATGGAAGTCAAATTGGAAGAATAGAGATAAAAGCTTCACTAAGGCAAAATTTGACAACAACAAAGGAGGAAACGAAGGGGGCAATGCCAAGACCAAAGACAAAGGTGAAACTCAAACTAAACGATCTCGTGATGTTCAATGTTTTAAATGTTTGGGTTATGGGCATATCTCTTCTAACTGCCCAAATAAGCGTACCATGACGATGAGGGGTAGCGAAGTCTTTAGTGAAAGTGATGATGATGAGTGCAACTTGGAGATGCCTGAGCTTGAGGATGCAAGTGATGATGAGGCTGTACAAAGTCCATCACATGGTGAATTGCTTGTTACAAGGCGAATCATGAATGTGCAAACCAAGATGGAGGATGAGGCACAACGTGAGAACATCTTTCACACTAGATGCAAGGTGCAAGATAAGGTATGTTGTATGATCATTGATGGCGGTAGTTGCACAAATGTAGCTAGCACCATGTTAGTTGAGAAATTGCATTTATATACCATGAAGCACCCTAGGCCTTACACATTGCAATGGCTGAATGATTATGGGGAGATAAAAGTAACTAAACAAGTGAAGATAGCATTTTCCATAGGCAAATATGAAGATGAAGTATTGTGTGATGTAGTGCCTATGCAAGCTTGTCATATTCTTTTGGGGCGTCCTTGGCAATATGATAGGAGGGCTAATCATAATGGGTTCTCTAATAGATATTCTTTTGTAATGAATGATGTACCCATTACCCTTAAACCTTTAACCCCTAAAGAAGTGTATGAGGACCAAAAAGTCCTAAAGCAAAGATTTGAAGAGTTTGAAAAAGAAAAAGCAATAAAAAGAGAGAGAGAGAGTTTGCATAAAAAAGAAAAGGCAAACAAGCAAAAGGAAAGCTGTGAGAAAAGCAATGAGAGAAGTGAGCAAAGAGTGGAAAAAGGAGAGCTTGAGGGGATGCACAATGAGAAAAAAAAGAGTGATGTGCATGCAAAAGGAGAGTTGAGTGTGAATAAGGTAACACAAGAGAGAAAATCAAGTTTTTATGCAAAAGAAAAAGATGTGAGGAAAGCTTTACTTTTAAGGCAGCCTATGCTTGTACTTATTTACAAGGAATCTTATTTGTGCTCTAACGATCTTGACCCTTCTTTGCCTAGTTCTTTTGTGAGATTATTGCAGGAATTTCAAGATGTGTTTCCCGATGATATTCCTAGTGGTTTGCCGCCAATAAGAGGAATAGAGCATCAAATTGACTTTGTACCTGGTTCTGCAATTCCAAATAGACCCGCGTATAGATGCAATCCTGAGGAAACCAAAGAGTTGCAAAGGCAAGTTGAGGATCTTATGAACAAAGGTTACATTCGAGAAAGCATGAGCCCATGTGCCGTTCCAGTTTTACTTGTGCCTAAGAAGGATGGCACTTGGAGAATGTGTGTTGATTGTCGTGTAATTAACAAAATAACGGTAAAGTATCGTCATCCTATTCCTAGGTTAGATGATATGCTTGATGAGTTGCATGGGGCTATTATATTTTCCAAGATTGATTTGAAAAGTGGTTATCATCAAATTCGCATGAAAGAGGGTGATGAGTGGAAAACTGCATTTAAAACAAAATATGGTTTATATGAGTGGTTAGTCATGCCTTTTGGTTTAACTAATGCACCTAGCACTTTTATGAGATTAATGAACCATGTTTTGCGTGCTTTCATTGGAAAATTTATGGTTGTTTATTTTGATGATATACTTATATATAGTAAATCTTTGGAAGAGCATATTGAACATGTGCATTTGGTTTTGGAAGTGCTGCGTAAGGAATGTTTGTATGCTAACCTCAAAAAGTGTAGTTTTTGCACACATAAGCTTGTTTTCTTAGGCTTTGTTGTTAGTGCAAAAGGAATAGAGGTAGATGAAGAGAAGGTCAAGGCAATTAAAGACTGGCCTACGCCTAGAGGAGTTAGTGATGTGCGAAGTTTTCATGGTCTTGCAAGCTTTTATAGGCGATTTGTAAGGGATTTTAGTACCATTGCAGCGCCATTGACCGAAGTCATTAAGAAAAATGTTGGCTTCAAGTGGGGAGAAGCACAAGAACAAGCATTTAACATGCTTAAGGATAAGTTGACGTCTGCTCCTTTACTTACTCTACCTAATTTTTCTAAAACATTTGAAATTGAATGTGATGCTTCAGGTTTTGGAATTGGGGCTGTTCTAATGCAAGATGGACAACCAATTGCTTATTTTAGTGAAAAGTTAAATGGTGCAAGCTTGAAGTACCCCACTTATGACAAAGAGATGTATGCCTTAGTTCGCGCTCTAGAGACATGGCAGCATTATTTATTGCCTAAGGAGTTCGTGATACATACTGATCATGAATCCTTGAAGCACTTGAAGGGGCAAAATAAGCTTAACAAACGACATGCTAGGTGGAGTGAATTCATTGAGTCATTTCCTTATGTCATTAAATACAAGCAAGGTAAAGAGAATGTTGTGGCTGATGCACTTTCAAGAAGGTATACTTTACTTGCTTCTTTAGATGCCAAATTGCTAGGATTTGAATACATAAAAGAGCTATATGAGAATGACAGTGATTTTGGTAGTGTTTATCATGCATGTGAAAATATTGCTTTTGAAAAGTTCTATAGGCATGATGGTTACTTGTTTAAAGAGAAACGGTTGTGTGTTCCTAATTGTTCTATGCGTGAATTACATGTTCGTGAAGCACATGAGGGTGGTTTAATGGGACATTTTGGTATAGCCAAGACTTTAGATGTTTTACATGATCACTTTTATTGGCCTAACATGAAAAAAGATGTTGTTAGAATTTGTGATAAGTGCATTGTGTGTAAACAAGCTAAGTCTAAGTTAAAACCACATGGTTTGTATATGCCTTTACCGGTGCCTAGTTCACCTTGGATTGATATTTCCATGGATTTTGTGCTTGGTTTACCTAGGACTAGGCAAGGACATGATTCAATATATGTTGTTGTAGATAGGTTTTCTAAAATGGCTCACTTTATAGCATGTAGAAAAACTAATGATGCACAACATGTTGCGGATTTGTTCTTTAAAGAGATTGTTCGATTGCATGGCATGCCTAGAACAATTGTGAGTGATAGAGATGCTAAATTTTTAAGCTACTTTTGGAAGACTTTGTGGGGTAAATTGGGCACTAAACTTTTATTTTCTACAACTTGTCATCCACAAACTGATGGGCAAACTGAGGTAGTTAATAGAACTTTATCTCAATTACTAAGAACCATGGTTAGGCATAATTTGAAATCATGGGAAGATTGCTTGCCACATATTGAATTTGCATATAATCGTAGTGTGCATTCTTCTACCAATTTTTGTCCTTTTGAGATTGTTTATGGTTTTATTCCGTTGAGTCCTTTAGATTTGATTGCTTTACCTTTGAGTGAACAAGTAAATCTAGATGGAAAGAAGAAGGCAGAATTTGTGAAGTCCTTACATGAAAAGGTGCGAGCAAATCTTGAAAGAAAGAATGAGCAATATGCCAAACATGCAAACAAGGGGCGCATAAAAGTTGTATTTGAACCAGGTGATTGGGTTTGGGTACATTTACGTAAAGAAAGGTTTCCTACTCAAAGGAAATCTAAGTTGATGCCTCGTGGTGATGGACCCTTCCAAGTGTTAGAGCGCATCAATGACAATGCTTATAAGATTGACTTACCCGGTGAGTATGGTGTAAGTGCTACATTTAATGTTGCTGATTTATCTCTTTTTGATTTTAATGTAGGTGCTGATTCGAGGACGAATCATCTTGAGGAAGGGGGGAATGATGCAACCAAGCTAAGCAAGCCCATCAAACCAAGTGATCCATTGCATTATGAGGGACCAATGACAAGATCAAGGACAAAGAAGTTCAAACAAGCATTGAATTTGCTTGTCTTTCACATTACAAGCAAGTTGGTGGATTTGACTACAAGTACAAGCTTGGAGCCGCATGATGAAGAATTCAAGCTAATTAGCTTAATTTCCTATTCTGAAATTAATTAGCTTGAATTGGACGAATTTGGAAGTTGTTTTTTTTATTATTCATATTTTGGAGTCAATAAGGAAGATTCAAGAAGATTCTAGAAGATGTGAGAAGATTCAAGAATATTCCAAGTCAAAGTCAACAAGTCAAAGTCATAGTCAAATAGTCAACAAGTCAAAGTCAATGGTCAATGGTCAACATATGACATGGCATGTGACATGGCATGCTTTAATGCTTAGTTGTCATGAGTTGTCATTTTGCTTAGTTGTCATGAATTGTAATGAGTTGTCAATTTTGACTTTTCAAAGATGAGTTGTCATTAGTTGTCATTAGTTGTCCTATTTTAAAGGAAATCTCCTTAATTAAGGATTTTCCTATATAGGTATCTTTAGAAATAAGGAATAGAACCTTTTCCTTTAAGGATTAGGTTGTTTACATGCCTATATAAGGGCTAACCCTATGACATACGAATTTAAGAAGATTGAAATATTAAAAGTAAGGTTTTTCCTTAAACTTTGTTCTTTTGAAACTTTGCAAGTTTACTTGAATTGTTTCACTTCTACCTTTCATTACAATTGCTAGGTTAGATTAAACTTAGAATTGTGTGATTGTTCATCTTATAATAGCTAAGTATCTTGCTTCAATTTAATAAGCAAGGGGTTTAGCTCCATTAACACAACTATCCTTGATGATCCTTGGGCTAATATTCAAAGTTGGATGCGCGTTCTATCTCTTTTATAGGTAGGGTTCGTATCAAAGTTTTAAACAATTTGTGCATAAATTTGCACGAGTTAACATTTTGCATTCAAACAGCAGCAAATGTGCCCAAATTGTGCATTCAACAATCTGATTCATATTTAAGGGTTTAGAAAGCTAGAATATGTGATTAGTATTGTTCATATGTGATTGGAACGTTGGATATCTTGTCTAGAACCAATTGTGAACAAGTTTACACCATTTAACTTTTTGCGTTCAAACATGCGCAAATGTGCACAAATTGTGCATTCAATTAAATCAATTAGATTTTCAATTTTGGAATGCTGGAATACATGGTTTGGATTGAAAATATGTAATTGGAACATTGGATTGCAATTTTTAAACAAGTTGTGTATAAATTTGCACGAGTTAACATTTTGCGTTCAAACAGCAGCAAATGCGCAAAAATTGTGCATTCAACAATCTGATTCATATTTATGGGTTTAGAAAGCTATAATATGTGACTATTATTGCGCATATGTGATTGGAACATTGGATATCTTTTCTAGAACCATTTGTGAACAAATTTGCACCATTTAACATTTTGCGTTCAAACTTGCGTAAATGTGCACAAATTGTGCATTCAATTAAATTAATTAGATTTTCAAGTTTTGAATGCTGGAATATTTCTTTTGGATTGAAAATATGTAATTGGAACACTGGATTGCAAGTTTTAAACAATTTGTGCATAAATTTCCACGAGTTAACATTTTGCGTTCAAACAGGAGCAAATGCGCACAAATTGTGCATTCAACAATCTGATTCATATTTATGGGTTTAGAAAGCTAGAATATGTGATTATTATTGTGCATATGTGATTGGAAAATTGGATATCTTGTCAAGAACCATTTGTGAACAAATTTGCACCATTTAACTTTTTGCGTTCAAACAGGCGCAAATGTGCACAAATTGTGCATTCCGTTAAATCAACTACATTTACAAGTTTGGAATGCTGGAATATTTGTTTAGGATTGAAAATATGTAATTGGAACATTAAATTACATGATTTAATCAATTTGTGCATAAATTTGCACGAGTTAACATTTTGCGTTCAAAAAGGAGCAAATGCGCACAAATTGTGCATTCAACAATCTGATTCATATTTATGGGTTTGGAAAGGCAGAATATGTGATTATTATTGTGCATATGTGATTGGAACATTGGATATCTTGTCTAGAACCATTTGTGAACAAATTTGCACCATTTAACTTTTTGCGTTCAAACAGGCGCAAATGTGCACAAATTGTGCATTCAATTAAATCAATTGCATTTACAAGTTTGGAATGCTGGAATATGTGTTTAGGATCGAAAATATGTAATTGGAACATTAAAATCCATGTTTTAATGAATTTGTGCATAAATTTGAATGTGTTAACATTTTGCGTTCAAAGAGGAGCAAATGTGCACAAATTGTGCATTCAACAATCTGATTCATATTTAAGGGTTTAGAATGCTAGAATATGTGATTAGTATTGTGCATATGTGATTGGAACAATGGATATCTTGTGTAGAACCATTTGTGAACAAATTTGCACCATTTAACTTTTTGTGTTCAAACATGCGCAAATGTGCACAAACTGTGCATTCAATTAAATCAATTAGATTTTCAAGTTTGGAATGCTGGATTATGTCTTTAGGATTTAAAATATGTAATTGGAACATTAAATTACTTGTTTTAACCAATTTGTGCATAAATTTGACCGAGTTAACATTTTGCGTTCAAACATGAGGAAATGCGCACAAATTGTGCATTCAACAATCTGATTCATATTTATGGGTTTGGAAAGCTAGAATATGTGATTAGTATTGTGCATATGTGATTGCAACATTGGATATCTTGTCTAGAACCATTCGTGAACAAATTTGCACCATTTAACTTTTTGCGTTGAAACATGCGCAAATGTGCACAAATTGTGCATTCAATTAAATCAATTAGATTTTCAAGTTTGGAATGCTGGAATACATTTTTAGGATTGAAAATATGTAACTGGAACAGTGGATTGCAAGTTTTAAACAATTTGTGCATAAATTTGCACGAGTTAACATTTTGCATTCAAATAGCAGCAAATGTGCCCAAATTGTGCATTCAACAATCCGATTCATATTTAAGGGTGTAGAAAGCTAGAATATGTGATTAGTATTGTTCATATGTGATTGGAACATTGGATATCTTGTCTAGAACCAATTGTGAACAAGTTTACACCATTTAACTTTTTGCGTTCAAACATGCGCAAATGTGCACAAATTGTGCATTCAATTAAATCAATTAGATTTTCAAGTTTGGAATGCTGGAATACATGTTTAGGATTGAAAATATGTAATTGGAACATTGGATTGCAATTTTTAAACAAGTTGTGTATAAATTTGCACGAGTTAACATTTTGCGTTCAAACAGCAGCAAAATTTCCAAAAATTGTGCATTCAACAATCTGATTCATATTTATGGGTTTAGAAAGCTATAATATGTGACTATTATTGCGCATATGTGATTGGAACATTGGATATCTTTTCTAGAACCATTTGTGAACAAATTTGCACCATTTAACATTTTGCGTTCAAACTTGTGCAAATGTGCACAAATTTTGCATTCAATTAAATCAATTACATTTTCAAGTTTTGAATGCTAGAATATTTCTTTTGGATTGAAAATATGTAATTGGAACACTGGATTGCAAGTTTTAAACAATTTGTGCATAAATTTGCACGAGTTAACATTTTGCGTTCAAACAGGAGCAAATGCGAACAAATTGTGCATTCAACAATCTGATTTATATTTATGGGTTTAGAAAGCTAGAATATGTGATTATTATTGTGCATATGTGATTGGAAGATTGGATATCTTGTCAAGAACCATTTGTGAACAAATTTGCACCATTTAACTTTTTGCGTTCAAACATGCGCAAATGTGCACAAATTGTGCATTCAATTAAATCAATTAGATTTTGAATTTTTGAATGCTGGAATACGTGTGTTTGGGATTGAAAATACGTAATTGGAACACTGGATTGCAAGTTTTAAACAATTTGTACATATATGTGCACAAGTTAACATTTTGCGTTCAAACAGGAGCAAATGCGCACAAATTTTGCATTCAACAATCTGATTCATATTTATGGGTTTAGAAAGCTAGAATATGTGATTATTATTGTGCATATGTGATTGGAACATTGGATATCTTGTCTAGAACCATTTGTGATCAAATTTGCACCACTTAACTTTTTGCGTTCAATGATGCGCAAATGTGCACAAATTGTGCATTCAGTTAAATCAACTACATTTACAAGTTTGGAATGCTGGAATATATGTTTAAAATTGAAAATATGTAATTAGAACATTAAATTACATGTTTTAATAAATTTGTGCTTAAATTTGCACGAGTTAACATTTTGCGTTCAAAGAGGAGCAAATGCGCACAAATTGTGCATTCAACAATCTAATTCATATTAAAGGGTTTACAAAGCTAGAATATTTTATTATTATTGTGCATATGTGATTGGAACATTGGATATCTTTTCTGGATCCATTTGTGAACAAATTTGCACCATTTAACTTTTTGCGTTCAATCATGCGCAAATGTGCACAAATTGTGCATTCAGTTAAATCAACTACATTTACAAGTTTGGAATGCTGGAATATATGTTTAAAATTGAAAATATGTAATTAGAACATTAAATTACATGTTTTAAAAAATTTGTGCATAAATTTGCACGAGTTAACATTTTGCGTTCAAAGAGGAGCAAATGCGCACAAATTGTGCATTCAACAATCTAATTCATATTAAAGGGTTGATAAAGCTAGAATATTTTATTATTATTGAGCATATGTGATTGGAACATTGGATATCTTGTCTAGATCCATTTGTGAACAAATTTGCACCATTTAACTTTTTGCGTTGAAACATGCGCAAATGTGCACAAATTTTGCATTCAATTAAATCAATTAGATTTTCAAGTTTGGAATGCTGGAATACATGTTTAGGATTGAAAATATGTAACTGGAACAGTGGATTGCAGGTTTTAAACAATTTGTGCATAAATTTGCACGAGTTAACATTTTGCATTCAAACAGCAGCAAATGTGCCCAAATTGTGCATTCAACAATCTGATTCATATTTAAGGGTTTAGAAAGCTAGAATATGTGATTAGTATTGTTCATATGTGATTGGAACGTTGGATATCTTGTCTAGAACCAATTGTGAACAAGTTTACACCATTTAACTTTTTGCGTTCAAACATGCGCAAATGTGCACAAATTGTGCATTCAATTAAATCAATTAGATTTTCAATTTTGGAATGCTGGAATACATGGTTTGGATTGAAAATATGTAATTGGAACATTGGATTGCAATTTTTAAACAAGTTGTGTATAAATTTGCACGAGTTAACATTTTGCGTTCAAACAGCAGCAAATGCGCAAAAATTGTGCATTCAACAATCTGATTCATATTTATGGGTTTAGAAAGCTATAATATGTGACTATTATTGCGCATATGTGATTGTAACATTGGATATCTTTTCTAGAACCATTTGTGAACAAATTTACACCATTTAACATTTTGCGTTCAAACTTGCGTAAATGTGCACAAATTGTGCATTCAATTAAATCAATTAGATTTTCAAGTTTTGAATGCTGGAATATTTCTTTTGGATTGAAAATATGTAATTGGAACACTGGATTGCAAGTTTTAAACAATTTGTGCATAAATTTGCACGAGTTAACATTTTGCGTTCAAACAGGAGCAAATGCGCACAAATTGTGCATTCAACAATCTGATTCATATTTATGGGTTTAGAAAGCTAGAATATGTGATTATTATTGTGCATATGTGATTGGAAAATTGGATATCTTGTCAAGAACCATTTGTGAACAAATTTGCACCATTTAACTTTTTGCGTTCAAACAGGCGCAAATGTGCACAAATTGTGCATTCCGTTAAATCAACTACATTTACAAGTTTGGAATGCTGGAATATTTGTTTAGGATTGAAAATATGTAATTGGAACATTAAATTACATGATTTAATCAATTTGTGCATAAATTTGCACGAGTTAACATTTTGCGTTCAAAAAGGAGCAAATGCGCACAAATTGTGCATTCAACAATCTGATTCATATTTATGGGTTTGGAAAGGCAGAATATGTGATTATTATTGTGCATATGTGATTGGAACATTGGATATCTTGTCTAGAACCATTTGTGAACAAATTTGCACCATTTAACTTTTTGCGTTCAAACAGGCGCAAATGTGCACAAATTGTGCATTCAATTAAATCAATTGCATTTACAAGTTTGGAATGCTGGAATATGTGTTTAGGATCGAAAATATGTAATTGGAACATTAAAATCCATGTTTTAATGAATTTGTGCATAAATTTGAATGTGTTAACATTTTGCGTTCAAAGAGGAGCAAATGTGCACAAATTGTGCATTCAACAATCTGATTCATATTTAAGGGTTTAGAATGCTAGAATATGTGATTAGTATTGTGCATATGTGATTGGAACAATGGATATCTTGTGTAGAACCATTTGTGAACAAATTTGCACCATTTAACTTTTTGTGTTCAAACATGCGCAAATGTGCACAAACTGTGCATTCAATTAAATCAATTAGATTTTCAAGTTTGGAATGCTGGATTATGTCTTTAGGATTTAAAATATGTAATTGGAACATTAAATTACTTGTTTTAACCAATTTGTGCATAAATTTGACCGAGTTAACATTTTGCGTTCAAACATGAGGAAATGCGCACAAATTGTGCATTCAACAATCTGATTCATATTTATGGGTTTGGAAAGCTAGAATATGTGATTAGTATTGTGCATATGTGATTGCAACATTGGATATCTTGTCTAGAACCATTCGTGAACAAATTTGCACCATTTAACTTTTTGCGTTGAAACATGCGCAAATGTGCACAAATTGTGCATTCAATTAAATCAATTAGATTTTCAAGTTTGGAATGCTGGAATACATTTTTAGGATTGAAAATATGTAACTGGAACAGTGGATTGCAAGTTTTAAACAATTTGTGCATAAATTTGCACGAGTTAACATTTTGCATTCAAATAGCAGCAAATGTGCCCAAATTGTGCATTCAACAATCCGATTCATATTTAAGGGTGTAGAAAGCTAGAATATGTGATTAGTATTGTTCATATGTGATTGGAACATTGGATATCTTGTCTAGAACCAATTGTGAACAAGTTTACACCATTTAACTTTTTGCGTTCAAACATGCGCAAATGTGCACAAATTGTGCATTCAATTAAATCAATTAGATTTTCAAGTTTGGAATGCTGGAATACATGTTTAGGATTGAAAATATGTAATTGGAACATTGGATTGCAATTTTTAAACAAGTTGTGTATAAATTTGCACGAGTTAACATTTTGCGTTCAAACAGCAGCAAAATTTCCAAAAATTGTGCATTCAACAATCTGATTCATATTTATGGGTTTAGAAAGCTATAATATGTGACTATTATTGCGCATATGTGATTGGAACATTGGATATCTTTTCTAGAACCATTTGTGAACAAATTTGCACCATTTAACATTTTGCGTTCAAACTTGTGCAAATGTGCACAAATTTTGCATTCAATTAAATCAATTACATTTTCAAGTTTTGAATGCTAGAATATTTCTTTTGGATTGAAAATAAGTAATTGGAACACTGGATTGCAAGTTTTAAACAATTTGTGCATAAATTTGCACGAGTTAACATTTTGCGTTCAAACAGGAGCAAATGCGAACAAATTGTGCATTCAACAATCTGATTTATATTTATGGGTTTAGAAAGCTAGAATATGTGATTATTATTGTGCATATGTGATTGGAAGATTGGATATCTTGTCAAGAACCATTTGTGAACAAATTTGCACCATTTAACTTTTTGCGTTCAAACATGCGCAAATGTGCACAAATTGTGCATTCAATTAAATCAATTAGATTTTGAATTTTTGAATGCTGGAATACGTGTGTTTGGGATTGAAAAGACGTAATTGGAACACTGGATTGCAAGTTTTAAACAATTTGTACATATATGTGCACAAGTTAACATTTTGCGTTCAAACAGGAGCAAATGCGCACAAATTTTGCATTCAACAATCTGATTCATATTTATGGGTTTAGAAAGCTAGAATATGTGATTATTATTGTGCATATGTGATTGGAACATTGGATATCTTGTCTAGAACCATTTGTGATCAAATTTGCACCACTTAACTTTTTGCGTTCAATGATGCGCAAATGTGCACAAATTGTGCATTCAGTTAAATCAACTACATTTACAAGTTTGGAATGCTGGAATATATGTTTAAAATTGAAAATATGTAATTAGAACATTAAATTACATGTTTTAATAAATTTGTGCTTAAATTTGCACGAGTTAACATTTTGCGTTCAAAGAGGAGCAAATGCGCACAAATTGTGCATTCAACAATCTAATTCATATTAAAGGGTTTACAAAGCTAGAATATTTTATTATTATTGTGCATATGTGATTGGAACATTGGATATCTTTTCTGGATCCATTTGTGAACAAATTTGCACCATTTAACTTTTTGCGTTCAATCATGCGCAAATGTGCACAAATTGTGCATTCAGTTAAATCAACTACATTTACAAGTTTGGAATGCTGGAATATATGTTTAAAATTGAAAATATGTAATTAGAACATTAAATTACATGTTTTAAAAAATTTGTGCATAAATTTGCACGAGTTAACATTTTGCGTTCAAAGAGGAGCAAATGCGCACAAATTGTGCATTCAACAATCTAATTCATATTAAAGGGTTGATAAAGCTAGAATATTTTATTATTATTGAGCATATGTGATTGGAACATTGGATATCTTGTCTAGATCCATTTGTGAACAAATTTGCACCATTTAACTTTTTGCGTTGAAACATGCGCAAATGTACACAAATTTTGCATTCAATTAAATCAATTAGATTTTCAAGTTTGGAATGCTGGAATACATGTTTAGGATTGAAAATATGTAACTGGAACAGTGGATTGCAAGTTTTAAACAATTTGTGCATAAATTTGTACGAGTTAACATTTTGCATTCAAACAGCAGCAAATGTGCCCAAATTGTGCATTCAACAATCTGATTCATATTTAAGGGTTTAGAAAGCTAGAATATGTGATTAGTATTGTTCATATGTGATTGGAACGTTGGATATCTTGTCTAGAACCAATTGTGAACAAGTTTACACCATTTAACTTTTTGTGTTCAAACATGCGCAAATGTGCACAAATTGTGCATTCAATTAAATCAATTAGATTTTCAATTTTGGAATGCTGGAATACATGGTTTGGATTGAAAATATGTAATTGGAACATTGGATTGCAATTTTTAAACAAGTTGTGTATAAATTTGCACGAGTTAACATTTTGCGTTCAAACAGCAGCAAATGCGCAAAAATTGTGCATTCAACAATCTGATTCATATTTATGGGTTTAGAAAGCTATAATATGTGACTATTATTGCGCATATGTGATTGGAACATTGGATATCTTTTCTAGAACCATTTGTGAACAAATTTGCACCATTTAACATTTTGCGTTCAAACTTGCGTAAATGTGCACAAATTGTGCATTCAATTAAATCATTTAGATTTTCAAGTTTTGAATGCTGGAATATTTCTTTTGGATTGAAAATATGTAATTGGAACACTGGATTGCAAGTTTTAAACAATTTGTGCATAAATTTGCACGAGTTAACATTTTGCGTTCAAACAGGAGCAAATGCGCACAAATTGTGCATTCAACAATCTGATTCATATTTATGGGTTTAGAAAGCTAGAATATGTGATTATTATTGTGCATATGTGATTGGAAAATTGGATATCTTGTCAAGAACCATTTGTGAACAAATTTGCACCATTTAACTTTTTGCGTTCAAACAGGCGCAAATGTGCACAAATTGTGCATTCCGTTAAATCAACTACATTTACAAGTTTGGAATGCTGGAATTTTTGTTTAGGATTGAAAATATGTAATTGGAACATTAAATTACATGATTTAATCAATTTGTGCATAAATTTGCACGAGTTAACATTTTGCGTTCAAAAAGGAGCAAATGCGCACAAATTGTGCATTCAACAATCTGATTCATATTTATGGGTTTGGAAAGGCAGAATATGTGATTATTATTGTGCATATGTGATTGGAACATTGGATATCTTGTCTAGAACCATTTGTGAACAAATTTGCACCATTTAACTTTTTGCGTTCAAACAGGCGCAAATGTGCACAAATTGTGCATTCAATTAAATCAATTGCATTTACAAGTTTGGAATGCTGGAATATGTGTTTAGGATCGAAAATATGTAATTGGAACATTAAAATCAATGTTTTAATGAATTTGTGCATAAATTTGAATGTGTTAACATTTTGCGTTCAAAGAGGAGCAAATGTGCACAAATTGTGCATTCAACAATCTGATTCATATTTAAGGGTTTAGAATGCTAGAATATGTGATTAGTATTGTGCATATGTGATTGGAACAATGGATATCTTGTGTAGAACCATTTGTGAACAAATTTGCACCATTTAACTTTTTGTGTTCAAACATGCGCAAATGTGCACAAACTGTGCATTCAATTAAATCAATTAGATTTTCAAGTTTGGAATGGTGGATTATGTCTTTAGGATTTAAAATATGTAATTGGAACATTAAATTACTTGTTTTAACCAATTTGTGCATAAATTTGACCGAGTTAACATTTTGCGTTCAAACATGAGGAAATGCGCACAAATTGTGCATTCAACAATCTGATTCATATTTATGGGTTTGGAAAGCTAGAATATGTGATTAGTATTGTGCATATGTGATTGCAACATTGGATATCTTGTCTAGAACCATTCGTGAACAAATTTGCACCATTTAACTTTTTGCGTTGAAACATGCGCAAATGTGCACAAATTGTGCATTCAATTAAATCAATTAGATTTTCAAGTTTGGAATGCTGGAATACATTTTTAGGATTGAAAATATGTAACTGGAACAGTGGATTGCAAGTTTTAAACAATTTGTGCATAAATTTGCACGAGTTAACATTTTGCATTCAAATAGCAGCAAATGTGCCCAAATTGTGCATTCAACAATCCGATTCATATTTAAGGGTGTAGAAAGCTAGAATATGTGATTAGTATTGTTCATATGTGATTGGAACATTGGATATCTTGTCTAGAACCAATTGTGAACAAGTTTACACCATTTAACTTTTTGCGTTCAAACATGCGCAAATGTGCACAAATTGTGCATTCAATTAAATCAATTAGATTTTCAAGTTTGGAATGCTGGAATACATGTTTAGGATTGAAAATATGTAATTGGAACATTGGATTGCAATTTTTAAACAAGTTGTGTATAAATTTGCACGAGTTAACATTTTGCGTTCAAACAGCAGTAAAATTTCCAAAAATTGTGCATTCAACAATCTGATTCATATTTATGGGTTTAGAAAGCTATAATATGTGACTATTATTGCGCATATGTGATTGGAACATTGGATATCTTTTCTAGAACCATTTGTGAACAAATTTGCACCATTTAACATTTTGCGTTCAAACTTGTGCAAATGTGCACAAATTTTGCATTCAATTAAATCAATTACATTTTCAAGTTTTGAATGCTGGAATATTTCTTTTGGATTGAAAATATGTAATTGGAACACTGGATTGCAAGTTTTAAACAATTTGTGCATAAATTTGCACGAGTTAACATTTTGCGTTCAAACAGGAGCAAATGCGCACAAATTGTGCATTCAACAATCTGATTTATATTTATGGGTTTAGAAAGCTAGAATATGTGATTATTATTGTGCATATGTGATTGGAAGATTGGATATCTTGTCAAGAACCATTTGTGAACAAATTTGCACCATTTAACTTTTTGCGTTCAAACATGCGCAAATGTGCACAAATTGTGCATTCAATTAAATCAATTAGATTTTGAATTTTTGAATGCTGGAATACGTGTGTTTGGGATTGAAAATACGTAATTGGAACACTGGATTGCAAGTTTTAAACAATTTGTACATATATGTGCACAAGTTAACATTTTGCGTTCAAACAGGAGCAAATGCGCACAAATTTTGCATTCAACAATCTGATTCATATTTATGGGTTTAGAAAGCTAGAATATGTGATTATTATTGTGCATATGTGATTGGAACATTGGATATCTTGTCTAGAACCATTTGTGATCAAATTTGCACCACTTAACTTTTTGCGTTCAATGATGCGCAAATGTGCACAAATTGTGCATTCAATTAAATCAACTACATTTACAAGTTTGGAATGCTGGAATATATGTTTAAAATTGAAAATATGTAATTAGAACATTAAATTACATGTTTTAATAAATTTGTGCTTAAATTTGCACGAGTTAACATTTTGCGTTCAAAGAGGAGCAAATGCGCACAAATTGTGCATTCAACAATCTAATTCATATTAAAGGGTTTACAAAGCTAGAATATTTTATTATTATTGTGCATATGTGATTGGAACATTGGATATCTTTTCTAGATCCATTTGTGAACAAATTTGCACCATTTAACTTTTTGCGTTCAATCATGCGCAAATGTGCACAAATTGTGCATTCAGTTAAATCAACTACATTTACAAGTTTCGAATCCTGGAATATATGTTTAGGATTGAAAACATGTAATTGGAACATTAAAATACATGTTTTAATCAATTTGTGCATAAATTTGCACGAGTTAACATTTTGCGTTCAAATAGGAGCAAATGCGCACAAATTGTGCATTCAACAATCTGATTCATATTTGAGGGTTTAGAAAGCTAGAATATGTGATTATTACTGTGCATATGTGATTGGAACATGGGATACCTTGTCTAGAACCATTTGTGATCAAATTTGCACCATTAACTGTTTGCGTTCAATCATGCGCAAAGGTGCACAAATTGTGCATTATGTTAAATCAACTACATTTACAAGTTTTGAATGCTGTAATATATGTTTAGGATTGAAAATATGTAATTGGAACATTAAATTACATGTTTTAATCAATTTGTGCATAAATTTGCACGAGTTAACATTTTACGTTCAAACAGGAGCAAATGCGCACAAATTGTGCATTCAACAATATGATTCATATTTATGGGTTTAGAAAGCTAGTCTATGTGATTAGTATTGTGCATATGTTATTGGAACATTGGATATCTTGTCTAGAACCATTGGTGAACAAATTTGCACCATTTAACTTTTTGCGTTCAAACATGCGTAAATGTGCACAAATTGTGCATTCCGTTAAATCAACTACATTTACAAGTTTGGAATGATGGAATATTTGTTTAGGATTGAAAATATGTAATTGGAACATTAAATTACATGATTTAATCAATTTGTGCATAAATTTGCACTTGCACGAGTTAACATTTTGCGTTCACACAGGACAAAATGCACACAAATTGTGCATTCAACAATCTGATTCATATTTATGGGTTTGGAAAGCCAGAATATGTGATTATTATTGTGCATATGTGATTGGAACATTGGATATCTTGTCTAGAACCATTTGTGAACAAATTTGCACCATTTAACTTTTTGCGTTCAAACATGCGCAAATGTGCATTCAATTAAATCAACTGCATTTACAAGTTTAGAATGCTGGAATATGTGTTTAGGATTGAAAATATGTAATTGGAACATTAAAATCCATGTTTTAATGAATTTGTGCATAAATTTGAATGTGTTAACATTTTGCGTTCAAAGAGGAGCAAATGCGCACAAATTGTGCATTCAACAATCTGATTCATATTTAAGGGTTTAGAACGCTAGAATATGTGATTAGTATTGTGCATATGTGATGTGAATCCATGTTCAAAGCCTAAAGAGATCCAAGATCCATTAATAGTACAAGAAGGCCCAATCACAAGGTCCAAATCCAAGAAGCTTCAAGAAGCCATATTGGGTTTAATTAAGGACATTTGGAAAGCCCAAGAATTTCAGCCCAATAAGGCATCCATGGAGGCCCAAGGAATAATATTTAACTTATTTTTGTGTTAATAACAATTAGGGTTACATGTAGCCACCATATACAAGTTAATAGGGTAATTAATACCAAGTAATGGCTATTATTATAGGTAGTGGTTATTAAAGTTAATGGGGTAATCAATACCAAGTAATGGCTATTAATGTGGGTAATGGTTATTAAGGCCATTTAAGAGTAAAAGTAATCCTATGTGTGTGAGTCTATTTTAGTAGTGTGAGCATGGACTTGTACTCTATATAAACAAGTCTTTTTCTTTCTTTTGTAGCATGAATGAATTTGATATATGAATTATAACTTTGTTTGAGTTTTACTGTGAGGAATTTTGTCTTTAATTTCTTGCATAAACTTTGTGACTTATCAAGCTTTATTCTAGCTTATGGTGTCAAAATCTAAATCTTTGTTTTCTTTTTATTTATCAAACTTTCTTGTTTGTGGCATAAGAGGAAATTCAAAGTCTATCTTAGTATCTTTATCCTTGTTGGTAAAGGGGTTAAGTAGCATCTATCTTCTTACTTCAATCTTTGAACGATCCAAATTTATGGATTAAATTGGTAATTTCTGGTTTTCTTCTAATTCAACTTATCATAGTATTCTTGCTATTGGGGAGTTAATTGATGAAACCTACAATTCCCATCATAAGTGGTATCAGAGCATTGGCTCAAGATTGAGGTTTGCGTATCCAAAACTATCTTTTAGTTCTCAATATCTTGTGTTCATCTTATATTTTGCACCTTTCTTGCTATCTATTATTCTTGTTATTTTTTTTATCTTAATTCTTCTCTTATGATGGGAATTGTAGGTTTCATCAATTAACTCCCCAATAGCAAGAATACTATGATAAGTTGAATTAGAAGAAAACCAGAAATTACCAATTTAATCCACAAATTTGGATCGTTCAAAGATTGAAGTAAGAAGATAGATGCTACTTAACCCCTTTACCAACAAGGATAAAGATACTAAGATAGACTTTGAATTTCCTCTTATGCCACAAATAAGAAAGTTTGATAAATAAAAAGAAAACAAAGATTTAGATTTTGACACCACAAGCTAGAATAAAGCTTGATAAGTCACAAAGTTTATGCAAGAAATTAAAGACAAAATTCCTCACAATAAAACTCAAACAAAGTTATAATTCATATATCAAATTCATTCATGCTACAAAAGAAAGAAAAAGACTTGTTTATATAGAGTACAAGTCCATGCTCACACTACTAAAATAGACTCACACACATAGGATTACTTTTACTCTTAAATGGCCTTAATAACCATTACCCACATTAATAGCCATTACTTGGTATTGATTACCCCATTAACTTTAATAACCACTACCTATAATAATAGCCATTACTTGGTATTAATTACCCTATTAACTTGTATATGGTGGCTACATGTAACCTTAATTGTTATTAACACAAAAATAAGTTAAATATTATTCCTTGGGCCTCCATGGATGCCTTATTGGGCTGAAATTCTTGGGCTTTCCAAATGTCCTTAATTAAACCCAATATGGCTTCTTGAAGCTTCTTGGATTTGGACCTTGTGATTGGGCCTTCTTGTACTATTAATGGATCTTGGATCTCTTTAGGCTTTGAACTTGGATTCACATCATTCCCCCTTTCTTCAAAAGGATTTGTCCTCAAATCAGCTCCATCATCTTTATCACCTAAATCAAACAAAGACAAGTCACTAACATTAAAAGTAGCACTAACATTGCCATACTCACTTGGAAGTTCTAGCTTGTAGGCATTGTTGTTGATGCGTTGAAGCACTTTAAAAGGACCATCTCCTCTTGGCATAAGCTTTGATTTCCTTTGGTTAGGAAATCTTTCCTTCCTCAAGTGCACCCACACCCAATCTCCGGGCTCAAAAATGACTTGCTTCCTCCCCTTGTTGTGTTGCTTTTCATATTGGAGTGTCTTCTTCTCAATGTTTGCACGCACCCTCTCATGCAAAGTCTTGATGAACTCAGCTTTTTGTTTCCCCTCTAGATTAGCTTTGTCCAATGGTAATGGTAGCAAATCTAATGGAGTCATTGGGTTGAATCCATACACAACTTCAAATGGTGAGCAATTTGTTGAACCATGCACACTCCTATTGTAAGCAAATTCCACATGTGGCAAACATTCTTCCCAATTCTTCAGATTTCTTTGGATGACAGCCCTCAAAAGTGTTGAAAGTGTCCTATTGACCACCTCCGTTTGTCCATCCGTTTGTGGATGACAAGTTGTAGAATACAAAAGCTTTGTCCCCATCTTTCCCCAAAGAGTCTTCCAAAAGTGACTTAGGAATTTGACATCCCTATCACTCACAATGGTCCTTGGCACTCCGTGTAGCCTAACAATCTCCTTGAAGAATAGATTGGCAATATGGGTTGCATCATCCGTCTTGTGACATGGAATGAAATGTGCCATTTTGCTAAACCTGTCCACAACAACAAAAATGGAATCTCTCCCTCCCTTGGACCTAGGTAATCCTAAAACAAAATCCATAGAAATGTCTACCCAAGGTTCATTTGGTATGGTAAGAGGTGTATACAAACCATGAGGCATTGCTTTGGATTTGGCTTGTTTGCAAGTAATGCATTTCTCACAAATTCTCTTAACATCCCTTTTCATGTGTGGCCAAAAGAAATGGTCACCCAACACATCCAAAGTTTTCTTAATCCTAAAATGCCCCATTAAACCTCCACTATGTGCCTCTCTCACAAGTAACTCTCTTAAAGAACTTTGCGGCACACACAATTTGTTTTCCCGAAAAAGAAAACCATCAAACTTATAGAACTTATCAAAACCCCCTTTCTCACATGCCCCATAAACATTAGCAAAATCAGGATCATTAGAATAAAGATCTTTGATGTATTCAAATCCTAATAATTTTGCATCAAGTTTAGAGATCAAGGCATACCTTCTTGACAATGCATCGGCCACCACATTTTCTTTCCCTTGCTTGTACTTAATGATGTACGGAAAGGATTCAATGAATTCCACCCATTTTGCATGTCTCTTGTTGAGCTTTCCTTGTCCTTTGAGATACTTCAAGGACTCATGGTCAGTGTGAATTATGAATTCTTTGTAACCAAGGTAATGCTGCCATGTTCTTAGAACTCTCACCAATGCATAGAACTCCTTGTCATATGTAGGGTAGTTTAGACTTGCTCCACTTAGCTTTTCGCTAAAGAATGCTATGGGCTTGCCTTCTTGCATCAAAACTCCTCCAATACCTATGCCACTTGCATCGCACTCAATCTCAAAAGGTTTAGTAAAATTTGGCAAAGATAACAAGGGTGCAGAACTTAATTTGTCTTTTAGCAAGTTAAAAGCCTCATCTTGTTCAATTCCCCACTTAAAACCAACATTCTTTTTGATGCATTCAGTTAAAGGTGCAGCTATGGTAGAAAAATTTTTAATGAACCTTCTATAAAAGCTAGCTAAACCATGAAAGCTTCTTGCATCACTTACACTTGTGGGTGTTGGCCATTCTCTAATTACTTTTACCTTTTCTTGATCAACATGAATGCCCTTGTCATTGACAATATATCCAAGAAAAGTAATTTCATTAGTGCAAAAACAACATTTCTTTAGATTAGCATACAACTTCTCTTCTCTAAGCACATCAAAAACACAAGTCAAATGTTGTACATGCTCATCTAAATTTTTGCTATAAACCAAGATATCATCAAAATAGACAACAATAAATTTGCCTATGAATGCTCTTAAAACATGATTCATCAATCTCATGAAAGTGCTTGGTGCATTAGTTAAACCAAAAGGCATTACTAACCACTCATATAAACCATGTTTAGTTTTAAAAGCTGTTTTCCATTCATCACCTTCTCTCATTCTAATTTGATGATAACCAGATTTCAAATCAATTTTTGAAAACAAATATGAACCATGCAATTCATCCAACATGTCATCTAGCCTAGGAATGGGATGTCTATACTTCACCGTGATTTTGTTGATGGCACGACAATCAACACACATCCTCCAAGTTCCATCTTTCTTAGGCACTAACAAGACGGGTACGGCACATGGACTCATGCTTTCACGAACATAACCCTTCTCCATAAGCTCACTCACTTGCTTTTGGATTTCCTTGGTCTCCTCCGGATTACATCTATATGCTGGTCTATTTGGAATGCTTGCTCCGGGTATGAAATCAATTTGGTGCTCAATGCCTCTTTTAGGTGGCAAACCATTTGGAATTTCTTCTGGGAATAAATCTTCATAAACCTGCAAAAGATCAACAACAACACTAGGCAAACCATTGGTTATTTCGTTAGAAATATGCAAAATCTCCTTGTACATAAGTACAAGCATGTGTTGCCTCAAAAGCATAGCTTCCTTCACATCACTCATTTTTGCATAAACACTCATTTTTCTTTCATTTGAACCTTCCTTGTTTTCTCTCACCATGTGTTTCCCATTTTGGTCAAGAGAATTGGAATTTTTAGGTTCACTCATCTCACCTTTTTCTTTACTCTCAAAGGTTTCCCTTCCCAAAGAATTTCCCAATGAAGAACCATTTCTTCATATTGTTGCTTGATGCGCATTTGGTCTTCAAAAATCTGTTTTGGGGTTAATGGTCCAAGGTTAAACCTTTTTCCATCCATAGTCAAAGTATACATATTTTTGAATCCATCATGATTAGCCCTTCTATCATATTGCCAAGGTCTCCCCAACAACATATGTCCGGCCAACATTGGTAACACATCACACAACACCTCATCCTTATATCTACCAATTTGAAAAGAAATTAGAACTTGCTTATTTACCTTTACAACTCCACTTTCATTAAGCCATTGCAACTTGTATGGTCATGGGTGCTTGGTAGTAGGCAACTTCAATTTCTCCACTAGCAAAGTGCTTGCTACATTAGTACAACTTCCACTATCCACAATCATGTTGCACAACTTGTTAGAAATCAAACAATGAGTATGAAAAAAATTTTCCCTTTGCTCCCTATGGACATCATGTTTATTTTGCAAACTCAATGTTCTTTGAACAACAAGATTATCTCCCTTAGCACATTCAACATCACTACAATCTTCTAAAGAAGGCATATCATCATCACTATCCCCCTCACTCTCCGATTCAATATCACCATCCCTTAGAATCATAGCTTTCTTATTTGGACATTCCCTAGCAATGTGCCCATGACCCAAACACTTAAAACATTTGATTCCCCTAGTTTGGGCTGGTTGATTCTCACCCTTTCCCTTATTACCCAAGTCAATTTTTGGTTTATTTTCTTCCACTTTTGACTTGTTAAAAGGTTTATTATCCTTTTTCCCCCAAGAAGTTTTCCAAGAAGAAGAAGAACCCACATTTGGTTTAGAATCATACCTCTTTCCTTTCAATTGCCTTTCCACTTTCATGGCCAAATTCACCATATCTTCAATCTCCACATAATGTTGCAAATCAACAACATCAGCAATGTTTTTGTTTAGCCCTCTCAAAAACCTTGCCATGGTAGCTTCACGATCTTCTACCACATTTGCTCTAATCATAGCCTTCTCCATTTCTTTGTGATACTCCTCAACACTCATGGATCCTTGAATTAGAGTTTGTAACCTTTGATGAAGCTCTCTATAGTAGTGGCTTGGAACAAACCTCTTTCTCATGATTTGCTTCATTTCCCTCCAAGACTCCACGGGTCTTTCTTCATATCTACGTCTTTCCTTGCAAAATTGATCCCACCAAACAATTGCATAATCACTAAACTCAACAGCGGCAAGTTTTACCTTTTTCTCCTCCGAATAATTATGACATTCGAAGATGAGTTCCACTTTCCTCTCCCATTCAAGGTACACATCTGGATCATTTCTTCCTTGGAATGAAGGAATCTTCATTTTGATGGTTCCAAGGTTGCGATCAACATCATCTTTAGGACGTCCTCTCCTAGCTTGTCTCCTAGGATTGATTTGTTGTCCCACCAAGGTGACTTGATCATCATCCAATTCATCCTCTCCTTCATAGTCCTCTTGGTCAATTGGTGGACGTCTCCTTTCTTTAGGCTCTCCTTGTAATTGGTTAAGGATGCCATCATGCCTCTCCAATTTCTCATTGACTCCCGCCATCATGTTAAACATTCTTTCGAATTGTTGTTGCATAGCTTGAATCACATGATCATTTGTAGAAGAAGAACTTGTGTCTTTTGACATGATTGTAAAACCTAAAATTTTAACAAAAGAAAATAGACAAAAAAACAATCTCACAACACTCCCTCACGTGTTTCACTCAAAATTAATGTATACCACTCGTGTTTACACTCAATTTTGGCTTTTTCTCTAATGATCTCACACTCTTGCCTTTTACCTCTCAAATTTGCCTTTTGATTTCTTAGATGAACTAAGTTTCTCAATCAAACAAAATTCAAGAATGTAGTAATCAATGATAAAAAAAAAAAGGTAGGCTAACAAGAAAATAATAAGGTAGGCTTAAAGAAAAGAACAATTTGTAACAAATAGGCTAATAGAAATGAAAAACAAAGATAGATTTTCAAAGAACACAAAGAGACAGAATTATAAAGATAGATCTCAATGGAATATGAAGAGTCAATTTTTTTTTTTTAATGTAAACTGAGATTTAACATAGGAATATCAAAGATAACATATACTTTTTTTTTTATGGACGAATTTTTTTTTTTTTTTTATGGACGAATTTTTTTTTTTTTTTTTTTTGATATCTGCAAACAAAATCTTGAGATAAGAAGAATAAAGATAAAAAAAATAACAAGAATAATAGATAGCAAGAAAGGTACAAAATATAAGATGAACACAAGATATTGAGAACTAAAAGATAGTTTTGGATATGCAAACCTCAATCTTGAGCCAATGCTCTGATACCACTTATGATGGGAATTATAGGTTTCATCAATTAACTCCCCAATAGCAAGAATACTATGATAAGTTGAATTAGAAGAAAACCAGAAATTACCAATTTAATCCACAAATTTGGATCGTTCAAAGATTGAAGTAAGAAGATAGATGCTACTTAACCCCTTTACCAACAAGGATAAAGATACTAAGATAGACTTTGAATTTCCTCTTATGCCACAAACAAGAAAGTTTGATAAATAATAAGAAAACAAAGATTTAGATTTTGACACCACAAGCTAGAATAAAGCTTGATAAGTCACAAAGTTTATGCAAGAAATTAAAGACAAAATTCCTCACAATAAAACTCAAACAAAGTTATAATTCATATATCAAATTCATTCATGCTACAAAAGAAAGAAAAAGACTTGTTTATATAGAGTACAAGTCCATGCTCACACTACTAAAATAGACTCACACACATAGGATTACTTTTACTCTTAAATGGCCTTAATAACCATTACCCACATTAATAGCCATTACTTGGTATTGATTACCCCATTAACTTTAATAACCACTGCCTATAATAATAGCCATTACTTGGTATTAATTACCCTATTAACTTGTATATGGTGGCTACATTTAACCCTAATTGTTATTAACACAAAAATAAGTTAAATATTATTCCTTGGGCCTCCATGGATGCCTTATTGGGCTGAAATTCTTGGGCTTTCCAAATGTCCTTAATTAAACCCAATATGGCTTCTTGAAGCTTCTTGGATTTGGACCTTGTGATTGGGCCTTCTTGTACTATTAATGGATCTTGGATCTCTTTAGGCTTTGAACTTGGATTCACATCAATATGTGATTGGAACAATGGATATCTTGTGTAGAACCATTTGTGAACAAATTTGCACCATTTAACTTTTTGTGTTCAAACATGCGCAAATGTGCACAAACTGTGCATTCAATTAAATCAATTAGATTTTCAAGTTTGGAATGCTGGAATATTTCTTTAGGATTGAAAATATGTAATTGGAACATTAAATTACATGTTTTAACCAATTTGTGCATAAATTTGAACGAGTTAACATTTTGCGTTCAAACATGAGGAAATGCGCACAAATTGTGCATTCAACAATCTCATTCATATTTATGGTTTTGGAAAGCTAGAATATGTGATTAGTATTGTGCATATGTGATTGCAACATTGGATATCTTGTCTAGAACCATTCGTGAACAAATTTGCACCATTTAACTTTTTGCGTTGAAACATGCGCAAATGTGCACAAATTGTGCATTCAATTAAATCAATTAGATTTTCAAGTTTGGAATGCTGGAATACGTGTTTAGGATTGAAAATATGTAACTGGAACAGTGGATTGCAAGTTTTAAACAATTAGTGCATAAATTTGCACGAGTTAACATTTTGCATTCAAACGGCAGCAAATGTGCCCAAATTGTGCATTCAACAATCTGATTCATATTTAAGGGTTTAGAAAGCTAGAATATGTGATTAGTATTGTTCATATGTGATTGGAACATTGGATATCTTGTCTAGAACCAATTGTGAACAAGTTTACACCATTTAACTTTTTGCGTTCAAACATGCGCAAATGTGCACAAATTGTGCATTCAATTAAATCAATTAGATTTTCAAGTTTGGAATGCTAGAATACATGTTTAGGATTGAAAATACGTAATTGGAACATTGGATTGCAATTTCTAAACAATTTGTGTATAAATTTGCACGAGTTAACATTTTGCGTTCAAACAGCAGCAAATGCGCAAAAATTGTGCATTCAACAATCTGATTCATATTTATGGGTTTAGAAAGCTATAATATGTGACTATTATTGCGCATATGTGATTGGAACATTGGATATCTTTTCTAGAACCATTTGTGAACAAATTTGCACCATTTAACATTTTGCGTTCAAACTTGCGCAAATGTGCACAAATTGTGCATTCAATTAAATCAATTAGATTTTCAAGTTTTGAATTCTGGAATATTTCTTTTGGATTGAAAATATGTAATTGGAACAAGTTTTAAACAATTTGTGCATAAATTTGCACGAGTTAACATTTTGCGTTCAAACAGGAGCAAATGCGCACAAATTGTGCAGTCAACAATCTGATTCATATTTATGGGTTTAGAAAGCTAGAATATGTGATTAGTATTGTGCATATGTGATTGGAAGATTGGATATCTTGTCAAGAACCATTTGTGAACAAATTTGCACCATTTAACTTTTTGCGTTCAAACATGCGCAAATGTGCGCAAATTGTGCATTCAATTAAATCAATTAGATTTTGAATTTTTGAATGCTGGAATACGTGTGTTTGGGATTGAAAATACGTAATTGGAACACTGGATTGCAAGTTTTAAACAATTTGTACATATATGTGCACAAGTTAACATTTTGCGTTCAAACAGGAGCAAATGCGCACAAATTGTGCATTCAACAATCTGATTCATATTTATGGGTTTAGAAAGCTAGAATATGTGATTATTATTGTGCATATGTGATTGGAACATTGGATATCTTGTCTAGAACCATTTGTGATCAAATTTGCACCACTTAACTTTTTGCGTTCAATGATGCGCAAATGTGCACAAATTGTGCATTCAGTTAAATCAACTACATTTACAAGTTTGGAATGCTGGAATATATGTTTAAAATTGAAAATATGTAATTAGAACATTAAATTACATGTTTTAATAAATTTGTGCATAAATTTGCACGAGTTAACATTTTGCGTTCAAAGATGAGCAAATGCGCACAAATTGTGCATTCAACAATCTAATTCATATTAAAGGGTTTACAAAGCTAGAATATTTTATTATTATTGTGCATATGTGATTGGAACATTGGATATCTTTTCTGGATCCATTTGTGAACAAATTTGCACCATTTAACTTTTTGCGTTCAATCATGCGCAAATGTGCACAAATTGTTCATTCAATTAACTCAACTACATTTACAAGTTTCGAATGCTGGAATATATGTTTAGGATTGAAAACATGTAATTGGAACATTAAAATACATGTTTTAATCAATTTGTGCATAAATTTGCACGAGTTAACATTTTGCGTTCAAATAGGAGCAAATGCGCACAAATTGTGCATTCAACAATCTGATTCATATTTAAGGGTTTAGAAAGCTAGAATATGTGATTATTACTGTGCATATGTGATTGGAACATGGGATACCTTGTCTAGAACCATTTGTGATCAAATTTGCACCATTAACTGTTTGCGTTCAATCATGCGCAAAGGTGCACAAATTGTGCATTATGTTAAATCAACTACATTTACAAGTTTTGAATGCTGTAATATATGTTTAGGATTGAAAATATGTAATTGGAACATTAAATTACATGTTTTAATCAATTTGTGCATAAATTTGCACGAGTTAACATTTTGCGTTCAAACAGGAGCAAATGCGCACAAATTGTGCATTCAACAATATGATTCATATTTATGGGTTTAGAAAGCTAGTCTATGTGATTAGTATTGTGCATATGTTATTGGAACATTGGATATCTTGTCTAGAACCATTGGTGAACAAATTTGCACCATTTAACTTTTTGCGTTCAAACATGCGCAAATGTGCACAAATTGTGCATTCCGTTAAATCAACTACATTTACAAGTTTGGAATGATGGAATATTTGTTTAGGATTGAAAATATGTAATTGGAACATTAAATTACATGATTTAATCAATTTGTGCATAAATTTGCACGAGTTAACATTTTGCGTTCACACAGGAGCAAATGCACACAAATTGTGCATTCAACAATGATGTGAATCCAAGTTCAAAGCCTAAAGAGATCCAAGATCCATTAATAGTACAAGAAGGCCCAATCACAAGGTCCAAATCCAAGAAGCTTCAAGAAGCCATATTGGGTTTAATTAAGGACATTTGGAAAGGCCACGAATTTCAGCCCAATAAGGCATCCATGGAGGCCCAAGGAATAATATTTAACTTGTTTTTGTGTTAATAACAATTAGGGTTACATGTAGCCACCATATACAAGTTAATAGGGTAATTAATACCAAGTAATGGTTATTATTATGGGTAGTGGTTACTAAAGTTAATGGGGTAATCAATACCAAGTAATGGCTATTAGTGTGGGTAATGGCTATTAAGGATATTTAAGAGTCAAAGTAATCCTATGTGTGTGAGTCTATTTTAGTAGTGTGAGCATGGACTTGTACTCTATATAAACAAGTCCTTTTCTTTCTTTTGTAGCATGAATGATTTTGATATATGAATTATAACTTTGTTTGAGTTTTATTGTGAGGAATTTTGTCTTTAATTTCTTGCATAAACTTTGTGACTTATCAAGCTTTATTTTAGCTTGTGGTGTCAAAATCTAAATCTTTGTTTTCTTGTTATTTATCAAACTTTCTTGTTTGTGGCATAAGAGGAAATTCAAAGTCTATCTTAGTATCTTTATCCTTGTTGGTAAAGGGGTTAAGTAGCATCTATCTTCTTACTTAAATCTTTGAACGATCCGAATTTGTGGATTAAATTGGTAATTTCTAGTTTTCTTTCAATTCAACTTATCATAGTATTCTTGCTATTGGGGAGTTAATTGATGAAACCTACAATTCCCATCATAAGTGGTATCAGAGCCTATTCCTTCTTGGATTCCCATCATAGTCCTCTTTGATAATCTATCTTTATTTTTTTTCATTTCTATTAGCCTATTTGTTACAAATTGTTCTTTTCTTTAAGCCTACCTTATTATTTTCTTGTTAGCCTACCTTATTTTTTATCATTGATTACTACATTCTTGAATTTTGTTTGATTGAGAAACTTAGTTAATCTAAGAAATCAAAAGGCAAATTTGAGAGGTAAAAGGCAAGAGTGTGAGATCATTAGAGAAAAAGCCAAAATTGAGTGTAAACACGAGTGTTATACATCAATTTTGAGTGAAACACGCGAGGGAGTGTTGTGAGATTGTTTCTTTCTATTTTCTTTTGTTAAAATTTTAGGTTTTACAATCATGTCAAAAGACACAAGTTCTTCTTCTACAAATGATCATGTGATTCAAGCTATGCAACAACAATTCGAAAGAATGTTTAACATGATGGCGGGAGTCAATGAGAAATTGGAGAGGCATGATAGCATCCTTAACCAATTACAAGGAGAGCCTAAAGAAAGGAGACGTCCACCAATTGACCAAGAGGACTATGAAGGAGAGGATGAATTGGATGATGATCAAGTCACCTTGGTGGGACAACAAATCAATCCTAGGAGACAAGCTAGGAGAGGACGTCCTAAAGATGATGTTGATCGCAACCTTGGAAGCATCAAAATGAAGATTCCTTCATTCCAAGGAAGAAATGATCCAGATGTGTACCTTGAATGGGAGAGGAAAGTGGAACTCATCTTCGAATGTCATAATTATTCAGAGGAGAAAAAGGTAAAACTTGCCGCTGTTGAGTGTAGTGATTATGCAATTGTTTGGTGGGATCAATTTTGTAAGGAAAGACGTAGATATGGAGAAAGACCCGTGGAGTCTTGGAGGGAAATGAAGCAAATCATGAGAAAGAGGTTTGTTCCAAGCCATTACTATAGAGAACTTCATCAAAGGTTACAAACTCTAATTCAAGGATCCATGAGTGTGGAGGAGTATCACAAAGAAATGGAGAAGGCTATGATTAGAGCAAACGTGGTAGAAGATCGTGAAGCTACCATGGCAAGATTCTTGAGAGGGCTAAACAAAAACATTGCTGATGTTGTTGATTTGCAACATTATGTGGAGATTGAAGATATGGTGAATTTGGCCATGAAAGTGGAAAGGCAATTGAAAGGAAAGAGGTATGATTCTAAACCAAATGTGGGTTCTTCTTCTTCTTGGAAAACTTCTTGGGGGAAAAAGGATGATAAACCTTTTAACAAGTCAAAAGTGGAAGAAAATAAACCTAAAATTGACTTGGGTAATAAGGGAAAGGGTGAGAATCAACCAGCCCAAACTAGGGGAATAAAATGTTTTAAGTGTTTGGGTCATGGGCACATTGCTAGGGAATGTCCAAATAAGAGAGCTATGATTCTAAGGGATGGTGATATTGAATCGGAGAGTGAGGGGGATAGTGATGATGATATGCCTTCTTTAGAAGATTGTAGTGATGTTGAATGTGCTAAGGGAGATAATCTTGTTGTTCAAAGAACATTGAGTTTGCAAAATAAACATGATGTCCATAGGGAGCAAAGGGAAAATTTGTTTCATACTCATTGTTTGATTTCTAACAAGTTGTGCAACATGATTGTGGATAGTGGAAGTTGTACTAATGTAGCAAGCACTTTGCTAGTGGAGAAATTGAAGTTGCCTACTACCAAGCACCTAAGACCATACAAGTTGCAATGGCTTAATGAAAGTGGAGTTGTAAAGGTAAATAAGCAAGTTCTAATTTCTTTTCAAATTGGTAGATATAAGGATGAGGTGTTGTGTGATGTGTTACCAATGTTGGCCGGACATATGTTGTTGGGGAGACCTTGGCAATATGATAGAAGGGCTAATCATGATGGATTCAAAAATATGTATACTTTGACTATGGATGGAAAAAGGTTTAACCTTGGACCATTAACCCTAAAACAGATTTTTGAAGACCAAATGCGCATCAAGCAACAATATGAAGAAATGGGTTCTTCATTGGGAAATTCTTTGGGAAGGGAAACCTTTGAGAGTAAAGAAAAAGGTGAGATGAGTGAACCTAAAAATTCCAATTCTCTTGACCAAAATGGGAAACACATGGTGAGAGAAAACAAGGAAGGTTCAAATGAAAGAAAAATGAGTGTTTATGCAAAAATGAGTGATGTGAAGGAAGCTATGCTTTTGAGGCAACATATGCTTGTACTTATGTACAAGGAGATTTTGCATATTTCTAATGAAATAACTAATGGTTTGCCTAGTGTTGTTGTTGATCTTTTGCAGGTTTATGAAGATTTATTTCCAGAAGAAATTCCAAATGGTTTGCCACCTAAAAGAGGCATTGAGCACCAAATTGATCTCATACCTGGAGCAAGCATTCCAAATAGACCAGCATATAGATGTAATCCGGAGGAGACCAAGGAAATCCAAAAGCAAGTGAGTGAGCTTATGGAGAAGGGTTATGTTCGTGAAAGCATGAGTCCATGTGCCGTACCCATCTTATTAGTGCCTAAGAAAGATGGAACTTGGAGGATGTGTGTTGATTGTCGTGCCATCAACAAAATCATGGTGAAGTATAGACATCCCATTCCTAGGCTAGATGACATGTTGGATGAATTGCATGGTTCATATTTGTTTTCAAAAATTGATTTGAAATCTGGTTATCATCAAATTAGAATGAGAGAAGGTGATGAATGGAAAACAGCTTTTAAAACTAAACATGGTTTATATGAGTGGTTAGTAATGCCTTTTGGTTTAACTAATGCACCAAGCACTTTCATGAGATTGATGAATCATGTTTTAAGAGCATTCATAGGCAAATTTGTTGCTGTCTATTTTGATGATATCTTGGTTTATAGCAAAAATTTAGATGAGCATGTACAACATTTGACTTGTGTTTTTGATGTGCTTAGAGAAGAGAAGTTGTATGCTAATATAAAGAAATGTTGTTTTTGCACTAATGAAATTACTTTTCTTGGATATATTGTCAATGACAAGGGCATTCATGTTGATCAAGAAAAGGTAAAAGTAATTAGAGAATGGCCAACACCCACAAGTGTAAGTGATGCAAGAAGCTTTCATGGTTTAGCTAGCTTTTATAGAAGGTTCATTAAAAATTTTTCTACCATAGCTGCACCTTTAACTGAATGCATCAAAAAGAATGTTGGTTTTAAGTGGGGAATTGAACAAGATGAGGCTTTTAACTTGCTAAAAGACAAATTAAGTTCTGCACCCTTGTTATCTTTGCCAAATTTTACTAAACCTTTTGAGATTGAGTGTGATGCAAGTGGCATAGGTATTGGAGGAGTTTTGATGCAAGAAGGCAAGCCCATAGCATTCTTTAGCGAAAAGCTAAGTGGAGTAAGTCTAAACTACCCTACATATGACAAGGAGTTCTATGCATTGGTGAGGGTTCTAAGGACATGGCAGCACTACCTTGGTTACAAAGAATTCATAATTCACACTGACCATGAGTCCTTGAAGTATCTCAAAGGACAAGGAAAGCTTAACAAGAGACATGCAAAATGGGTGGAATTCATTGAATCCTTTCCGGGCATCATTAAGTACAAGCAAGGGAAAGAAAATGTGGTGGCCAATGCATTATCAAGAAGGTATGCCTTGATCTCTAAACTTGATACAAAATTATTAGGATTTGAATACATCAAAGATCTTTATTCTAACGATCCTGATTTTTCTAATGTTTATGGGGCATGTGAGAAAGGGGGTTTTGATAAGTTCTATAAGTTTGATGGTTTTCTTTTTCGGGAAAACAAATTGTGTGTGCCACAAAGTTCTTTAAGAGAGTTACTTGTGAGAGAGGCACATAGCAGAGGTTTAATGGGGCATTTTGGGATTAAGAAAACTTTGGATGTATTGGGTGACCATTTCTTTTGGCCACACATGAAAAGGGATGTTAAGAGAATTTGTAAGAAATGCATTACTTGCAAACAAGCCAAATCCAAAGCAATGCCTCATGGTTTGTATACACCTCTTACCATACCAAATGAACCTTGGGTAGACATTTCTATGGATTTTGTTTTAGGATTACCTAGGTCCATGGGAGGGAGAGATTCCATTTTTGTTGTTGTGGACAGGTTTAGCAAAATGGCACATTTCATTCCATGTCACAAGACGGATGATGCAACCCATATTGCCAATCTATTCTTCAAGGAGATTGTTAGGCTACATGGAGTTCCAAGGACCATTGTGAGTGATAGGGATGTCAAATTCCTAAGTCACTTTTGGAAGACTCTTTGGGGAAAGATGGGGACAAAGCTTTTGTATTCTACAACTTGTCATCCACAAACGGATGGACAAACGGAGGTGGTCAATAGGACACTTTCAACACTTTTGAGGGCTGTCATCCAAAGAAATCTGAAGAATTGGGAAGAATGTTTGCCACATGTGGAATTTGATAACAATAGGAGTGTGCATGGTTCAACAAATTGCTCACCATTTGAAGTTGTGTATGGATTCAACCCAATGACTCCATTAGATTTGCTACCATTGCCATTGGACAAAGCTAATCTAGAGGGGAAACAAAAAGCTGAGTTCATCAAGACTTTGCATGAGAGGGTGCGTGCAAACATTGAGAAGAAGACACTCCAATATGAAAAGCAACACAACAAGGGGAGGAAGCAAGTCATTTTTGAGCCCGGAGATTGGGTGTGGGTGCACTTGAGGAAGGAAAGATTTCCTAACCAAAGGAAATCAAAGCTTATGCCAAGAGGAGATGGTCCTTTTAAAGTGCTTCAACGCATCAATAACAATGCCTATAAGCTAGAACTTCCAAGTGAGTATGGCAATGTTAGTGCTACATTTAATGTTAGTGACTTGTCTTTGTTTGATTTAGGTGATAAAGATGATGGAGCTGATTTGAGGACAAATCCTTTTGAAGAAAGGGGGAATGATGTGAATCCAAGTTCAAAGCCTAAAGAGATCCAAGATCCATTAATAGTAAAAGAAGGCCCAATCACAAGGTCCAAATCCAAGAAGCTTCAAGAAGCCATATTGGGTTTAATTAATTTTTTTTTTTTTATCTTTATTCTTCTTATCTCAAGATTTAGTTTGCAGATATCAAAAAAAAAAAAGTTGTTATCTTTGAGATTTTTATGATACCTTTCAATTCGTGCATATATCAAAAAAAAAAAAAAAAATTCGTCCAAAAAAAAAAAGTATATGTTATCTTTGATATTCCTATGTTAGATCTCAGTTTACATTAAAAAAAAAAAATTGACTCTTCATATTCCATTGAGATCTATCTTTATAATTCTGTCTCTTTGTGTTCTTTGATAATCTATCTTCTTACTTCAATCTTTGAACAATCCGAATTTGTGGATTAAATTGGTAATTTCTAGTTTTCTTTCAATTCAACTTATCATAGTATTCTTGCTATTGGGGAGTTAATTGATGAAACCTACAATTCCCATCATAAGATGGTATCAGAGGACGTCCTAACATAGGAATATCAAAGTAATGGCTTTCCAAATGTCCACATCTTCAAACAAAGGAAAGCCAATGCTCTGATACCACTTGTTTGGTGGGATCAATTTTGCAAGGAAAGACGTAGATATGAAGAAAGACCCGTGGAGTCTTGGAGGGAAATGAAGCAAATCATGAGAAAGAGGTTTGTTCCAAGCCATTACTATAGAGAGCTTCATCAAAGGTTACAAACTCTAATTCAAGGATCCATGAGTGTTGAGGAGTATCACAAAGAAATGGAGAAGGCTATGATTAGAGCAAATGTGGTAGAAGATCGTGAAGCTACCATGGCAAGGTTTTTGAGAGGGCTAAACAAAAACATTGCTGATGTTGTTGATTTGCAACATTATGTGGAGATTGAAGATATGGTGAATTTGGCCATGAAAGTGGAAAGGCAATTGAAAGGAAAGAGGTATGATTCTAAACCAAATGTGGGTTCTTCTTCTTCTTGGAAAACTTCTTGGGGGAAAAAGGATAATAAACCTTTTAACAAGTCAAAAGTGGAAGAAAATAAACCTAAAATTGACTTGGGTAATAAGGGAAAGGGTGAGAATCAACCAACCCAAACTAGGGGAATAAAATGTTTTAAGTGTTTGGGTCATGGACACATTGCTAGGGAATGTCCAAATAAGAAAGCTATGATTCTAAGGGATGGTGATATTGAATCGGAGAGTGAGGGGGATAGTGATGATGATATGCCTTCTTTAGAAGATTGTAGTGATGTTGAATGTGCTAAGGGAGATAATCTTGTTGTTCAAAGAACATTGAGTTTGCAAAATAAACATAATGTCCATAGGGAGCAAAGGGAAAATTTGTTTCATACTCATTGTTTGATTTCTAACAAGTTGTGCAACATGATTGTGGATAGTGGAAGTTGTACTAATGTAGCAAGCACTTTGCTAGTGGAGAAATTGAAGTTGCCTACTACCAAGCACCCAAGACCATACAAGTTGCAATGGCTTAATGAAAGTGGAGTTGTAAAGGTAAATAAGCAAGTTCTAATTTCTTTTCAAATTGGTAGATATAAGGATGAGGTGTTGTGTGATGTGTTACCAATGTTGGCCGGACATATGTTGTTGGGGAGACCTTGGCAATATGATAGAAGGGCTAATCATGATGGATTCAAAAATATGTATACTTTTACTATGGATGGAAAAAGGTTTAACCTTGGACCATTAACCCCAAAACAGATTTTTGAAGACCAAATGCGCATCAAGCAACAATATGAAGAAATGGGTTCTTTATTGGGAAATTCTTTAGGAAGGGAAACCTTTGAGAGTAAAGAAAAAGGTGAGATGAGTGAACCTAAAAATTCCAATTCTTTTGACCAAAATGGGAAACACATGGTGAGAGAAAACAAGGAAGGTTCAAATGAAAGAAAAATGAGTGTTTATGCAAAAATGCGTGATGTGAAGGAAGCTATGCTTTTGAGGCAACATATGCTTGTACTTATGTACAAGGAGATTTTGCATATTTCTAACGAAATAACCAATGGTTTGCCTAGTGTTGTTGTTGATCTTTTGCAGGTTTATGAAGATTTATTCCCAGAAGAAATTCCAAATGGTTTGCCACCTAAAAGAGGCATTGAGCACCAAATTGATTTCATACCCGGAGCAAGCATTCCAAATAGACCAGCATATAGATGTAATCCGGAGGAGACCAAGGAAATCCAAAAGCAAGTGAGTGAGCTTATGGAGAAGGGTTATGTTCGTGAAAGCATGAGTCCATGTGCCGTACCCGTCTTGTTAGTGCCTAAGAAAGATGGAACTTGGAGGATGTGTGTTGATTATCGCGCCATCAACAAAATCACGGTGAAGTATAGACATCCTATTCCTAGGCTAGATGACATGTTGGATGAATTGCATGGTTCATATTTGTTTTCAAAAATTGATTTGAAATCTGGTTATCATCAAATTAGAATGAGAGAAGGTGATGAATGGAAAACAGCTTTTAAAACTAAACATGATTTATATGAGTGGTTAGTAATGCCTTTTGGTTTAACTAATGCACCAAGCACTTTCATGAGATTGATGAATCATGTTTTAAGAGCATTCATAGGCAAATTTATTGTTGTCTATTTTGATGATATCTTGGTTTATAGCAAAAATTTAGATGAGCATGTACAACATTTGACTTGTGTTTTTGATGTGCTTAGAGAAGAAAAGTTGTATGCTAATATAAAGAAATGTTGTTTTTGCACTAATGAAATTACTTTTCTTGGATATATTGTCAATGACAAGGGCATTCATGTTGATCAAGAAAAGGTAAAAGTAATTAGAGAATGGCCAACACCCACAAGTGTAAGTGATGCAAGAAGCTTTCATGGTTTAGCTAGCTTTTATAGAAGGTTCATTAAAAATTTTTCTACCATAGCTGCACCTTTAACTGAATGCATCAAAAAGAATGTTGGTTTTAAGTGGGGAATTGAACAAGATGAGGCTTTTAACTTGCTAAAAGACAAATTAAGTTCTGCACCCTTATTATCTTTGCCAAATTTTACTAAACCTTTTGAGATTGAGTGCGATGCAAGTGGCATAGGTATTGGAGGAGTTTTGATGCAAGAAGGCAAGCCCATAGCATTCTTTAGCGAAAAGCTAAGTGGAGCAAGTCTAAACTACCCTACATATGACAAGGAGTTCTATGCATTGGTGAGAGTTCTAAGGACATGGCAGCATTACCTTGGTTACAAAGAATTCATAATTCACACTGACCATGAGTCCTTGAAGTATCTCAAAGGACAAGGAAAGCTCAACAAGAGACATGCAAAATGGGTGGAATTCATTGAATCCTTTCCGTACATCATTAAGTACAAGCAAGGGAAAGAAAATGTGGTGGCCGATGCATTGTCAAGAAGGTATGCCTTGATCTCTAAACTTGATGCAAAATTATTAGGATTTGAATACATCAAAGATCTTTATTCTAATGATCCTGATTTTTCTAATGTTTATGGGGCATGTGAGAAAGGGGGTTTTGATAAGTTCTATAAGTTTGATGGTTTTCTTTTTCGGGAAAACAAATTGTGTGTGCCACAAAGTTCTTTAAGAGAGTTACTTGTGAGAGAGGCACATAGCGGAGGTTTAATGGGGCATTTTGGGATTAAGAAAACTTTGGATGTGCTGGGTGACCATTTCTTTTGGCCACACATGAAAAGGGATGTTAAGAGAATTTGTGAGAAATGCATTACTTGCAAACAAGCCAAATCCAAAGCAATGCCTCATGGTTTGTATACACCTCTTACCATACCAAATGAACCTTGGGTAGACATTTCTATGGATTTTGTTTTAGGATTACCTAGGTCCAAGGGAGGGAGAGATTCCATTTTTGTTGTTGTGGATAGGTTTAGCAAAATGGCACATTTCATTCCATGTCACAAGACGGATGACGCAACCCATATTGCCAATCTATTCTTCAAGGAGATTGTTAGGCTATATGGAGTGCCAAGGACCATTGTGAGTGATAGGGATGTCAAATTCCTAAGTCACTTTTGGAAGACTCTTTGGGGAAAGATGGGGATAAAGCTTTTGTATTCTACAACTTGTCATCCACAAACGGATGGACAAACGGAGGTGGTCAATAGGACACTTTCAACACTTTTGATGGCTGTCATCCAAAGAAATCTGAAAAATTGGGAAGAATGTTTGCCACATATGGAATTTGCTTACAATAGGAGTGTGCATGGTTCAACAAATTGCTCACCGTTTGAAGTTGTGTATGGATTCAACCCAATGACTCCATTAGATTTGCTACCATTGCCATTGGACAAAGCTAATCTAGAGGGGAAACAAAAAGCTGAGTTCATCAAGACTTTGCATGAGAGGGTGCGTGCAAACATTGAGAAGAAGACACTCCAATATGAAAAGCAACACAACAAGGGGAGGAAGCAAGTCATTTTTGAGCCCGGAGATTGGGTGTGGGTGCACTTGAGGAAGGAAAGATTTCCTAACCAAAGGAAATCAAAGCTTATGCCAAGAGGAGATGGTCCTTTTAAAGTGCTTCAACGCATCAACAACAATGCCTACAAGCTAGAACTTCCAAGTGAGTATGGCAATGTTAGTGCTACATTTAATGTTAGTGACTTGTCTTTGTTTGATTTAGGTGATAAAGATGATGGAGCTGATTTGAGGACAAATCCTTTTGAAGAAAGGGGGAATGATGTGAATCCAAGTTCAAAGCCTAAAGAGATCCAAGATCCATTAATAGTACAAGAAGGCCCAATCACAAGGTCCAAATCCAAGAAGCTTCAAGAAGCCATATTGGGTTTAATTAAGGACATTTGGAAAGCCCACGAATTTCAGCCCAATAAGGCATCCATGGAGGCCCAAGGAATAATATTTAACTTGTTTTTGTGTTAATAACAATTAGGGTTACATGTAGCCACCATATACAAGTTAATAGGGTAATTAATACTAAGTAATGGCTATTATTATGGGTAGTGGTTACTAAAGTTAATGGGGTAATCAATAATAAGTGATGGCTATTAATGTGGTTAATGGTTATTAAGGCCATTTAAGAGTAAAAGTAATCCTATGTGTGTGAGTCTATTTTAGTAGTGTGAGCATGGACTTGTACTCTATATAAACAAGTCCTTTGCTTTCTTTTGTAGCATGAATGAATTTGAGATATATGAATTATAACTTTGCTTGAGTTTTATTGTGAGGAATTTTGTCTTTAATTTCTTGCATAAACTTTGTGACTTATCAAGCTTTATTCTAGCTTGTGGTGTCAAAATCTAAATCTTTGTTTTCTTATTATTTATCAAACTTTCTTGTTTGTGGCATAAGAGGAAATTCAAAGTCTATCTTAGTATCTTTATCCTTGTTGGTAAAGGGGTTAAGTAGCATCTATCTTCTTACTTCAATCTTTGAACGATCCGAATTTGTGGATTAAATTGGTAATTTCTAGTTTTCTTTCAATTCAACTTATCATAGTATTCTTGCTATTGGGGAGTCAATTGATGAAACCTACAATTCCCATCATAAGGAAATTCAAAGTCTATCTTAGTATCTTTATCCTTGTTGGTAAAGGGGTTAAGTAGCATCTATCTTCTTACTTCAATCTTTGAACGATCCGAATTTGTGGATTAAATTGGTAATTTCTAGTTTTCTTTCAATTCAACTTATCATAGTATTCTTGCTATTGGGGAGTTAATTGATGAAACCTACAATTCCCATCATAAGTGGCATACCTGCTTAGTATCTTTATCACAATGATGTGAATCCAAGTTCAAAGCCTAAAGAGATTTTTTTTTTGATATATGCACGAATTGAAAGGTATCACAAAAATCTCAAAGATAACAACTTTTTCTTTTTTTTGATATCTGCAAACTAAATCTTGAGATAAGAAGAATAAAGATAAAAAAAATAACAAGAATAATAGATAGCAAGAAAGGTGCAAAATATAAGATGAACACAAGATATTGAGAACTAAAAGATAGTTTTGGATACGCAAACCTCAATCTTGAGCCAATGTTCTGATACCACTTAAAACCAACATTCTTTTCGATGCATTCAGTTAAAGGTGCAGCTATGGTAGAAAAATTTTTAATGAACCTTCTATAAAAGCTAGCTAAACCATGAAAGCTTCTTGCATCACTTACACTTGTGGGTGTTGGCAATTCTCTAATTACTTTTACCTTTTCTTGATCAACATGAATGCCCTTGTCATTGACAATATATCCAAGAAAAGTAATTTCATTAGTGCAAAAACAACATTTCTTTAGATTAGCATACAACTTTTCTTCTCTAAGCACATCAAAAACACAAGTCAAATGTTGTACATGCTCATCTAAATTTTTGCTATAAACCAAGATATCATCAAAATAGACAACAATAAATTTGCCTATGAATGCTCTTAAAACATGATTCATCAATCTCATGAAAGTGCTTGGTGCATTAGTTAAACCAAAAGGCATTACTAACCACTCATATAAACCATGTTTAGTTTTAAAAGCTGTTTTCCATTCATCACCTTCTCTCATTCTAATTTGATGATAACCAGATTTCAAATCAATTTTTGAAAACAAATATGAACCATGCAATTCATCCAACATGTCATCTAGCCTAGGAATGGGATGTCTATACTTCACCGTGATTTTGTTGATGGCACGACAATCAACACACATCCTCCAAGTTCCATCTTTCTTAGGCACTAACAAGACGGGTACGACACATTGACTCATGCTTTCACGAACATAACCCTTCTCCATAAGCTCACTCACTTGCTTTTGGATTTCCTTGGTCTCCTCCGGATTACATCTATATGCTGGTCTATTTGGAATGCTTGCTCCAGGTATGAAATCAATTTGGTGCTCAATGCCTCTTTTAGGTGGCAAACCATTTGGAATTTCTTCTGGAAATAAATCTTCATAAACCTGCAAAAGATCAACAACAACACTAGGCAAACCATTGGTTATTTCATTAGAAATATGCAAAATCTCCTTGTACATAAGTACAAGCATTTGTTGCCTCAAAAGCATAGCTTCCTTCACATCACTCATTTTTGCATAAACACTAATTTTTCTTTCATTTGAACCTTCCTTGTTTTCTCTCACCATGTGTTTCCCATTTTGGTCAAGAGAATTGGAATTTTTAGGTTCACTCATCTCACCTTTTTCTTTACTCTCAAAGGTTTCCCTTCCCAAAGAATTTCCCAATGAAGAACCCATTTCTTCATATTGTTGCTTGATGCGCATTTGGTCTTCAAAAATCTGTTTTGGGGTTAATGGTCCAAGGTTAAACCTTTTTCCATCCATAGTCAAAGTATACATATTTTTGAATCCATCATGATTAGCCCTTCTATCATATTGCCAAGGTCTCCCCAACAACATATGTCCGGCCAACATTGGTAACACATCACACAACACCTCATCCTTATATCTACCAATTTGAAAAGAAATTAGAACTTGCTTATTTACCTTTACAACTCCACTTTCATTAAGCCATTGCAACTTGTATGGTCTTGGGTGCTTGGTAGTAGGCAACTTCAATTTCTCCACTAGCAAAGTGCTTGCTACATTAGTACAACTTCCACTATCCACAATCATGTTGCACAACTTGTTAGAAATCAAACAATGAGTATGAAACAAATTTTCCCTTTGCTCCCTATGGACATCATGTTTATTTTGCAAACTCAATGTTCTTTGAACAACAAAATTATCTCCCTTAGCACATTCAACATCACTACAATCTTCTAAAGAAGGCATATCATCATCACTACCCCCCTCACTCTCCGATTCAATATCACCATCCCTTAGAATCATAGCTTTCTTATTTGGACATTCCCTAGCAATGTGTCCATGACCCAAACACTTAAAACATTTTATTCCCCTAGTTTGGGTTGGTTGATTCTCACCCTTTCCCTTATTACCCAAGTCAATTTTAGGTTTATTTTCTTCCACTTTTGACTTGTTAAAAGGTTTATTATCCTTTTTCCCCCAAGAAGTTTTCCAAGAAGAAGAAGAACCCACATTTGGTTTAGAATCATACCTCTTTCCTTTCAATTGCCTTTCCACTTTCATGGCCAAATTCACCATATCTTCAATCTCCACATAATGTTGCAAATCAACAACATCAGCAATGTTTTTGTTTAGCCCTCTCAAAAACCTTGCCATGGTAGCTTCACGATCTTCTACCACATTTGCTCTAATCATAGCCTTCTCCATTTCTTTGTGATACTCCTCAACACTCATGGATCCTTGAATTAGAGTTTGTAACCTTTGATGAAGCTCTCTATAGTAATGGCTTGGAACAAACCTCTTTCTCATGATTTGCTTCATTTCCCTCCAAGACTCCACGGGTCTTTCTTCATATCTACGTCTTTCCTTGCAAAATTGATCCCACCAAACAATTGCATAATCACTAAACTCAACAGCGGCGAGTTTTACCTTTTTCTCCTCCGAATAATTGTGACATTCGAAGATGAGTTCCACTTTCCTCTCCCATTCAAGGTACACATCTGGATCATTTCTTCCTTGGAATAAAGGAATCTTCATTTTGATGCTTCCAAGGTTGCGATCAACATCATCTTTAGGACGTCCTCTCCTAGCTTGTCTCCTAGGATTGATTTGTTGTCCCACCAAGGTGACTTGATCATCATCCAATTCATCCTCTCCTTCATAGTCCTCTTGGTCAATTGGTGGACGTCTCCTTTCTTTAGGCTCTCCTTGTAATTGGTTAAGGATGCCATCATGCCTCTCCAATTTCTCATTGACTCCCGCCATCATGTTAAACATTCTTTCGAATTGTTGTTGCATAGCTTGAATCACATGATCATTTGTAGAAGAAGAACTTGTGTCTTTTGACATGATTGTAAAACCTAAAATTTTAACAAAAGAAAATAGAAAAAAAAAACAATCTCACAACACTCCCTCACGTGTTTCACTCAAAATTGATGTATACCACTCGTGTTTACACTCAATTTTGGCTTTTTCTCTAATGATCTCACACTCTTGCCTTTTACCTCTCAAATTTGCCTTTTGATTTCTTAAATTAACTAAGTTTCTCAATCAAACAAAATTCAAGAATGTAGTAATCAATGATAAAAAATAAGGTAGGCTAGCAAGAAAATAATAAGGTAGGCTTAAAGAAAAGAACAATTTGTAACAAATAGGCTAATAGAAATGAAAAAACAAAGATAGATTATCAAAGAACACAAAGAGACAGAATTATAAAGATAGATCTCAATGGAATATGAAGAGTCAATTTTTTTTTTTAATGTAAACTGAGATCTAACATAGGAATATCAAAGATAACATATACTTTTTTTTTATGGACAAATTTTTTTTTTTTTTTTTATGGACGAATTTTTTTTTTTTTTTTTTTTTGATATCTGCAAACAAAATCTTGAGATAAGAAGAATAAAGATAAAAAAAAAATAACAAGAATAATAGATAGCAAGAAAGGTGCAAAATATAAGATGAACACAAGATATTGAGAACTAAAAGATAGCTTTGGATATGCAAACCTCAATCTTGAGCCAATGCTCTGATACCACTTATGATGGGAATTGTAGGTTTCATCAATTAACTCCCCAATAGCAAGAATACTATGATAAGTTGAATTGAAAGAAAACTAGAAATTACCAATTTAATCCACAAATTCGAATCGTTCAAAGATTGAAGTAAGAAGATAGATGCTACTTAACCCCTTTACCAATAAGGATAAAGATACTAAGATAGACTTTGAATTTCCTCTTATGCCACAAACAAGAATGTTTGATAAATAACAAGAAAACAAAGATTTAGATTTTGACACCACAAGCTAGAATAAAGCTTGATAAGTCACAAAGTTTATGCAAGAAATTAAAGACAAAATTCCTCACAATAAAACTCAAATAAAGTTATAATTCATATATCAAATTCATTCATGCTACAAAAGAAAGAAAAGGACTTGTTTATATAGAGTACAAGTCCATGCTCACACTACTAAAATAGACTCACACACATAGGATTACTTTGACTCTTAAATATCCTTAATAGCCATGACCCACATTAATAGCCATTACTTGGTATTGATTACCCCATTAACTTTAGTAACCACTACCCATAATAATAACCATTACTTGGTATTAATTACCCTATTAACTTGTATATGGTGGCTACATGTAACCCTAATTGTTATTAACACAAAAACAAGTTAAATATTATTCCTTGGGCCTCCATGGATGCCTTATTGGGCTGAAATTCGTGGGCTTTCCAAATGTCCTTAATTAAACTGAGATCTAACATAGGAATATCTTAATATCATTGCGATCAACATCATCTTTAGGACGTCCTCTCCTAGCTTGTCTCCTAGGATTGATTTGTTGTCCCACCAAGGTGACTTGATCATCATCCAATTCATCCTCTCCTTCATAGTCCTCTTGGTCAATTGGTGGACGTCTCCTTTCTTTAGGCTCTCCTTGTAATTGGTTAAGGATGCCATCATGCCTCTCCAATTTCTCATTGACTCCCGCCATCATGTTAAACATTCTTTCGAATTGTTGTTGCATAGCTTGAATCACATGATCATTTGTAGAAGAAGAACTTGTGTCTTTTGACATGATTGTAAAACCTAAAATTTTAACAAAAAAAAAAAATTCGTCCAAAAAAAAAAAGTTGTTATCTTTGAGATTTTTGTGATACCTTTCAATTCGTGCATATATCAAAAAAAAAAAAATTCGTCCATAAAAAAAAAAAAATTCGTCCATAAAAAAAAAAAGTATATGTTATCTTTGATATTCCTATGTTAGATCTCAGTTTACATTAAAAAAAAAATTGACTCTTCATATTCCATTGAGATCTATCTTTATAATTCTGTCTCTTTGTGTTCTTTGATAATCTATCTTTGTTTTTTCATTTCTATTAGCCTATTTGTTACAAATTGTTCTTTTCTTTAAGCCTACCTTATTATTTTCTTGTTAGCCTACCTTATTTTTTTATCATTGATTACTACATTCTTGAATTTTGTTTGATTGAGAAACTTAGTTAATCTAAGAAATCAAAAGGCAAATTTGAGAGGTAAAAGGCAAGAGTGTGAGATCATTAGAGAAAAAGCCAAAATTGAGTGTAAACACGAGTGGTATACATCAATTTTGAGTGAAACACGTGAGGGAGTGTTGTGAGATTGTTTTTTTTTTCTATTTTCTTTTGTTAAAATTTTAGGTTTTACAATCATGTCAAAAGACACAAGTTCTTCTTCTACAAATGATCATGTGATTCAAGCTATGCAACAACAATTCGAAAGAATGTTTAACATGATGGCGGGAGTCAATGAGAAATTGGAGAGGCATGATGGCATCCTTAACCAATTACAAGGAGAGCCTAAAGAAAGGAGACGTCCACCAATTGACCAAGAGGACTATGAAGGAGAGGATGAATTGGATGATGATCAAGTCACCTTGGTAGGACAACAAATCAATCCTAGGAGACAAGCTAGGAGAGGACGTCCTAAAGATGATGTTGATCGCAACCTTGGAAGCATCAAAATCAAGATTCCTTCATTCCAAGGAAGAAATGATCCAGATGTGTACCTTGAATGGGAGAGGAAAGTGGAAATCATCTTCGAATGTCACAATTATTCGGAGGAGAAAAAGGTAAAACTCGCCGCTGTTGAGTTTAGTGATTATGCAATTGTTTGGTGGGATCAATTTTGCAAGGAAAGACGTAGATATGAAGAAAGACCCGTGGAGTCTTGGAGGGAAATGAAGCAAATCATGAGAAAGAGGTTTGTTCCAAGCCATTACTATAGAGAGCTTCATCAAAGGTTACAAACTCTAATTCAAGGATCCATGAGTGTGGAGGAGTATCACAAAGAAATGGAGAAGGCTATGATTAGAGCAAATGTGGTAGAAGATCGTGAAGCTACCATGGCAAGGTTTTTGAGAGGGCTAAACAAAAACATTGCTGATGTTGTTGATTTGCAACATTATGTGGAGATTGAAGATATGGTGAATTTGGCCATGAAAGTGGAAAGGCAATTGAAAGGAAAGAGGTATGATTCTAAACCAAATGTGGGTTCTTCTTCTTCTTGGAAAACTTCTTGGGGGAAAAAGGATAATAAACCTTTTAACAAGTCAAAAGTGGAAGAAAATAAACCTAAAATTGACTTGGGTAATAAGGGAAAGGGTGAGAATCAACCAACCCAAACTTGGGGAATAAAATGTTTTAAGTGTTTGGGTCATGGACACATTGCTAGGGAATGTCCAAATAAGAAAGCTATGATTCTAAGGGATGGTGATATTGAATCGGAGAGTGAGGGGGATAGTGATGATGATATGCCTTCTTTAGAAGATTGTAGTGATGTTGAATGTGCTAAGGGAGATAATCTTATTGTTCAAAGAACATTGAGTTTGCAAAATAAACATGATGTCCATAGGGAGCAAAGGGAAAATTTGTTTCATACTCATTGTTTGATTTCTAACAAGTTGTGCAACATGATTGTGGATAGTGGAAGTTGTACTAATGTAGCAAGCACTTTGCTAGTGGAGAAATTGAAGTTGCCTACTACCAAGCACCCAAGACCATACAAGTTGCAATGGCTTAATGAAAGTGGAGTTGTAAAGGTAAATAAGCAAGTTCTAGTTTCTTTTCAAATTGGTAGATATAAGGATGAGGTGTTGTGTGATGTGTTACCAATGTTGGCCGGACATATGTTGTTGGGGAGACCTTGGCAATATGATAGAAGGGCTAATCATGATGGATTCAAAAATATGTATACTTTTACTATGGATGGAAAAAGGTTTAACCTTGGACCATTAACCCCAAAACAGATTTTTAAAGACCAAATGCGCATCAAGCAACAATATGAAGAAATGGGTTCTTCATTGGGAAATTCTTTGGGAAGGGAAACCTTTGAGAGTAAAGAAAAAGGTGAGATAAGTGAACCTAAAAATTCCAATTCTCTTGACCAAAATGGGAAACACATGGTGAGAGAAAACAAGGAAGGTTCAAATGAAAGAAAAATGAGTGTTTATGCAAAAATGCGTGATGTGAAGGAAGCTATGCTTTTGAGGCAACACATGCTTGTACTTATGTACAAGGAGATTTTGCATATTTCTAATGAAATAACCAATGGTTTGCCTAGTGTTGTTGTTGATCTTTTGCAGGTTTATGAAGATTTATTCCCAGAAGAAATTCCAAATGGTTTGCCACCTAAAAGAGGCATTGAGCACCAAATTGATTTCATACCCGGAGCAAGCATTCCAAATAGACCAGCATATAGATGTAATCCGGAGGAGACCAAGAAAATCCAAAAGCAAGTGAGTGAGCTTATGGAGAAGGGTTATGTTCGTGAAAGCATGAGTCCATGTGCCGTACCAGTCTTGTTAGTGCCTAAGAAAGATGGAACTTGGAGGATGTATGTTGATTGTCGTGCCATCAATAAAATCACGGTGAAGTATAGACATCCCATTCCTAGGCTAGATGACATGTTGGATGAATTGCATGGTTCATATTTGTTTTCAAAAATTGATTTGAAATCTGGTTATCATCAAATTAGAATGAGAGAAGGTGATGAATGGAAAACAGCTTTTAAAACTAAACATGGTTTATATGAGTGGTTAGTAATGCCTTTTGGTTTAACTAATGCACCAAGCACTTTCATGAGATTGATGAATCATGTTTTAAGAGCATTCATAGGCAAATTTGTTGTTGTCTATTTTGATGATATCTTGGTTTATAGCAAAAATTTAGATGAGCATGTACAACATTTGACTTGTGTTTTTTATGTGCTTAGAGAAGAGAAGTTGTATGCTAATCTAAAGAAATGTTGTTTTTGCACTAATGAAATTACTTTTCTTGGATATATAGTCAATGACAAGGGCATTCATGTTGATCAAGAAAAGGTAAAAGTAATTAGAGAATGGCCAACACCCACAAGTGTAAGTGATGCAAGAAGCTTTCATGGTTTAGCTAGCTTTTATAGAAGGTTCATTAAAAATTTTTCTACCATAGCTGCACCTTTAACTGAATGCATCAAAAAGAATGTTGGTTTTAAGTGGGGAATTGAACAAGATGAGGCTTTTAACTTGCTAAAAGACAAATTAAGTTCTTCACCCTTGTTATCTTTGCCAAATTTTACTAAACCTTTTGAGATTGAGTGTGATGCAAGTGGCATAGGTATTGGAGGAGTTTTAATGCAAGAAGGCAAGCCCATAGCATTCTTTAGCGAAAAGCTAAGTGGAGCAAGTCTAAACTACCCTACATATGACAAGGAGTTCTATGCATTGGTGAGAGTTCTAAGGACATGGCAGCATTACCTTGGTTACAAAGAATTCATAATTCACACTGACCATGAGTCCTTGAAGTATCTCAAAGGACAAGGAAAGCTCAACAAGAGACATGCAAAATGGGTGGAATTCATTGAATCCTTTCCGTACATCATTAAGTACAAGCAAGGGAAAGAAAATGTGGTAGCCGATGCATTGTCAAGAAGGTATGCCTTGATCTCTAAACTTGATGCAAAATTATTAGGATTTGAATACATCAAAGATCTTTATTCTAATGATCTTGATTTTGCTAATGTTTATGGGGCATGTGAGAAAGGGGGTTTTGATAAGTTCTAAAAGTTTGATGGTTTTCTTTTTCAGGAAAACAAATTGTGTGTGCCACAAAGTTCTTTAAGAGAGTTACTTGTGAGAGAGGCACATAGCGGAGGTTTAATGGGGCATTTTGGGATTAAGAAAACTTTGGATGTGTTGGGTGACCATTTCTTTTGGCCACACATGAAAAGGGATGTTAAGAGAATTTGTGAGAAATGCATTACTTGCAAACAAGCCAAATCCAAAGCAATGCCTCATGGTTTGTATACACCTCTTACCATACCAAATGAACCTTGGGTAGACATTTCTATGGATTTTGTTTTAGGATTACCTAGGTCCAAGGGAGGGAGAGATTCCATTTTTGTTGTTGTGGACAGGTTTAGCAAAATGGCACATTTCATTCCATGTCACAAGACGGATGATGCAACCCATATTGCCAATCTATTCTTCAAGGAGATTGTTAGGCTACATGGAGTGCCAAGGACCATTGTGAGTGATAGGGATGTCAAATTCCTAAGTCACTTTTGGAAGACTCTATGGGGAAAGATGGGGACAAAGCTTTTGTATTCTACAACTTGTCATCCACAAACGGATGGACAAACGGAGGTGGTCAATAGGACACTTTCAACACTTTTGAGGGCTGTCATCCAAAGAAATCTGAAAAATTGGGAAGAATGTTTTCCACATGTGGAATTTGCTTACAATAGGAGTGTGCATGGTTCAACAAATTGCTCACCATTTGAAGTTGTGTATGGATTCAACCCAATGACTCCATTAGATTTGCTACCATTGCCATTGGACAAAGCTAATCTAGAGGGGAAACAAAAAGCTGAGTTCATCAAGACTTTGCATGAGAGGGTGCGTGCAAACATTAAGAAGAAGACACTCCAATATGAAAAGCAACACAACAAGGGGAGGAAGCAAGTCATTTTTGAGCCCGGAGATTGGGTGTGGGTGCACTTGAGGAAGGAAAGATTTCCTAACCAAAGGAAATCAAAGCTTATGCCAAGAGGAGATGGTCCTTTTAAAGTGCTTCAACGCATCAACAACAATGCCTACAAGCTAGAACTTCCAAGTGAGTATGGCAATGTTAGTGCTACATTTAATGTTAGTGACTTGTCTTTGTTTGATTTAGGTGATAAAGATGATGGAGCTGATTTGAGGACAAATCCTTTTGAAGAAAGGGGGAATGATGTGAATCCAAGTTCAAAGCCTAAAGAGATCTAAGATCCATTAATAGTACAAGAAGGCCCAATCACAAGGTCCAAATCCAAGAAGCTTCAAGAAGCCATATTGGGTTTAATTAAGGACATTTGGAAAGCCCACGAATTTCAGCCCAATAAGGCATCCATGGAGGCCCAAGGAATAATATTTAACTTGTTTTTGTGTTAATAACAATTAGGGTTACATGTAGCCACCATATACAAGTTAATAGGGTAATTAATACCAAGTAATGGTTATTATTATGGGTAGTGGTTACTAAAGTTAATGGGGTAATCAATACCAAGTAATGGCTATTAATGTGGGTAATGGCTATTAAGCATATTTAAGAGTCAAAGTAATCCTTAGGCTTATGATGGGAATTGTAGGTTTCATCAATTAACTCCCCAATAGCAAGAATACTATGATAAGTTGAATTGAAAGAAAACTAGAAATTACCAATTTAATCCACAAATTCGGATCGTTCAAAGATTGAAGTAAGAAGATAGATGCTACTTAACCCCTTTACCAACAAGGATAAAGATACTAAGATAGACTTTGAATTTCCTCTTATGCCACAAACAAGAATGTTTGATAAATAACAAGAAAACAAAGATTTAGATTTTGACACCACAAGCTAGAATAAAGCTTGATAAGTCACAAAGTTTATGCAAGAAATTAAAGACAAAATTCCTCACAATAAAACTCAAACAAAGTTATAATTCATATATCAAATTCATTCATGCTACAAAAGAAAGCAAAGGACTTGTTTATATAGAGTACAAGTCCATGCTCACACTACTAAAATAGACTCACACACATAGGATTACTTTTACTCTTAAATGGCCTTAATAACCATTAACCACATTAATAGCCATTACTTATTATTGATTACCCCATTAACTTTAGTAACCACTACCCATAATAATAGCCATTACTTAGTATTAATTACCTTATTAACTTGTATATGGTGGCTACATTTAACCCTAATTGTTATTAACACAAAAACAAGTTAAATATTATTCCTTGGGCCTCCATGGATGCCTTAATTGGGCTGAAATTCGTGGGCTTTCCAAATGTCCTTAATTAAACCCAATATGGCTTCTTGAAGCTTCTTGGATTTGGACCTTGTGATTGGGCCTTCTTGTACTATTAATGGATCTTGGATCTCTTTAGGCTTTGAACTTGGATTCACATCATTCCCCCTTTCTTCAAAAGGATTTATCCTCAAATCAGCTCCATCATCTTTATCACCTAAATCAAACAAAGACAAGTCACTAACATTAAATGTAGCACTAACATTGCCATACTCACTTGGAAGTTCTAGCTTGTAGGCATTGTTGTTGATGCGTTGAAGCACTTTAAAAGGACCATCTCCTCTTGGCATAAGCTTTGATTTCCTTTGGTTAGGAAATCTTTCCTTCCTCAAGTGCACCCACACCCAATCTCCGGGCTCAAAAATGACTTGCTTCCTCCCCTTGTTGTGTTGCTTTTCATATTGGAGTGTCTTCTTCTCAATGTTTGCACGCACCCTCTCATGCAAAGTCTTGATGAACTCAGCTTTTTGTTTCCCCTCTAGATTAGCTTTGTCCAATGGCAATGGTAGCAAATCTAATGGAGTCATTGGGTTGAATCCATACACAACTTCAAATGGTGAGCAATTTGTTGAACCATGCACACTCCTATTGTAAGCAAATTCCACATGTGGCAAACATTCTTCCCAATTCTTCAGATTTCTTTGGATGACAGCCCTCAAAAGTGTTGAAAGTGTCCTATTGACCACCTCCGTTTGTCCATCCGTTTGTGGATGACAAGTTGTAGAATACAAAAGCTTTGTCCCCATCTTTCCCCAAAGAGTCTTCCAAAAGTGACATAGGAATTTGACATCCCTATCACTCACAATGGTCCTTGGCACTCCATGTAGCCTAACAATCTCCTTGAAGAATAGATTGGCAATATGGGTTGCATCATCCGTCTTGTGACATGGAATGAAATGTGCCATTTTGCTAAACCTGTCCACAACAACAAAAATGGAATCTCTCCCTCCCTTGGACCTAGGTAATCCTAAAACAAAATCCATAGAAATGTCTACCCAAGGTTCATTTGGTATGGTAAGAGGTGTATACAAACCATGAGGCATTGCTTTGGATTTGGCTTGTTTGCAAGTAATGCATTTCTCACAAATTCTCTTAACATCCCTTTTCATGTGTGGCCAAAAGAAATGGTCACCCAACACATCCAAAGTTTTCTTAATCCCAAAATGCCCCATTAAACCTCCGCTATGTGCCTCTCTCACAAGTAACTCTCTTAAAGAACTTTGTGGCACACACAATTTGTTTTCCCGAAAAAGAAAACCATCAAACTTATAGAACTTATCAAAACCCCCTTTCTCACATGCCCCATAAACATTAGAAAAATTACGATCATTAGAATAAAGATCTTTGATGTATTCAAATCCTAATAATTTTGCATCAAGTTTAGAGATCAAGGCATACCTTCTTGACAATGCATCGGCCACCACATTTTCTTTCCCTTGCTTGTACTTAATGATGTACGGAAAGGATTTAATGAATTCCACCCATTTTGCATGTCTCTTGTTGAGCTTTCCTTGTCCTTTGAGATACTTCAAGGACTCATGGTCAGTGTGAATTATGAATTCTTTGTAACCAAGGTAATGATGCCATGTCCTTAGAACTCTCACCAATGCATAGAACTCCTTGTCATATGTAGGGTAGTTTAGACTTGCTCCACTTAGCTTTTCGCTAAAGGATGCTGTGGGCTTGCCTTCTTGCATCAAAACTCCTCCAATACCTATGCCACTTGCATCGCACTCAATCTCAAAAGGTTTAGTAAAATTTGGCAAAGATAACAACGGTGCAGAACTTAATTTGTCTTTTAGCAAGTTAAAAGCCTCATCTTGTTCAATTCCCCACTTAAAACCAACATTCTTTTTGATGCATTCAGTTAATGGTGCAGCTATGGTAGAAAAATTTTTAATGAACCTTCTATAAAAGCTAGCTAAACCATGAAAGCTTCTTGCATCACTTACACTTGTGGGTGTTGGCCATTCTCTAATTACTTTTACCTTTTCTTGATCAACATGAATGCCCTTGTCATTGACAATATATCCAAGAAAAGTAATTTCATTAGTGCAAAAACAGCATTTCTTTAGATTAGCATACAACTTCTCTTCTCTAAGCACATCAAAAACACAAGTCAAATGTTGTACATGCTCATCTAAATTTTTGCTATAAACCAAGATATCATCAAAATAGACAACAATAAATTTGCCTATGAATGCTCTTAAAACATGATTCATCAATCTCATGAAAGTGCTTGGTGCATTAGTTAAACCAAAAGGCATTACTAACCACTCATATAAACCATGTTTAGTTTTAAAAGCTGTTTTCCATTCATCACCTTCTCTCATTCTAATTTGATGATAACCAGATTTCAAATCAATTTTTGAAAACAAATATGAACCATGCAATTCATCCAACATGTCATCTAGCCTAGGAATAGGATGTCTATACTTCACCGTGATTTTGTTGATGGCACGACAATCAACGCACATCCTCCAAGTTCCATCTTTCTTAGGCACTAACAAGACGGGTACGGCACATGGACTCATGCTTTCACGAACATAACCCTTCTCCATAAGCTCACTCACTTGCTTTTGGATTTCCTTGGTCTCCTCCGGATTACATCTATATGCTGGTCTATTTGGAATGCTTGCTCCGGGTATGAAATCAATTTGGTGCTCAATGCCTCTTTTAGGTGGCAAACCATTTGGAATTTCTTCTGGGAATAAATCTTCATAAACCTGCAAAAGATCAACAACAACACTAGGCAAACCATTGGTTATTTCGTTAGAAATATGCAAAATCTCCTTGTACATAAGTACAAGCATGTGTTGCCTCAAAAGCATAGCTTCCTTCACATCACTCATTTTTGCATAAATACTCATTTTTCTTTCATTTGAACCTTCCTTGTTTTCTCTCACCATGTGTTTCCCATTTTGGTCAAAAGAATTGGAATTTTTAGGTTCACTCATCTCACCTTTTTCTTTACTCTCAAAGGTTTCCCTTCCCAAAGAATTTCCCAATAAAGAACCCATTTCTTCATATTGTTGCTTGATGCGCATTTGGTCTTCAAAAATCTATTTTGGGGTTAATGGTCCAAGGTTAAACCTTTTTCCATCCATAGTCAAAGTATACATATTTTTGAATCCATCATGATTAGCCCTTCTATCATATTGCCAAGGTCTCCCCAACAACATATGTCCGGCCAACATTGGTAACACATCACACAACACCTCATCCTTATATCTACCAATTTGAAAAGAAATTAGAACTTGCTTATTTACCTTTACAACTCCACTTTCGTTAAGCCATTGCAACTTGAATGGTCTTGGGTGCTTGGTAGTAGGCAACTTCAATTTCTCCACTAGCAAAGTGCTTGCTACATTAGTACAACTTCCACTATCCACAATCATGTTGCACAACTTGTTAGAAATCAAACAATGAGTATGAAACAAATTTTCCCTTTGCTCCCTATGGACATCATGTTTATTTTGCAAACTCAATGTTCTTTGAACAACAAGATTATCTCCCTTAGCACATTCAACATCACTACAATCTTCTAAAGAAGGCATATCATCATCACTATCCCCCTCACTCTCCGATTCAATATCACCATCCCTTAGAATCATAGCTTTCTTATTTGGACATTCCCTAGCAATGTGTCCATGACCCAAACACTTAAAACATTTTATTCCCCTAGTTTGGGTTGGTTGATTCTCACCCTTTCCCTTATTACCCAAGTCAATTTTAGGTTTATTTTCTTCCACTTTTGACTTGTTAAAAGGTTTATTATCCTTTTTCCCCCAAGAAGTTTTCCAAGAAGAAGAAGAACCCACATTTGGTTTAGAATCATACCTTTTTCCTTTCAATTGCCTTTCCACTTTCATGGCCAAATTCACCATATCTTCAATCTCCACATAATGTTGCAAATCAACAACATCAGCAATGTTTTTGTTTAGCCCTCTCAAAAACCTTGCCATGGTAGCTTCACGATCTTCTACCACATTTGCTCTAATCATAGCCTTCTCCATTTCTTTGTGATACTCCTCCACACTCATGGATCCTTGAATTAGAGTTTGTAACCTTTGATGAAGCTCTCTATAGTAGTGGCTTGGAACAAACCTCTTTCTCATGATTTGCTTCATTTCCCTCCAAGACTCCACGGGTCTTTCTTCATATCTACGTCTTTCCTTGCAAAATTGATCCCACCAAACAATTGCATAATCACTAAACTCAACAGCGGCAAGTTTTACCTTTTTCTCCTCCGAATAATTGTAACATTTGAAGATGAGTTCCACTTTCCTCTCCCATTCAAGGTACACATCTGGATCATTTCTTCCTTGGAATGAAGGAATCGTGATTTTGATGCTTCCAAGGTTGCGATCAACATCATCTTTAGGACGTCCTCTCCTAGCTTGTCTCCTAGGATTGATTTGTTGTCCCACCAAGGTGACTTGATCATCATCCAATTCATCCTCTCCTTCATAGTCCTCTTGGTCAATTGGTGGACGTCTCCTTTCTTTAGGCTCTCCTTGTAATTGGTTAAGGATGCCATCATGCCTCTCCAATTTCTCATTGACTCCCGCCATCATGTTAAACATTCTTTCGAATTGTTGTTGCATAGCTTGAATCACATGATCATTTGTAGAAGAAGAACTTGTGTCTTTTAACATGATTGTAAAACCTAAAATTTTAACAAAAGAAAATAGAAAAAAAAAACAATCTCACAACACTCCCTCACGTGTTTCACTCAAAATTGATGTATACCACTCGTGTTTACACTTAATTTTGGCTTTTTCTCTAATGATCTCACACTCTTGCCTTTTACCTCTCAAATTTGCCTTTTGATTTCTTAAATTAACTAAGTTTCTCAATCAAACAAAATTCAAGAATGTAGTAATCAATGATAAAAAATAAGGTAGGCTAACAAGAAAATAATAAGGTAGGCCTAAAGAAAAGAACAATTTGTAACAAATAGGCTAATAGAAATGAAAAAACAAAGATAGATTATCAAAGAACACATAGAGACAGAATTATAAAGATAGATCTCAATGGAATATGAAGAGTCAATTTTTTTTTTTTAATGTAAACTGAGATCTAACATAGGAATATCAAAGATAACATATACTTTTTTTTTTTTTTGATATTTGCAAACAAAATCTTGAGATAAGAAGAATAAAGATAAAAAAATAACAAGAATAATAGATAGCAAGAAAGGTGCAAAATATAAGATGAACACAAGATATTGAGAACTAAAAGATAGTTTTGGATACGCAAACCTCAATCTTGAGCCAATGCTCTGATACCACTTATGATGGGAATTGTAGGTTTCATCAATTAACTCCCCAATAGCAAGAATACTATGATAAGTTGAATTGAATGAAAACTAGAAATTACCAATTTAATCCACAAATTCGGATCGTTCAAAGATTGAAGTAAGAAGATAGATGCTACTTAACCCCTTTACCAACAAGGATAAAGATACTAAGATAGACTTTGAATTTCCTCTTATGCCACAAACAAGAATGTTTGATAAATAACAAGAAAACAAAGATTTAGATTTTGACACCACAAGCTAGAATAAAGCTTGATAAGTCACAAAGTTTATGCAAGAAATTAAAGACAAAATTCCTCACAATAAAACTCAAACAAAGTTATAATTCATATATCAAATTCATTCATGCTACAAAAGAAAGAAAAGGACTTGTTTATATAGAGTACAAGTCCATGCTCACACTACTAAAATAGACTCACACACATAGGATTACTTTTACTCTTAAATGGCCTTAATAACCATTACCCACATTAATAGCCATTACTTGGTATTGATTACCCCATTAACTTTAGTAACCACTACCCATAATAATAGCCATTACTTGGTATTAATTACCCTATTAACTTGTATATGGTGGCTACATGTAACCCTAATTGTTATTAACACAAAAACAAGTTAAATATTATTCCTTGGGCCTCCATGGATGCCTTATTGGGCTGAAATTCGTGGGCTTTCCAAATGTCCTTAATTACACCCAATATGGCTTCTTGAAGCTTCTTGGATTTGGACCTTGTGATTGGGCCTTCTTTTACTATTAATGGATCTTGGATCTCTTTAGGCTTTGAACTTGGATTCACATCATTCCCCCTTTCTTCAAAAGGATTTGTCCTCAAATCAGCTCCATCATCTTTATCACCTAAATCAAACAAAGACAAGTCACTAACATTAAATGTAGCACTAACATTGCCATACTCACTTGGAAGTTCTAGCTTGTAGGCATTGTTGTTGATGCGTTGAAGCACTTTAAAAGGACCATCTCCTCTTGGCATAAGCTTTGATTTCCTTTGGTTAGGAAATCTTTCCTTCCTCAAGTGCACCCACACCCAATCTCCGGGCTCAAAAATGACTTGCTTCCTCCCCTTGTTGTGTTGCTTTTCATATTGTAGTGTCTTCTTCTCAATGTTTGCACGCACCCTCTCATGCAAAGTCTTGATGAACTCAGCTTTTTGTTTCCCCTCTAGATTAGCTTTGTCCAATGGCAATGGTAGCAAATCTAATGGAGTCATTGGGTTGAATCCATACACAACTTCAAATGGTGAGAAATTTGTTGAACCATGCACACTCCTATTGTAAGCAAATTCCACATGTGGCAAACATTCTTCCCAATTCTTCAGATTTCTTTGGATGACAGCCCTCAAAAGTGTTGAAAGTGTCCTATTGACCACCTCCGTTTGTCCATCCGTTTGTGGATGACAAGTTATAGAATACAAAAGCTTTGTCCCCATCTTTCCCCAAAGAGTCTTCCAAAAGTGACTTAGGAATTTGACATCCCTATCACTCACAATGGTCCTTGGCACTCCATGTAGCCTAACAATCTCCTTGAAGAATAGATTGGCAATATGGGTTGCATCATCCGTCTTGTGACATGGAATTATTCCTTGGGCCTCCATGGATGCCTTATTGGGCTGAAATTCGTGGGCTTTCCAAATGTCCTTAATTAAACCCAATATGGCTTCTTGAAGCTTCTTGGATTTGGACCTTATGATGGGAATTGTAGGTTTCATCAATTAACTCCCCAATAGCAAGAATACTATGATAAGTTGAATTGAAAGAAAACTAGAAATTACCAATTTAATCCACAAATTCGGATCGTTCAAAGATTGAAGTAAGAAGATAGATGCTACTTAACCCCTTTACCAACAAGGATAAAGATACTAAGATAGACTTTGAATTTCCTCTTATGCCACAAACAAGAAAGTTTGATAAATAACAAGAAAACAAAGATTTAGATTTTGACACCACAAGCTAAAATAAAGCTTGATAAGTCACAAAGTTTATGCAAGAAATTAAAGACAAAATTCCTCACAATAAAACTCAAACAAAGTTATAATTCATATATCAAAATCATTCATGCTACAAAAGAAAGAAAAGGACTTATTTATATAGAGTACAAGTCCATGCTCACACTACTAAAATAGACTCACACACATAGGATTACTTTGACTCTTAAATATCCTTAATAGCCATTACCCACATTAATAGCCATTACTTGGTATTGATTACCCCATTAACTTTAGTAACCACTACCCATAATAATAACCATTACTTGGTATTAATTACCCTATTAACTTGTATATGGTGGCTACATGTAACCCTAATTGTTATTAACACAAAAACAAGTTAAATATTATTCCTTGGGCCTCCATGGATGCCTTATTGGGCTGAAATTCGTGGGCTTTCCAAATGTCCTTAATTAAACCCAATATGGCTTCTTGAAGCTTCTTGGATTTGGACCTTGTGATTGGGCCTTCTTGTACTATTAATGGATCTTGGATCTCTTTAGGCTTTGAACTTGGATTCACATCATTCCCCCTTTCTTCAAAAGGATTTGTCCTCAAATCAGCTCCATCATCTTTATCACCTAAATCAAACAAAGACAAGTCACTAACATTAAATGTAGCACTAACATTGCCATACTCACTTGGAAGTTCTAGCTTGTAGGCATTGTTGTTGATGCGTTGAAGCACTTTAAAAGGACCATCTCCTCTTGGCATAAGCTTTGATTTCCTTTGGTTAGGAAATCTTTCCTTCCTCAAGTGCACCCACACCCAATCTCCGGGCTCAAAAATGACTTGCTTCCTCCCCTTGTTGTGTTGCTTTTCATATTGGAGTGTCTTCTTCTCAATGTTTGCACGCACCCTCTCATGCAAAGTCTTGATGAACTCAGCTTTTTGATTCCCCTCTAGATTAGCTTTGTCCAATGGCAATGGTAGCAAATCTAATGGAGTCATTGGGTTGAATCCATACACAACTTCAAATGGTGAGCAATTTGTTGAACCATGCACACTCCTATTGTAAGCAAATTCCACATGTGGCAAACATTCTTCCCAATTCTTCAGATTTCTTTGGATGACAGCCCTCAAAAGTGTTGAAAGTGTCCTATTGACCACCTCCGTTTGTCCATCCATTTGTGGATGACAAGTTGTAGAATACAAAAGCTTTGTCCCCATCTTTCCCCAAAGAGTCTTCCAAAAGTGACTTAGGAATTTGACATCCCTATCACTCACAATGGTCCTTGGCACTCCATGTAGCCTAACAATCTCCTTGAAGAATAGATTGGCAATATGGGTTGCATCATCCGTCTTGTGACATGGAATGAAATGTGCCATTTTGCTAAACCTGTCCACAACAACAAAAATGGAATCTCTCCCTCCCTTAGACCTAGGTAATCCTAAAACAAAATCCATAGAAATGTCTACCCAAGGTTCATTTGGTATGGTAAGAGGTGTATACAAACCATGAGGCATTGCTTTGGATTTGGCTTGTTTACAAGTAATGCATTTCTCACAAATTCTCTTAACATCCCTTTTCATGTGTGGCCAAAAGAAATGGTCACCCAACACATCCAAAGTTTTCTTAATCCCAAAATGCCCCATTAAACCTCCGCTATGTGCCTCTCTCACAAGTAACTCTCTTAAAGAACTTTGTGGCACACACAATTTGTTTTCCCGAAAAAGAAAACCATCAAACTTATAGAACTTATCAAAACCCCCTTTCTCACATGCCCCATAAACATTAGCAAAATCAAGATCATTAGAATAAAGATCTTTGATGTATTCAAATCCTAATAATTTTGCATCAAGTTTAGAGATCAAGGCATACCTTCTTGACAATGCATCGGCCACCACATTTTCTTTCCCTTGCTTGTACTTAATGCTGTACGGAAAGGATTCAATGAATTCCACCCATTTTGCATGTCTCTTGTTGAGCTTTCCTTGTCCTTTGAGATACTTCAAGGACTCATGGTCAGTGTGAATTATGAATTCTTTGTAACCAAGGTAATGCTGCCATGTCCTTAGAACTCTCACCAATGCATAGAACTCCTTGTCATATGTAGGGTAGTTTAGACTTGCTCCACTTAGCTTTTCGCTAAAGAATGCTATGGGCTTGCCTTCTTGCATCAAAACTCCTCCAATACCTATGCCACTTGCATCACACTCAATCTCAAAAGGTTTAGTAAAATTTGGCAAAGATAACAAGGGTGCAGAACTTAATTTGTCTTTTAGCAAGTTAAAAGCCTCATCTTGTTCAATTCCCCACTTAAAACCAACATTCTTTTTGATGCATTCAGTTAAAGGTGCAGCTATGGTAGAAAAATTTTTAATGAACCTTCTATAAAAGCTAGCTAAACCATGAAAGCTTCTTGCATCACTTACACTTGTGGGTGTTGGCCATTCTCTAATTACTTTTACCTTTTCTTGATTAACATGAATGCCCTTGTCATTGACTATATATCCAAGAAAAGTAATTTCATTAGTGCAAAAACAACATTTCTTTAGATTAGCATACAACTTCTCTTCTCTAAGCACATCAAAAACACAAGTCAAATGTTGTACATGCTCATCTAAATTTTTGCTATAAACCAAGATATCATCAAAATAGACAACAACAAATTTGCCTATGAATGCTCTTAAAACATGATTCATCAATCTCATGAAAGTGCTTGGTGCATTAGTTAAACCAAAAGGCATTACTAACCACTCATATAAACCATGTTTAGTTTTAAAAGCTGTTTTCCATTCATCACCTTCTCTCATTCTAATTTGATGATAACCAGATTTCAAATCAATTTTTGAAAACAAATATGAACCATGCAATTCATCCAACATGTCATCTAGCCTTGGAATGGGATGTCTATACTTCACCGTGATTTTGTTGATGGCACGACAATCAACACACATCCTCCAAGTTCCATCTTTCTTAGGCACTAACAAGACGGGTACGACACATGGACTCATGCTTTCACGAACATAACCCTTCTCCATAAGCTCACTCACTTGCTTTTGGATTTCCTTGGTCTCCTCCGGATTACATCTATATGCTGGTCTATTGGAATGCTTGCTCCGGGTATGAAATCAATTTGGTGCTCAATGCCTCTTTTAGGTGGCAAACCATTTGGAATTTCTTCTGGGAATAAATCTTCATAAACCTGCAAAAGATCAACAACAACACTAGGCAAACCATTGGTTATTTCGTTAGAAATATGCAAAATCTCCTTGTACATAAGTACAAGCATGTGTTACCTCAAAAGCATAGCTTCCTTCACATCACGCATTTTTGCATAAACACTCATTTTTCTTTCATTTGAACCTTCCTTGTTTTCTCTCACCATGTGTTTCCCATTTTGGTCAAGAGAATTGGAATTTTTAGGTTCACTCATCTCACCTTTTTCTTTACTCTCAAAGGTTTCCCTTCCCAAAGAATTTCCCAATGAAGAACCCATTTCTTCATATTGTTGCTTGATGCGCATTTGGTCTTCAAAAATCTGTTTTGGGGTTAATGGTCCAAGGTTAAACCTTTTTCCATCCATAGTCAAAGTATACATATTTTTGAATCCATCATGATTAGCCCTTCTATCATATTGCCAAGGTCTCCCCAACAACATATGTCCGGCCAACATTGGTAACACATCACACAACACCTCATCCTTATATCTACCAATTTGAAAAGAAATTAGAACTTGCTTATTTACCTTTACAACTCCACTTTCATTAAGTCATTGCAACTTGTATGGTCTTAGGTGCTTGGTAGTAGGCAACTTCAATTTCTCCACTAGCAAAGTGCTTGCTACATTAGTACAACTTCCACTATCCACAATCATGTTGCACAACTTGTTAGAAATCAAACAATGAGTATGAAACAAATTTTCCCTTTGCTCCCTATGGACATCACGTTTATTTTGCAAACTCAATGTTCTTTGAACAACAAGATTATCTCCCTTAGCACATTCAACATCACTACAATCTTCTAAAGAAGGCATATCATCATCACTATCCCCCTCACTCTCCGATTCAATATCACCATCCCTTAGAATCATAGCTCTCTTATTTGGACATTCCCTAGCAATGTGCCCATGACCCAAACACTTAAAACATTTGATTCCCCTAGTTTGGGCTGGTTGATTCTCACCCTTTCCCTTATTACCCAAGTCAATTTTAGGTTTATTTTCTTCCACTTTTGACTTGTTAAAAGGTTTATCATCCTTTTTCCCCCAAGAAGTTTTCCAAGAAGAAGAAGAACCCACATTTGGTTTAGAATCATACCTCTTTCCTTTCAATTGCCTTTCCACTTTCATGGCCAAATTCACCATATCTTCAATCTCCACATAATGTTGCAAATCAACAACATCAGCAATGTTTTTATTTAGCCCTCTCAAGAATCTTGCCATGGTAGCTTCACGATCTTCTACCACGTTTGCTCTAATCATAGCCTTCTCCATTTCTTTGTGATACTCCTCCACACTCATGGATCCTTGAATTAGAGTTTGTAACCTTTGATGAAGCTCTCTATAGTAATGGCTTGGAACAAACCTCTTTCTCATGATTTGCTTCATTTCCCTCCAAGACTCCACGGGTCTTTCTCCATATCTACGTCTTTCCTTGCAAAATTGATCCCACCAAACAATTGCATAATCACTAAACTCAACAGCGGCAAGTTTTACCTTTTTCTCCTCTGAATAATTATGACATTCGAAGATGAGTTCCACTTTCCTCTCCCATTCAAGCTACACATCTGGATCATTTCTTCCTTGGAATGAAGGAATCTTCATTTTGATGCTTCCAAGGTTGCGATCAACATCATCTTTAGGACGTCCTCTCCTAGCTTGTCTCCTAGGATTGATTTGTTGTCCCACCAAGGTGACTTGATCATCATCCAATTCATCCTCTCCTTCATAGTCCTCTTGGTCAATTGGTGGACGTCTCCTTTCTTTAGGCTCTCCTTGTAATTGGTTAAGGATGCCATCATGCCTCTCCAATTTCTCATTGACTCCCGCCATCATGTTAAACATTCTTTCGAATTGTTGTTGCATAGCTTGAATCACATGATCATTTGTAGAAGAAGAACTTGTGTCTTTTGACATGATTGTAAAACCTAAAATTTTAACAAAAGAAAATAGAAAGAAACAATCTCACAACACTCCCTCGCGTGTTTCACTCAAAATTGATGTATACCACTCATGTTTACACTCAATTTTGGCTTTTTCTCTAATGATCTCACACTCTTGCCTTTTACCTCTCAAATTTGCCTTTTGATTTCTTAGATTAACTAAGTTTCTCAATCAAACAAAATTCAAGAATGTAGTAATCAATGATAAAAAAATAAGGTAGGCTAACAAGAAAATAATAAGGTAGGCTTAAAGAAAAGAACAATTTGTAACAAATAGGCTAATAGAAATGAAAAAAACAAAGATAGATTATCAAAGAACACAAAGAGACAGAATTATAAAGATAGATCTCAATGGAATATGAAGAGTCAATTTTTTTTTAATGTAAACTGAGATCTAACATAGGAATATCAAAGATAACATATACTTTTTTTTTTGGACGAATTTTTTTTTTTTTGATATATGCACGAATTGAAAGGTATCACAAAAATCTCAAAGATAACAACTTTTTTTTTTTTTTGATATCTGCAAACTAAATCTTGAGATAAGAAGAATAAAGATAAAAAAAATAACAAGAATAATAGATAGCAAGAAAGGTGCAAAATATAAGATGAACACAAGATATTGAGAACTAAAAGATAGTTTTGGATACGCAAACCTCAATCTTGAGCCAATGCTCTGATACCACTTATGATGGGAATTGTAGGTTTCATCAATTAACTCCCCAATAGCAAGAATACTATGATAAGTTGAATTGAAAGAAAACTAGAAATTACCAATTTAATCCACAAATTCGGATCGTTCAAAGATTGAAGTAAGAAGATAGATGCTACTTAACCCCTTTATCAACAAGGATAAAGATACTAAGATAGACTTTGAATTTCCTCTTATGCCACAAATAAGAAATTTTGATAAATAACAAGAAAACAAAGATTTAGATTTTGACACCACAAGCTAAAATAAAGCTTGATAAGTCACAAAGTTTATGCAAGAAATTAAAGACAAAATTCCTCACAATAAAACTCAAACAAAGTTATAATTCATATATCAAAATCATTCATGCTACAAAAGAAAGAAAAGGACTTGTTTATATAGAGTACAAGTCCATGCTCACACTACTAAAATAGACTCACACACATAGGATTACTTTGACTCTTAAATATCCTTAATAGCCATTACCCACATTAATAGCCATTACTTGGTATTGATTACCCCATTAACTTTAGTAACCACTACCCATAATAATAACCATTACTTGGTATTAATTACCCTATTAACTTGTATATGGTGGCTACATGTAACCCTAATTGTTATTAACACAAAAACAAGTTAAATATTATTCCTTGGGCCTCCATGGATGCCTTATTGGGCTGAAATTCGTGGGCTTTCCAAATGTCCTTAATTAAACCCAATATGGCTTCTTGAAGCTTCTTGGATTTGGACCTTGTGATTAGGCCTTCTTGTACTATTAATGGATCTTGGATATGATTGTAAAACCTAAAATTTTAACAAAAGAAAATAGAAAGAAACAATCTCACAACACTCCCTCGCGTGTTTCACTCAAAATTGATGTATACCACTCATGTTTACACTCAATTTTGGCTTTTTCTCTAATGATCTCACACTCTTGCCTTTTACCTCTCAAATTTGCCTTTTGATTTCTTAGATTAACTAAGTTTCTCAATCAAACAAAATTCAAGAATGTAGTAATCAATGATAAAAAAATAAGGTAGGCTAACAAGAAAATAATAAGGTAGGCTTAAAGAAAAGAACAATTTGTAACAAATAGGCTAATAGAAATGAAAAAAACAAAGATAGATTATCAAAGAACACAAAGAGACAGAATTATAAAGATAGATCTCAATGGAATATGAAGAGTCAATTTTTTTTTAATGTAAACTGAGATCTAACATAGGAATATCAAAGATAACATATACTTTTTTTTTTGGACGAATTTTTTTTTTTTTGATATATGCACGAATTGAAAGGTATCACAAAAATCTCAAAGATAACAACTTTTTTTTTTTTTTGATATCTGCAAACTAAATCTTGAGATAAGAAGAATAAAGATAAAAAAAATAACAAGAATAATAGATAGCAAGAAAGGTGCAAAATATAAGATGAACACAAGATATTGAGAACTAAAAGATAGTTTTGGATACGCAAACCTCAATCTTGAGCCAATGCTCTGATACCACTTATGATGGGAATTGTAGGTTTCATCAATTAACTCCCCAATAGCAAGAATACTATGATAAGTTGAATTGAAAGAAAACTAGAAATTACCAATTTAATCCACAAATTCGGATCGTTCAAAGATTGAAGTAAGAAGATAGATGCTACTTAACCCCTTTATCAACAAGGATAAAGATACTAAGATAGACTTTGAATTTCCTCTTATGCCACAAATAAGAAATTTTGATAAATAACAAGAAAACAAAGATTTAGATTTTGACACCACAAGCTAAAATAAAGCTTGATAAGTCACAAAGTTTATGCAAGAAATTAAAGACAAAATTCCTCACAATAAAACTCAAACAAAGTTATAATTCATATATCAAAATCATTCATGCTACAAAAGAAAGAAAAGGACTTGTTTATATAGAGTACAAGTCCATGCTCACACTACTAAAATAGACTCACACACATAGGATTACTTTGACTCTTAAATATCCTTAATAGCCATTACCCACATTAATAGCCATTACTTGGTATTGATTACCCCATTAACTTTAGTAACCACTACCCATAATAATAACCATTACTTGGTATTAATTACCCTATTAACTTGTATATGGTGGCTACATGTAACCCTAATTGTTATTAACACAAAAACAAGTTAAATATTATTCCTTGGGCCTCCATGGATGCCTTATTGGGCTGAAATTCGTGGGCTTTCCAAATGTCCTTAATTAAACCCAATATGGCTTCTTGAAGCTTCTTGGATTTGGACCTTGTGATTAGGCCTTCTTGTACTATTAATGGATCTTGGATCTCTTTAGGCTTTGAACTTGGATTCACATCAAACAATCTGATTCATATTTATGGGTTTGGAAAGCCAGAATATGTGATTATTATTGTGCATATGTGATTGGAACATTGGATATCTTGTTTAGAACCATTTGTGAACAAATTTGCACCATTTAACTTTTTGCGTTCAAACATGCGCAAATGTGCATTCAATTAAATCAACTGCATTTACAAGTTTGGAATGCTGGAATATGTGTTTAGGATTGAAAATATGTAATTGGAACATTAAAATCCATGTTTTAATGAATTTGTGCATAAATTTGAATGTGTTAACATTTTGCGTTCAAAGAGGAGCAAATGCGCACAAATTGTGCATTCAACAATCTGATTCATATTTAAGGGTTTAGAACGCTAGAATATGTGATTAGTATTGTGCATATGTGATTGGAACAATGGATATCTTGTGTAGAACCATTTGTGAACAAATTTGCACCATTTAACTTTTTGTGTTCAAACATGCGCACAAACTGTGCATTCAATTAAATCAATTAGATTTTCAAGTTTGGAATGCTGGAATATGTCTTTAGGATTGAAAATATGTAATTGGAACATTAAATTACATGTTTTAACCAATTTGTGCATAAATTTGAACGAGTTAACATTTTGCGTTCAAACATGAGGAAATGCGCACAAATTGTGCATTCAACAATCTGATTCATATTTATGGGTTTGGAAAGCTAGAATATGTGATTAGTATTGTGCATATGTGATTGCAACATTGGATATCTTGTCTAGAACCATTCGTGAACAAATTTGCACCATTTAACTTTTTGCGTTGAAACATGCGCAAATGTGCACAAATTGTGCATTCAATTAAATCAATTAGATTTTCAAGTTTGGAATGCTGGAATACGTGTTTAGGATTGAAAATATGTAACTGGAACAGTGGCTTGCAAGTTTTAAACAATTTGTGCATAAATTTGCACGAGTTAACATTTTGCATTCAAACAGCAGCAAATGTGCCCAAATTGTGCATTCAACAATCTGATTCATATTTAAGGGTTTAGAAAGCTAGAATATGTGATTAGTATTGTTCATATGTGATTGGAACATTGGATATCTTGTCTAGAACCAATTGTGAACAAGTTTACACCATTTAACTTTTTGCGTTCAAACATGCGCAAATGTGCACAAATTGTGCATTCAATTAAATCAATTAGATTTTCAAGTTTGGAATGCTGGAATACATGTTTAGGATTGAAAATATGTAATTGGAACATTGGATTGCAATTTCTAAACAATTTTTGCATAAATTTGCACGAGTTAACATTTTGCGTTCAAACAGCAGCAAATGCGCAAAAATTGTGCATTCAACAATCTGATTCATATTTATGGGTTTAGAAAGCTATAATATGTGACTATTATTGCGCATATGTGATTGGAACATTGGATATCTTTTCTAGAACCATTTGTGAACAAATTTGCACCATTTAACATTTTGCGTTCAAACTTGCGCAAATGTGCAAAATTGTGCATTCAATTAAATCAATTAGATTTTCAAGTTTTGAATGCTGGAATATTTCTTTTGGATTGAAAATATGTAATTGGAACAAGTTTTAAACAATTTGTGCATAAATTTGCACGAGTTAACATTTTGCGTTCAAACAGGAGCAAATGCGCACAAATTGTGCATTCAACAATCTGATTCATATTTATGGGTTTAGAAAGCTAGAATATGTGATTAGTATTGTGCATATGTGATTGGAAGATTGGATATCTTGTCAAGAACCATTTGTGAACAAATTTGCACCATTTAACTTTTTGCGTTCAAACATGCGCAAATGTGCGCAAATTGTGCATTCAATTAAATCAATTAGATTTTGAATTTTTGAATGCTGGAATACGTGTGTTTGGGATTGAAAATACGTAATTGGAACACTGGATTGCAAGTTTTAAACAATTTGTACATATATGTGCACAAGTTAACATTTTGCGTTCAAACAGGAGCAAATGCGCACAAATTGTGCATTCAACAATCTGATTCATATTTATGGGTTTAGAAAGCTAGAATATGTGATTATTATTGTGCATATGTGATTGGAACATTGGATATCTTGTCTAGAACCATTTGTGATCAAATTTGCACCACTTAACTTTTTGCGTTCAATGATGCGCAAATGTGCACAAATTGTGCATTCAGTTAAATCAACTACATTTACAAGTTTGGAATGCTGGAATATATGTTTAAAATTGAAAATATGTAATTAGAACATTAAATTACATGTTTTAATAAATTTGTGCATAAATTTGCACGAGTTAACATTTTGCGTTCAAAGAGGAGCAAATGCGCACAGATTTTGCAGTCAACAATCTAATTCATATTAAAGGGTTTACAAAGCTAGAATATTTTATTATTATTGTGCATATGTGATTGGAACATTGGATATCTTTTCTGGATCCATTTGTGAACAAATTTGCACCATTTAACTTTTTGCGTTCAATCATGCGCAAATGTGCACAAATTGTGCATTCAGTTAAATCAACTACATTTACAAGTTTCGAATGCTGGAATATATGTTTAGGATTGAAAACATGTAATTGGAACATTAAAATACATGTTTTAATCAATTTGTGAATAAATTTGCACGAGTTAACATTTTGCGTTCAAATAGGAGCAAATGCGCACAAATTGTGCATTCAACAATCTGATTCATATTTAAGGGTTTAGAAAGCTAGAATATGTGATTATTACTGTGCATATGTGATTGGAACATGGGATACCTTGTCTAGAACCATTTGTGATCAAATTTGCACCATTAACTGTTTGCGTTCAATCATGCGCAAAGGTGCACAAATTGTGCATTATGTTAAATCAACTACATTTACAAGTTTTGAATGCTGTAATATATGTTTAGGATTGAAAATATGTAATTGGAACATTAAATTACATGTTTTAATCAATTTGTGCATAAATTTGCACGAGTTAACATTTTGCGTTCAAACAGGAGCAAATGCGCACAAATTGTGCATTCAACAATATGATTCATATTTATGGGTTTAGAAAGCTAGTCTATGTGATTAGTATTGTGCATATGTTATTGGAACATTGGATATCTTGTCTAGAACCATTGGTGAACAAATTTGCACCATTTAACTTTTTGCGTTCAAACATGCGCAAATGTGCACAAATTGTGCATTTCGTTAAATCAACTACATTTACAAGTTTGGAATGATGGAATATTTGTTTAGGATTGAAAATATGTAATTGGAACATTAAATTACATGATTTAATCAATTTGTGCATAAATTTGCACGAGTTAACATTTTGCGTTCACACAGGAGCAAATGCGCACAAATTGTGCATTCAACAATCTGATTCATATTTATGGGTTTGGAAAGCCAGAATATGTGATTATTATTGTGCATATGTGATTGGAACATTGGATATCTTGTCTAGAACCATTTGTGAACAAATTTGCACCATTTAACTTTTTGCGTTCAAACATGCGCAAATGTGCATTCAATTAAATCAACTGCATTTACAAGTTTGGAATGCTGGAATATGTGTTTAGGATTGAAAATATGTAATTGGAACATTAAAATCCATGTTTTAATGAATTTGTGCATAAATTTGAATGTGTTAACATTTTGCGTTCAAAGAGGAGCAAATGCGCACAAATTGTGCATTCAACAATCTGATTCATATTTAAGGGTTTAGAACGCTAGAATATGTGATTAGTATTGTGCATATGTGATTGGAACAATGGATATCTTGTGTAGAACCATTTGTGAACAAATTTGCACCATTTAACTTTTTGTGTTCAAACATGCGCAAATGTGCACAAACTGTGCATTCAATTAAATCAATTAGATTTTCAAGTTTGGAATGCTGGAATATGTCTTTAGGATTGAAAATATGTAATTGGAACATTAAATTACATGTTTTAACCAATTTGTGCATAAATTTGAACGAGTTAACATTTTGCGTTCAAACATGAGGAAATGCGCACAAATTGTGCATTCAACAATCTGATTCATATTTATGGGTTTGGAAAGCTAGAATATGTGATTAGTATTGTGCATATGTGATTGCAACATTGGATATCTTGTCTAGAACCATTCGTGAACAAATTTGCACCATTTAACTTTTTGCGTTGAAACATGCGCAAATGTGCACAAATTGTGCATTCAATTAAATCAATTAGATTTCCAAGTTTGGAATGCTGGAATACGTGTTTAGGATTGAAAATATGTAACTGGAACAGTGGATTGCAAACAATTTGTGCATAAATTTGCACGAGTTAACATTTTGCATTCAAACAGCAGCAAATGTGCCCAAATTGTGCATTCAACAATCTGATTCATATTTAAGGGTTTAGAAAGCTAGAATATGTGATTAGTATTGTTCATATGTGATTGGAACATTGGATATCTTGTCTAGAACCAATTGTGAACAAGTTTACACGATTTAACTTTTTCCGTTCAAACATGCGCAAATGTGCACAAATTGTGCATTCAATTAAATCAATTAGATTTTCAAGTTTGGAATGCTGGAATACATGTTTAGGATTGAAAATATGTAATTGGAACATTGGATTGCAATTTCTAAACAATTTGTGTATAAATTTGCACGAGTTAACATTTTGCGTTCAAACAGCAGCAAATGCGCAAAAATTGTGCATTCAACAATCTGATTCATATTTATGGGTTTAGAAAGCTATAATATGTGACTATTATTGCGCATATGTGATTGGAACATTGGATATCTTTTCTAGAACCATTTGTGAACAAATTTGCACCATTTAACATTTTGCGTTCAAACTTGCGCAAATGTGCACAAATTGTGCATTCAATTAAATCAATTAGATTTTCAAGTTTTGAATGCTGGAATATTTCTTTTGGATTGAAAATATATAATTGGAGCAAGTTTTAAACAATTTGTGCATAAATTTGCACGAGTTAACATTTTGCGTTCAAACAGGAGCAAATGCGCACAAATTGTGCATTCAACAATCTGATTCATATTTATGGGTTTAGAAAGCTAGAATATGTGATTAGTATTGTGCATATGTGATTGGAAGATTGGATATCTTGTCAAGAACCATTTGTGAACAAATTTGCACCATTTAACTTTTTGCGTTCAAACATGCGCAAATGTGCGCAAATTGTGCATTCAATTAAATCAATTAGATTTTGAATTTTTGAATGCTGGAATACGTGTGTTTGGGATTGAAAATACGTAATTGGAACACTGGATTGCAAGTTTTAAACAATTTGTACATATATGTGCACAAGTTAACATTTTGCGTTCAAAGAGGAGCAAATGCACACAAATTGTGCATTCAACAATCTGATTCATATTTATGGGTTTAGAAAGCTAGAATATGTGATTATTATTGTGCATATGTGATTGGAACATTGGATATCTTGTCTAGAACCATTTGTGATCAAATTTTCACCACTTAACTTTTTGCGTTCAATGATGCGCAAATGTGCACAAATTGTGCATTCAGTTAAATCAACTACATTTACAAGTTTGGAATGCTGGAATATATGTTTAAAATTGAAAATATGTAATTAGAACATTAAATTACATGTTTTAATAAATTTGTGCATAAATTTGCACGAGTTAACATTTTGCGTTCAAAGAGGAGCAAATGCGCACAAATTGTGCATTCAACAATCTAATTCATATTAAAGGGTTTACAAAGCTAGAATATTTTATTATTATTGTGCATATGTGATTGGAACATTGGATATCTTTTCTGGATCCATTTGTGAACAAATTTGCACCATTTAACTTTTTGCGTTCAATCATGCGCAAATGTGCACAAATTGTGCATTCAGTTAAATCAACTACATTTACAAGTTTCGAATGCTGGAATATATGTTTAGGATTGAAAACATGTAATTGGAACATTAAAATACATGTTTTAATCAATTTGTGCATAAATTTGCACGAGTTAACATTTTGCGTTCAAATAGGAGCAAATGCGCACAAATTGTGCATTCAACAATCTGATTCATATTTAAGGGTTTAGAAAGCTAGAATATGTGATTATTACTGTGCATATGTGATTGGAACATGGGATACCTTGTCTAGAACCATTTGTGATCAAATTTGCACCATTAACTGTTTGCGTTCAATCATGCGCAAAGGTGCACAAATTGTGCATTATGTTAAATCAACTACATTTACAAGTTTTGAATGCTGTAATATATGTTTAGGATTGAAAATATGTAATTGGAACATTAAATTACATGTTTTAATCAATTTGTGCATAAATTTGCACGAGTTAACATTTTGCGTTCAAACAGGAGCAAATGCGCACAAATTGTGCATTCAACAATATGATTCATATTTATGGGTTTAGAAAGCTAGTCTATGTGATTAGTATTGTGCATATGTTATTGGAACATTGGATATCTTGTCTAGAACCATTGGTGAACAAATTTGCACCATTTAACTTTTTGCGTTCAAACATGCGCAAATGTGCACAAATTGTGCATTCCGTTAAATCAACTACATTTACAAGTTTGGAATGATGGAATATTTGTTTAGGATTGAAAATATGTAATTGGAACATTAAATTACATGATTTAATCAATTTGTGCATAAATTTGCACGAGTTAACATTTTGCGTTCACACAGGAGCAAATGCGCACAAATTGTGCATTCAACAATCTGATTCATATTTATGGGTTTGGAAAGCCAGAATATGTGATTATTATTGTGCATATGTGATTGGAACATTGGATATCTTGTCTAGAACCATTTGTGAACAAATTTGCACCATTTAACTTTTTGCGTTCAAACATGCGCAAATGTGCATTCAATTAAATCAACTGCATTTACAAGTTTGGAATGCTGGAATATGTGTTTAGGATTGAAAATATGTAATTGGAACATTAAAATCCATGTTTTAATGAATTTGTGCATAAATTTGAATGTGTTAACAGTTTGCGTTCAAAGAGGAGCAAATGCGCACAAATTGTGCATTCAACAATCTGATTCATATTTAAGGGTTTAGAACGCTAGAATATGTGATTAGTATTGTGCATATGTGATTGGAACAATGGATATCTTGTGTAGAACCATTTGTGAACAAATTTGCACCATTTAACTTTTTGTGTTCAAACATGCGCACAAACTGTGCATTCAATTAAATCAATTAGATTTTCAAGTTTGGAATGCTGGAATATGTCTTTAGGATTGAAAATATGTAATTGGAACATTAAATTACATGTTTTAACCAATTTGTGCATAAATTTGAACGAGTTAACATTTTGCGTTCAAACATGAGGAAATGCGCACAAATTGTGCATTCAACAATCTGATTCATATTTATGGGTTTGGAAAGCTAGAATATGTGATTAGTATTGTGCATATGTGATTGCAACATTGGATATCTTGTCTAGAACCATTCGTGAACAAATTTGCACCATTTAACTTTTTGCGTTGAAACATGCGCAAATGTGCACAAATTGTGCATTCAATTAAATCAATTAGATTTTCAAGTTTGGAATGCTGGAATACGTGTTTAGGATTGAAAATATGTAACTGGAACAGTGGATTGCAAGTTTTAAACAATTTGTGCATAAATTTGCACGAGTTAACATTTTGCATTCAAACAGCAGCAAATGCGCCAAAATTGTGCATTCAACAATCTGATTCATATTTAAGGGTTTAGAAAGCTAGAATATGTGATTAGTATTGTTCATATGTGATTGGAACATTGGATATCTTGTCTAGAACCAATTGTGAACAAGTTTACACCATTTAACTTTTTGCGTTCAAACATGCGCAAATGTGCACAAATTGTGAATTCAATTAAATCAATTAGATTTTCAAGTTTGGAATGCTGGAATACATGTTTAGGATTGAAAATACGTAATTGGAACATTGGATTGCAATTTCTAAACAATTTGTGTATAAATTTGCACGAGTTAACATTTTGCGTTCAAACAGCAGCAAATGCGCAAAAATTGTGCATTCAACAATCTGATTCATATTTATGGGTTTAGAAAGCTATAATATGTGACTATTATTGCGCATATGTGATTGGAACATTGGATATCTTTTCTAGAACCATTTGTGAACAAATTTGCACCATTTAACATTTTGCGTTCAAACTTGCGCAAATGTGCACAAATTGTGCATTCAATTAAATCAATTAGATTTTCAAGTTTTGAATGCTGGAATATTTCTTTTGGATTGAAAATATGTAATTGGAACAAGTTTTAAACAATTTGTGCATAAATTTGCACGAGTTAACATTTTGCGTTCAAACAGGAGCAAATGCGCACAAATTGTGCATTCAACAATCTGATTCATATTTATGGGTTTAGAAAGCTAGAATATGTGATTAGTATTGTGCATATGTGATTGGAAGATTGGATATCTTGTCAAGAACCATTTGTGAACAAATTTGCACCATTTAACTTTTTGCGTTCAAACATGCGTAAATGTGCGCAAATTGTGCATTCAATTAAATCAATTAGATTTTGAATTTTTGAATGCTGGAATACGTGTGTTTGGGATTGAAAATACGTAATTGGAACACTGGATTGCAAGTTTTAAACAATTTGTACATATATGTGCACAAGTTAACATTTTGCGTTCAAAGAGGAGCAAATGCGCACAAATTGTGCATTCAACAATCTGATTCATATTTATGGGTTTAGAAAGCTAGAATATGTGATTATTATTGTGCATATGTGATTGGAACATTGGATATCTTGTCTAGAACCATTTGTGATCAAATTTGCACCACTTAACTTTTTGCGTTCAATGATGCGCAAATGTGCACAAATTGTGCATTCAGTTAAATCAACTACATTTACAAGTTTGGAATGCTGGAATATATGTTTAAAATTGAAAATATGTAATTAGAACATTAAATTACATGTTTTAATAAATTTGTGCATAAATTTGCACGAGTTAACATTTTGCGTTCAAAGAGGAGCAAATGCGCACAAATTGTGCATTCAACAATCTAATTCATATTAAAGGGTTTACAAAGCTAGAATATTTTATTATTATTGTGCATATGTGATTGGAACATTGGATATCTTTTCTGGATCCATTTGTGAACAAATTTGCACCATTTAACTTTTTGCGTTCAATCATGCGCAAATGTGCACAAATTGTGCATTCAGTTAAATCAACTACATTTACAAGTTTCGAATGCTGGAATATATGTTTAGGATTGAAAACATGTAATTGGAACATTAAAATACATGTTTTAATGAATTTGTGCATAAATTTGCACGAGTTAACATTTTGCGTTCAAATAGGAGCAAATGCGCACAAATTGTGCATTCAACAATCTGATTCATATTTAAGGGTTTAGAAAGCTAGAATATGTGATTATTACTGTGCATATGTGATTGGAACATGGGATACCTTGTCTAGAACCATTTGTGATCAAATTTGCACCATTAACTGTTTGCGTTCAATCATGCGCAAAGGTGCACAAATTGTGCATTATGTTAAATCAACTACATTTACAAGTTTTGAATGCTGTAATATATGTTTAGGATTGAAAATATGTAATTGGAACATTAAATTACATGTTTTAATCAATTTGTGCATAAATTTGCACGAGTTAACATTTTGCGTTCAAACAGGAGCAAATGCGCACAAATTGTGCATTCAACAATATGATTCATATTTATGGGTTTAGAAAGCTAGTCTATGTGATTAGTATTGTGCATATGTTATTGGAACATTGGATATCTTGTCTAGAACCATTGGTGAACAAATTTGCACCATTTAACTTTTTGCGTTCAAACATGCGCAAATGTGCACAAATTGAGCATTCCGTTAAATCAACTACATTTACAAGTTTGGAATGATGGAATATTTGTTTAGGATTGAAAATATGTAATTGGAACATTAAATTACATGATTTAATCAATTTGTGCATAAATTTGCACGAGTTAACATTTTGCGTTCACACAGGAGCAAATGCGCACAAATTGTGCATTCAACAATCTGATTCATATTTATGGGTTTGGAAAGCCAGAATATGTGATTATTATTGTGCATATGTGATTGGAACATTGGATATCTTGTCTAGAACCATTTGTGAACAAATTTGCACCATTTAACTTTTTGCGTTCAAACATGCGCAAATGTGCATTCAATTAAATCAACTGCATTTACAAGTTTGGAATGCTGGAATATGTGTTTAGGATTGAAAATATGTAATTGGAACATTAAAATCCATGTTTTAATGAATTTGTGCATAAATTTGAATGTGTTAACATTTTGCGTTCAAAGAGGAGCAAATGCGCACAAATTGTGCATTCAACAATCTGATTCATATTTAAGGGTTTAGAACGCTAGAATATGTGATTAGTATTGTGCATATGTGATTGGAACAATGGATATCTTGTGTAGAACCATTTGTGAACAAATTTGCACCATTTAACTTTTTGTGTTCAAACATGCGCACAAACTGTGCATTCAATTAAATCAATTAGATTTTCAAGTTTGGAATGCTGGAATATGTCTTTAGGATTGAAAATATGTAATTGGAACATTAAATTACATGTTTTAACCAATTTGTGCATAAATTTGAACGAGTTAACATTTTGCGTTCAAACATGAGGAAATGCGCACAAATTGTGCATTCAACAATCTGATTCATATTTATGGGTTTGGAAAGCTAGAATATGTGATTAGTATTGTGCATATGTGATTGCAACATTGGATATCTTGTCTAGAACCATTCGTGAACAAATTTGCACCATTTAACTTTTTGCGTTGAAACATGCGCAAATGTGCACAAATTGTGCATTCAATTAAATCAATTAGATTTTCAAGTTTGGAATGCTGGAATACGTGTTTAGGATTGAAAATATGTAACTGGAACAGTGGATTGCAAACAATTTGTGCATAAATTTGCACGAGTTAACATTTTGCATTCAAACAGCAGCAAATGTGCCCAAATTGTGCATTCAACAATCTGATTCATATTTAAGGGTTTAGAAAGCTAGAATATGTGATTAGTATTGTTCATATGTGATTGGAACATTGGATATCTTATCTAGAACCAATTGTGAACAAGTTTACACCATTTAACTTTTTGCGTTCAAACATGCGCAAATGTGCACAAATTGTGCATTCAATTAAATCAATTAGATTTTCAAGTTTGGAATGCTGGAATACATGTTTAGGATTGAAAATACGAAATTGGAACATTGGATTGCAATTTCTAAACAATTTGTGTATAAATTTGCACGAGTTAACATTTTGCGTTCAAACAGCAGCAAATGCGCAAAAATTGTGCATTCAACAATCTGATTCATATTTATGGGTTTAGAATGCTATAATATGTGACTATTATTGCGCATATGTGATTGGAACATTGGATATCTTTTCTAGAACCATTTGTGAACAAATTTGCACCATTTAACATTTTGCGTTCAAACTTGCGCAAATGTGCACAAATTGTGCATTCAATTAAATCAATTAGATTTTCAAGTTTTGAATGCTGGAATATTTCTTTTGGATTGAAAATATGTAATTGGAACAAGTTTTAAACAATTTGTGCATAAATTTGCACGAGTTAACATTTTGCGTTCAAACAGGAGCAAATGCGCACAAATTGTGCATTCAACAATCTGATTCATATTTATGGGTTTAGAAAGCTAGAATATGTGATTAGTATTGTGCATATGTGATTGGAAGATTGGATATCTTGTCAAGAACCATTTGTGAACAAATTTGCACCATTTAACTTTTTGCGTTCAAACATGCGTAAATGTGCGCAAATTGTGCATTCAATTAAATCAATTAGATTTTGAATTTTTGAATGCTGGAATACGTGTGTTTGGGATTGAAAATACGTAATTGGAACACTGGATTGCAAGTTTTAAACAATTTGTACATATATGTGCACAAGTTAACATTTTGCGTTCAAAGAGGAGCAAATGCGCACAAATTGTGTATTCAACAATCTGATTCATATTTATGGGTTTAGAAAGCTAGAATATGTGATTATTATTGTGCATATGTGATTGGAACATTGGATATCTTGTCTAGAACCATTTGTGATCAAATTTGCACCACTTAACTTTTTGCGTTCAATGATGCGCAAATGTGCACAAATTGTGCATTCAGTTAAATCAACTACATTTACAAGTTTGGAATGCTGGAATATATGTTTAAAATTGAAAATATGTAATTAGAACATTAAATTACATGTTTTAATAAATTTGTGCATAAATTTGCACGAGTTAACATTTTGCGTTCAAAGAGGAGCAAATGCGCACAAATTGTGCATTCAACAATCTAATTCATATTAAAGGGTTTACAAAGCTAGAATATTTTATTATTATTGTGCATATGTGATTGGAACATTGGATATCTTTTCTGGATCCATTTGTGAACAAATTTGCACCATTTAACTTTTTGCGTTCAATCATGCGCAAATGTGCACAAATTGTGCATTCAGTTAAATCAACTACATTTACAAGTTTCGAATGCTGGAATATATGTTTAGGATTGAAAACATGTAATTGGAACATTAAAATACATGTTTTAATCAATTTGTGCATAAATTTGCACGAGTTAACATTTTGCGTTCAAATAGGAGCAAATGCGCACAAATTGTGCATTCAACAATCTGATTCATATTTAAGGGTTTAGAAAGCTAGAATATGTGATTATTACTGTGCATATGTGATTGGAACATGGGATACCTTGTCTAGAACCATTTGTGATCAAATTTGCACCATTAACTGTTTGCGTTCAATCATGCGCAAAGGTGCACAAATTGTGCATTATGTTAAATCAACTACATTTACAAGTTTTGAATGCTGTAATATATGTTTAGGATTGAAAATATGTAATTGGAACATTAAATTACATGTTTTAATCAATTTGTGCATAAATTTGCACGAGTTAACATTTTGCGTTCAAACAGGAGCAAATGCGCACAAATTGTGCATTCAACAATATGATTCATATTTATGGGTTTAGAAAGCTAGTCTATGTGATTAGTATTGTGCATATGTTATTGGAACATTGGATATCTTGTCTAGAACCATTGGTGAACAAATTTGCACCATTTAACTTTTTGCGTTCAAACATGCGCAAATGTGCACAAATTGTGCATTCCGTTAAATCAACTACATTTACAAGTTTGGAATGATGGAATATTTGTTTAGGATTGAAAATATGTAATTGGAACATTAAATTACATGATTTAATCAATTTGTGCATAAATTTGCACGAGTTAACATTTTGCGTTCACACAGGAGCAAATGCGCACAAATTGTGCATTCAACAATCTGATTCATATTTATGGGTTTGGAAAGCCAGAATATGTGATTATTATTGTGCATATGTGATTGGAACATTGGATATCTTGTCTAGAACCATTTGTGAACAAATTTGCACCATTTAACTTTTTGCGTTCAAACATGCGCAAATGTGCATTCAATTAAATCAACTGCATTTACAAGTTTGGAATGCTGGAATATGTGTTTAGGATTGAAAATATGTAATTGGAACATTAAAATCCATGTTTTAATGAATTTGTGCATAAATTTGAATGTGTTAACATTTTGCGTTCAAAGAGGAGCAAATGCGCACAAATTGTGCATTCAACAATCTGATTCATATTTAAGGGTTTAGAACGCTAGAATATGTGATTAGTATTGTGCATATGTGATTGGAACAATGGATATCTTGTGTAGAACCATTTGTGAACAAATTTGCACCATTTAACTTTTTGTGTTCAAACATGCGCACAAACTGTGCATTCAATTAAATCAATTAGATTTTCAAGTTTGGAATGCTGGAATATGTCTTTAGGATTGAAAATATGTAATTGGAACATTAAATTACATGTTTTAACCAATTTGTGCATAAATTTGAACGAGTTAACATTTTGCGTTCAAACATGAGGAAATGCGCACAAATTGTGCATTCAACAATCTGATTCATATTTATGGGTTTGGAAAGCTAGAATATGTGATTAGTATTGTGCATATGTGATTGCAACATTGGATATCTTGTCTAGAACCATTCGTGAACAAATTTGCACCATTTAACTTTTTGCGTTGAAACATGCGCAAATGTGCACAAATTGTGCATTCAATTAAATCAATTAGATTTTCAAGTTTGGAATGCTGGAATACGTGTTTAGGATTGAAAATATGTAACTGGAACAGTGGATTGCAAACAATTTGTGCATAAATTTGCACGAGTTAACATTTTGCATTCAAACAGCAGCAAATGTGCCCAAATTGTGCATTCAACAATCTGATTCATATTTAAGGGTTTAGAAAGCTAGAATATGTGATTAGTATTGTTCATATGTGATTGGAACATTGGATATCTTATCTAGAACCAATTGTGAACAAGTTTACACCATTTAACTTTTTGCGTTCAAACATGCGCAAATGTGCACAAATTGTGCATTCAATTAAATCAATTAGATTTTCAAGTTTGGAATGCTGGAATACATGTTTAGGATTGAAAATACGTAATTGGAACATTGGATTGCAATTTCTAAACAATTTGTGTATAAATTTGCACGAGTTAACATTTTGCGTTCAAACAGCAGCAAATGCGCAAAAATTGTGCATTCAACAATCTGATTCATATTTATGGGTTTAGAAAGCTATAATATGTGACTATTATTGCGCATATGTGATTGGAACATTGGATATCTTTTCTAGAACCATTTGTGAACAAATTTGCACCATTTAACATTTTGCGTTCAAACTTGCGCAAATGTGCACAAATTGTGCATTCAATTAAATCAATTAGATTTTCAAGTTTTGAATGCTGGAATATTTCTTTTGGATTGAAAATATGTAATTGGAACAAGTTTTAAACAATTTGTGCATAAATTTGCACGAGTTAACATTTTGCGTTCAAACAGGAGCAAATGCGCACAAATTGTGCATTCAACAATCTGATTCATATTTATGGGTTTAGAAAGCTAGAATATGTGATTAGTATTGTGCATATGTGATTGGAAGATTGGATATCTTGTCAAGAACCATTTGTGAACAAATTTGCACCATTTAACTTTTTGCGTTCAAACATGCGTAAATGTGCGCAAATTGTGCATTCAATTAAATCAATTAGATTTTGAATTTTTGAATGCTGGAATACGTGTGTTTGGGATTGAAAATACGTAATTGGAACACTGGATTGCAAGTTTTAAACAATTTGTACATATATGTGCACAAGTTAACATTTTGCGTTCAAAGAGGAGCAAATGCGCACAAATTGTGCATTCAACAATCTGATTCATATTTATGGGTTTAGAAAGCTAGAATATGTGATTATTATTGTGCATATGTGATTGGAACATTGGATATCTTGTCTAGAACCATTTGTGATCAAATTTGCACCACTTAACTTTTTGCGTTCAATGATGCGCAAATGTGCACAAATTGTGCATTCAGTTAAATCAACTACATTTACAAGTTTGGAATGCTGGAATATATGTTTAAAATTGAAAATATGTAATTAGAACATTAAATTACATGTTTTAATAAATTTGTGCATAAATTTGCACGAGTTAACATTTTGCGTTCAAAGAGGAGCAAATGCGCACAAATTGTGCATTCAACAATCTAATTCATATTAAAGGGTTTACAAAGCTAGAATATTTTATTATTATTGTGCATATGTGATTGGAACATTGGATATCTTTTCTGGATCCATTTGTGAACAAATTTGCACCATTTAACTTTTTGCGTTCAATCATGCGCAAATGTGCACAAATTGTGCATTCAGTTAAATCAACTACATTTACAAGTTTCGAATGCTGGAATATATGTTTAGGATTGAAAACATGTAATTGGAACATTAAAATACATGTTTTAATGAATTTGTGCATAAATTTGCACGAGTTAACATTTTGCGTTCAAATAGGAGCAAATGCGCACAAATTGTGCATTCAACAATCTGATTCATATTTAAGGGTTTAGAAAGCTAGAATATGTGATTATTACTGTGCATATGTGATTGGAACATGGGATACCTTGTCTAGAACCATTTGTGATCAAATTTGCACCATTAACTGTTTGCGTTCAATCATGCGCAAAGGTGCACAAATTGTGCATTATGTTAAATCAACTACATTTACAAGTTTTGAATGCTGTAATATATGTTTAGGATTGAAAATATGTAATTGGAACATTAAATTACATGTTTTAATCAATTTGTGCATAAATTTGCATGAGTTAACATTTTGCGTTCAAACAGGAGCAAATGCGCACAAATTGTGCATTCAACAATATGATTCATATTTATGGGTTTAGAAAGCTAGTCTATGTGATTAGTATTGTGCATATGTTATTGGAACATTGGATATCTTGTCTAGAACCATTGGTGAACAAATTTGCACCATTTAACTTTTTGCGTTCAAACATGCGCAAATGTGCACAAATTGTGCATTCCGTTAAATCAACTACATTTACAAGTTTGGAATGATGGAATATTTGTTTAGGATTGAAAATATGTAATTGGAACATTAAATTACATGATTTAATCAATTTGTGCATAAATTTGCACGAGTTAACATTTTGCGTTCACACAGGAGCAAATGCGCACAAATTGTGCATTCAACAATCTGATTCATATTTATGGGTTTGGAAAGCCAGAATATGTGATTATTATTGTGCATATGTGATTGGAACATTGGATATCTTGTCTAGAACCATTTGTGAACAAATTTGCACCATTTAACTTTTTGCGTTCAAACATGCGCAAATGTGCATTCAATTAAATCAACTGCATTTACAAGTTTGGAATGCTGGAATATGTGTTTAGGATTGAAAATATGTAATTGGAACATTAAAATCCATGTTTTAATGAATTTGTGCATAAATTTGAATGTGTTAACATTTTGCGTTCAAAGAGGAGCAAATGCGCACAAATTGTGCATTCAACAATCTGATTCATATTTAAGGGTTTAGAACGCTAGAATATGTGATTAGTATTGTGCATATGTGATTGGAACAATGGATATCTTGTGTAGAACCATTTGTGAACAAATTTGCACCATTTAACTTTTTGTGTTCAAACATGCGCACAAACTGTGCATTCAATTAAATCAATTAGATTTTCAAGTTTGGAATGCTGGAATATGTCTTTAGGATTGAAAATATGTAATTGGAACATTAAATTACATGTTTTAACCAATTTGTGCATAAATTTGAACGAGTTAACATTTTGCGTTCAAACATGAGGAAATGCGCACAAATTGTGCATTCAACAATCTGATTCATATTTATGGGTTTGGAAAGCTAGAATATGTGATTAGTATTGTGCATATGTGATTGCAACATTGGATATCTTGTCTAGAACCATTCGTGAACAAATTTGCACCATTTAACTTTTTGCGTTGAAACATGCGCAAATGTGCATAAATTGTGCATTCAATTAAATCAATTAGATTTTCAAGTTTGGAATGTTGGAATACGTGTTTAGGATTGAAAATATGTAACTGGAACAGTGGATTGCAAGTTTTAAACAATTTGTGCATAAATTTGCACGAGTTAACATTTTGCATTCAAACAGCAGCAAATGTGCCCAAATTGTGCATTCAACAATCTGATTCATATTTAAGGGTTTAGAAAGCTAGAATATGTGATTAGTATTGTTCATATGTGATTGGAACATTGGATATCTTGTCTAGAACCAATTGTGAACAAGTTTACACCATTTAACTTTTTGCGTTCAAACATGCGCAAATGTGCACAAATTGTGCATTCAATTAAATCAATTAGATTTTCAAGTTTGGAATGCTGGAATACATGTTTAGGATTGAAAATACGTGATGGGAATTGTAGGTTTCATCAATTAACTCCCCAATAGCAAGAATACTATGATAAGTTGAATTAGAAGAAAACCAGAAATTACCAATTTAATCCACAAATTTGGATCGTTCAAAGATTGAAGTAAGAAGATAGATGCTACTTAACCCCTTTACCAATAAGGATAAAGATACTAAGATAGACTTTGAATTTCCTCTTATGCCACAAACAAGAAAGTTTGATAAATAAAAAGAAAACAAAGATTTAGATTTTGACACCACAAGCTAGAATAAAGCTTGATAAGTCACAAAGTTTATGCAAGAAATTAAAGACAAAATTCCTCACAATAAAACTCAAACAAAGTTATAATTCATATATCAAATTCATTCATGTTACAAAAGAAAGCAAAGGACTTGTTTATATAGAGTACAAGTCCATGCTCACACTACTAAAATAGACTCACACACATAGGATTACTTTTACTCTTAAATGGCCTTAATAACCATTAACCACATTAATAGCCATTACTTATTATTGATTACCCCATTAACTTTAGTAACCACTACCCATAATAATAGCCATTACTTAGTATTAATTACCCTATTAACTTGTATATGGTGGCTACATGTAACCCTAATTGTTATTAACACAAAAACAAGTTAAATATTATTCCTTGGGCCTCCATGGATGCCTTATTGGGCTGAAATTCGTGGGCTTTCCAAATGTCCTTAATTAAACCCAATATGGCTTCTTGAAGCTTCTTGGATTTGGACCTTGTGATTGGGCCTTCTTGTACTATTAATGGATCTTTGATCTCTTTAGGCTTTGAAATTGGATTCACATCATTCCCCCTTTCTTCAAAAGGATTTGTCCTCAAATCAGCTCCATCATCTTTATCACCTAAATCAAACAAAGACAAGTCACTAACATTGAAAGTAGCACTAACATTGCCATACTCACTTGGAAGTTCTAGCTTGTAGGCATTATTGTTGATGCATTGAAGCACTTTAAAAGGACCATCTCCTCTTGGCATAAGCTTTGATTTCCTTTGGTTAGGAAATCTTTCCTTCCTCATGTGCACCCACACCCAATCTCCAGGCTCAAAAATGACTTGCTTCCTCCCCTTGTTGTGTTGCTTTTCATATTGGAGTGTCTTCTTCTCAATGTTTGCACGCACCCTCTCATGCAAAGTCTTGATGAACTCAGCTTTTTGTTTCCCCTCTAGATTAGCTTTGTCCAATGGCAATGGTAGCAAATCTAATGGAGTCATTGGGTTGAATCCATACACAACTTCAAATGGTGAGCAATTTGTTGAACCATGCACACTCCTATTGTAAGCAAATTCCACATGTGGCAAACATTCTTCCCAATTCTTCAGATTTCTTTGGATGACAGCCCTCAAAAGTGTTGAAAGTGTCCTATTGACCACCTCCGTTTGTCCATCCGTTTGTGGATGACAAGTTGTAGAATACAAGAGCTTTGTCCCTGATACGAACCCACTAGACGACCTGCTCTAGGAACCCGTTCAACATGAACCCAAACTCACGCTCTCAAGGAAAGTTCAAATCAAGTTCCAATTCAGACATAGAGAACCTTCACCTCATGTTTAGTTAGTCCAAACAACCAAAGCTAGATCAAAACTTTAACCTTTTGAACAATAACAAACAAGCAACAAAGGTTATTAAAAAGACGCCACAATCTACTATCTGAAAGATAGATTGATAAGTCACAAAGGTTGTCACATGGTTAACCACCAAGTAACCAAAGAGAATCCTCTCTAAATTTTATTAATCATCCATGATTGCATACCCTCTAGGTTACATAAAATAAGGCCTTTATATAGGCTTAAAGAAACCCTAAATAAAACATAATTAATATCCTAACTAAACAAGAAACAAAAATCCTTCTTAAATAAGAAAATATAATTCTACTTAAATAAGAAAATATAATCCTAGTTAAATTCGGATTTACTTATGCAGCACATTGTAGCACACTTTTCAATACGATGATGGCCAAATTAACTTAATCCCAAAACATAAAAGTTGTAGCCCTTGTTGTTATCTTTCATCAGCATCTTGAATCACTTCATTTGGATCTATATTGACTGAGATAAAGCCCATTTACTGATGTATATTCAGTCTACCCAGTTTTATTCACGATATGAGTTTTTTAGAGTGATTTATGGCTAAAATACTGAAGTATGCTACACAAAATACGAATTTATGCTAATTGCTCTTTTCTTGAATGAACGTTGCCTTATTAGCATGAACAAATCTTGAAATCTTCCTCTTTGGAGCTAGGATCACATCATTCTCCCTTTCTTCAAAAAGATTTGTCGTCAAATCTTTATCTTCCATGCAATTGGATATATATTTTTTTATTTAAAAAAGACTCAAGAACACCACACAAGAAAAAAAAAATAAAGAAATTTTAAATAGACTAAAAAAATTCAAGACATATGTATTTTTTAACTTATAAATAAAAAATAAATTTAAAATCCTAAAAATAAAAAAATGAAAGGTAGAAGATTAATAACCTTAAACCCTCTTTGTATCAACCAACTAAAACCTTAGGTATATTAAACCTAAGACCCTTCGTTACAAATTGATCAAATCAAACTTAAGGTATAAAATCTAATTGATACGACCAACTAAAACCTTAGGTATATCAAACCTAAGACCCTTTGTTACAAATCATTCAATTAAATCAATCTAATACCAACCAAATTAAAAATCATAAAAAAAAACATATTTATTTTTTTGACACATATAGAAAAATTTTAAAACCACAATAATTAAAATGTAAATTAAGGATATGTAGAATTGAATTGAACAAAACTTGATTTGAGCCAAGCTCTGATACCAAGTGATACGAACCCACTAGACGACCTGCTCTAGGAACCCGTTTGCTTTTCATACTCCAAAGCAAGTTCAATTACAACCTTCAAAGAGATAGAAGGTTCTAATTGCACTTCTTTCTTTAATCTCTTAGCAATCTTATACTTAAGCCCACTGATGAATTTTGTAACTTTCTTCCTTTCGAATTCACCTACATCACTTGCAATTACAAATAACTTAAACTTTTTAATATAATCATTAACGCATAATTCATCACCTTGTTTAAGCCTTTGTAATTTAAGACGAAATTTATCCCTAACTTCAGAAGGAATAAAATGTCTAGTCATTAATCTCTTCATTATCTCCCAATTTTTAATCTCACTAGGCCCATTCATGCTCCACGATGCCATCAAATCCTTCCACCATATAGCAGCATCACCCAAAAATTTACAAGAGGCAGCTTTACACTTTTGGAAATCACTTAATTCAAGAGAGTCAAATATCTCCTCTATTTGTTGCACCCATTCCAAATAAATATAAGGATCGTCCCCACCAAGAAAATAAGGCACGTCCATAATAACCATACACAAAGATAATTTAGAAAAAAATAGAAAAGAAACCCTCACAAAACACTCCCTTACGTGTTTACACTCAAGGATGTGAATGCTCTCGTGTTTCACTCAAAAAAAAAATTTTGTTTTTTTTTTTTTTAAATTATGAAGAATTGAGAAGAAGAAAAGAATAGATAATACATGAAAATTAAAGGATACGTAACCAAACCTTGAAGTTTGGCTCTGATACCAAACTGATACGAACCCTACCTATAAAAGAGATAGAACGCGCATCCAACTTTGAATATTAGCCCAAGGATCATCAAGGATAGTTGTGTTGATGGAGCTAAACCCCTTGCTTATTAATTTGAAGCAAGACACTTAGCTATTATAAGATGAACAATCACACAATTCTAAGTTTAATCTAACCTAGTAATTGTAATGAAAGGTAGAAGTGAAACAATTCAAGTAAACTTGCAAAGTTTCAAAAGAACAAAGTTTAAGGAAAAACCTCACTTTTAATATTTCAATCTTCTTTTTTTTTTTCAAAATTCGTTTTACATGTTTGTAGCCCTTATATAGGCATGTAAACAACCTATTCCTTGAAGGAAAAGGTTTTATTCCTTATAAAGATACCTATATAGGAAAATCCTTAATTAAGGAGATTTCCTTTAAAATAAGACAACTAATGACAACTAATGACAACTCATCTTTGAAAAGTCAAAATTGACAACTCATTACAATTCATGACAACTAAGCAAAATGACAACTCATGACAACTAAGCATTAAAGCATGCCATGTCACATGCCATGTCATATGTTGACCATTGACTTTGACTTGTTGACTATTTGACTTTGACTTTGACTTGGAATATTCTTGAATCTTCTCACATCTTCTAGAATCTTCTTGAATCTTCCTTATTGACTCCAAAATAAGAAAATAAATCAAAATTCGTCCGATCAAGCTAATTAATTTCAGAATAGGAAATTAAGCTAATTAGCTTGAATTCTTCATATTCGGGCACTTTTGATCCGTAAACTTGCAAAGTTTCAAAAGAACAAAGTTTAAGGAAAAACCTTACTTTTAATATTTCAATCTTCTTAAATTCGTATGTCATAGGGTTAGCCCTTATATAGGCATGTAAACAACCTAATCCTTAAAGGAAAAGGTTCTATTCCTTATTCCTAAAGATACCTATATAGGAAAATCCTTAATTAAGGAGATTTCCTTTAAAATAGGACAACTAATGACAACTAATGACAACTCATCTTTGAAAAGTCAAAATTGATAACTCATTACAATTCATGACAACTAAGCAAAATGACAACTCATGACAACTAAGCATTAAAGCATGCCATGTCACATGCCACGTCATATATTGACCATTGACCATTGACTTTGACTTGTTGACTATTTGACTTTGACTTTGACTTTGACTTGGAATATTCTTGAATCTTCTCACATCTTCTAGAATCTTCTTGAATCTTCCTTATTGACTCTAAAATAAGAAAATAAATCAAAATTCGTCAAATCAAGCTAATTAATTTCAGAATAGGAAATTAAGCTAATTAGCTTGAATTCTTCATATTCGGGCACTTTTGATCCCTTTTAGGGTTCATATTAGTCCCCATCTTTCCCCAAAGAGTCTTCCAAAAGTGACTTAGGAATTTGACATCCCTATCACTCACAATGGTCCTTGGCACTCCATGTAGCCTAACAATCTCCTTGAAAAATAGATTGGCAATATGGGTTGCATCATCCGTCTTGTGACATGGAATGAAATATGCCATTTTGCTAATCCTGTCCACAACAACAAAAATGGAATCTCTCCCTCCCTTGGACCTAGGTAATCCTAAAACAAAATCCATAGAAATGTCTACCCAAGGTTCTTTTGGTATGGTAAGAGGTGTATACAAACCATGAGGCATTGCTTTGGATTTGGCTTGTTTGCAAGTAATGCATTTCTCACAAATTCTCTTAACATCCCTTTTCATGTGTGGCCAAAAGAAATGGTCACCCAACACATCCAAAGTTTTCTTAATCCCAAAATGCCCCATTAAACCTCCGCTATGTGCCTCTCTCACAAGTAACTCTCTTAAAGAACTTTGCGGCACACACAATTTGTTTTCCCGAAAAAGAAAACCATCAAACTTATAGAACTTATCAAAACCCCCTTTCTCACATGCCCCATAAACATTGGCAAAATCAGGATCATTAGAATAAAGATCTTTGATGTATTCAAATCCTAATAATTTTGCATCAAGTTTAGAGATCAAGGCATACCTTCTTGACAATGCATCGGCCACCACATTTTCTTTCCCTTGCTTGTACTTAATGATGTACGGAAAGGATTCAATGAATTCCACCCATTTTGCATGTCTCTTGTTGAGCTTTCCTTGTCCTTTGAGATACTTCAAGGACTCATGGTCAGTGTGAATTATGAATTCTTTGTAACCAAGGTAATGCTGCCATGTCCTTAGAACCCTCACCAATGCATAGAACTCCTTGTCATATGTAGGGTAGTTTAGACTTGCTCCACTTAGCTTTTCGCTAAAGAATGCTATGGGCTTGCCTTCTTGCATCAAAACTCCTCCAATACCTACGCCACTTGCATCGCACTCAATCTCAAAAGGTTTAGTAAAATTTGGCAAAGATAACAAGGGTGCAGAACTTAATTTGTCTTTTAGCAAGTTAAAAGCCTCATCTTGTTCAATTCCTCACTTAAAACCAACATTCTTTTTGATGCATTCAGTTAAAGGTGCAGCTATGGTAGAAAAATTTTTAATGAACCTTCTATAAAAGCTAGCTAAACCATGAAAGCATCTTGCATCACTTACACTTGTGGGTGTTGGCCATTCTCTAATTACTTTTACCTTTTCTTGATCAACATGAATGCCCTTGTCATTGACAATATATCCAAGAAAAGTAATTTCATTAGTGCAAAAACAGCATTTCTTTAGATTAGCATACAACTTGTCTTCTCTAAGCACATCAAAAACACAAGTCAAATGTTGTACATGCTCATCTAAATTTTTGCTATAAACCAAGATATCATCAAAATAGACAACAACAAATTTGCCTATGAATGCTCTTAAAACATGATTCATCAATCTCATGAAAGTGCTTGGTGCATTAGTTAAACCAAAAGGCATTACTAACCACTCATATAAACCATGTTTAGTTTTAAAAGCTGTTTTCCATTCATCACCTTCTCTCATTCTAATTTGATGATAACCAGATTTCAAATCAATTTTTGAAAACAAATATGAACCATGCAATTCATCCAATATGTCATCTAGCCTAGGAATGGGATGTCTATACTTCACCGTGATTTTGTTGATGGCACGACAATCAACACACATCCTCCAAGTTCCATCTTTCTTAGGCACTAACAAGACGGGTACGGCACATGGACTCATGCTTTCACGAACATAACCCTTCTCCATAAGCTCACTCACTTGCTTTTGGATTTCCTTGGTCTCCTCCGGATTACATCTATATGCTGGTCTATTTGGAATGCTTGCTCCAGGTATGAAATCAATTTGGTGCTCAATGCCTCTTTTAGGTGGCAAACCATTTGGAATTTCTTCTGGAAATAAATCTTCATAAACCTGCAAAAGATCAACAACAACACTAGGCAAACCATTGGTTATTTCGTTAGAAATATGCAAAATCTCCTTGTACATAAGTACAAGCATGTGTTGCCTCAAAAGCATAGCTTCCTTCACATCACTCATTTTTGCATAAACACTCATTTTTCTTTCATTTGAACCTTCCTTGTTTTCTCTCACCATGTGTTTCCCATTTTGGTCAAGAGAATTGGAATTTTTAGGTTCACTCATCTCACCTTTTTCTTTACTCTCAAATGTTTCCCTTCCCAAAGAATTTCCCAATGAAGAACCCATTTCTTCATATTGTTGCTTGATGCGCATTTGGTCTTCAAAAATCTATTTTGGAGTTAATGGTCCAAGGTTAAACCTTTTTCCATCCATAGTCAAAGTATACATATTTTTGAATCCATCATGATTAGCCCTTCTATCATATTGCCAAGGTCTCCCCAACAACATATGTCCGGCCAACATTGGTAACACATCACACAACACCTCATCCTTATATCTACCAATTTGAAAAGAAATTAGAACTTGCTTATTTACCTTTACAACTCCACTTTCATTAAGCCATTGCAACTTGTATGGTCTTGGGTGCTTGGTAGTAGGCAACTTCAATTTCTCCACTAGCAAAGTGCTTGCTACATTAGTACAACTTCCACTATCCACAATCATGTTGCACAACTTGTTAGAAATCAAACAATGAGTATGAAACAAATTTTCCCTTTGCTCCCTATGGACATCATGTTTATTTTGCAAACTCAATGTTCTTTGAACAACAAGATTATCTCCTTTAGCACATTCAACATCACTACAATCTTCTAAAGAAGGCATATCATCATCACTATCCCCCTCACTCTCCGATTCAATATCACCATCCCTTAGAATCATAGCTTTCTTATTTGGACATTCCCTAGCAATGTGCCCATGACCCAAACACTTAAAACATTTGATTCCCCTAGTTTGGGCTAGTTGATTCTCACCCTTTCCCTTATTACCCAAGTCAATTTTAGGTTTATTTTCTTCCACTTTTGACTTGTTAAAAGGTTTATCATCCTTTTTCCCCCAAGAAGTTTTCCAAGAAGAAGAAGAACCCACATTTGGTTTAGAATCATACCTCTTTCCTTTCAATTGCCTTTCCACTTTCATGGCCAAATTCACCATATCTTCAATCTCCACATAATGTTGTAAATCAACAACATCAGCAATGTTTTTGTTTAGCCCTCTCAAGAACCTTGCCATGGTAGCTTCACGATCTTCTACCACATTTGCTCTAATCATAGCCTTCTCCATTTCTTTGTGATACTCCTCCACACTCATGGATCCTTGAATTAGAGTTTGTAATCTTTGATGAAGCTCTCTATAGTAGTGGCTTGGAACAAACCTCTTTCTCATGATTTGCTTCATTTCCCTCCAAGACTCCACGGGTCTTTCTCCATATCTACATCTTTCCTTGCAAAATTGATCCCACCAAACAATTGCATAATCACTAAACTCAACAGCGGCAAGTTTTACCTTTTTCTCCTCCGAATAATTATGACATTTGAAGATGAGTTCCACTTTCCTCTCCCATTCAAGGTACACATCTGGATCATTTCTGCCTTGGAATGAAGGAATCTTCATTTTGATGCTTCCAAGGTTGCGATCAACATCATCTTTAGGACGTCCTCTCCTAGCTTATTTCCTAGGATTGATTTGTTGTCCCACCAAGGTGACTTGATCATCATCCAATTCATCCTCTCCTTCATAGTCCTCTTGGTCAATTGGTGGACGTCTCCTTTCTTTAGGCTCTCCTTGTAATTGGTTAAGGATGCCATCATGCCTCTCTAATTTCTCATTGACTCCCGCCATCATGTTAAACATTCTTTCGAATTGTTGTTGCATAGCTTGAATCATATGATCATTTGTAGAAGAAGAACTTGTGTCTTTTGACATGATTGTAAAACCTAAAATTTTAACAAAAGAAAATAGAAAAAAAATAATCTCACAACACTCCCTCACGTGTTTCACTCAAAATTGATGTATACCACTCGTGTTTACACTCAATTTTGGCTTTTTCTCTAATGATCTCACACTCTTGCCTTTTACCTCTCAAATTTGCCTTTTGATTTCTTAGATTAACTAAGTTTCTCAATGAAACAAAATTCAAGAATGTAGTAATCAATGATAAAAAATAAGGTAGGCTAACAAGAAAATAATAAGGTAGGCTTAAAGAAAAGAACAATTTGTAACAAATAGGCTAATAGAAATGAAAAACAAAGATAGATTATCAAAGAACACAAAGAGACAGAATTATAAAGATAGATCTCAATGGAATATGAAGAGTCAAATTTTTTTTTTTAATGTAAACTGAGATATAACATAGGAATATCAAAGATAACATATACTTTTTTTTTTTATAGACGAATATTTTTTTTTTTTTTTTTATGGACGAAATTTTTTTTTTTTTTTTGATATCTGCAAACAAAATCTTGAGATAAGAAGAATAAAGATAAAAAAAATAACAAGAATAATAGATAACAAGAAAGGTGCAAAATATAAGATGAACACAAGATATTGAGAACTAAAAGATAGTTTTGGATACGCAAACCTCAATCTTGAGCCAATGCTCTGATACCACTTATGATGGGAATTGTAGGTTTCATCAATTAACTCCCCAATAGCAAGAATACTATGATAAGTTGAATTAGAAGAAAACCAGAAATTACCAATTTAATCCACAAATTTGGATCGTTCAAAGATTGAAGTAAGAAGATAGATGCTACTTAACCCCTTTACCAACAAGGATAAAGATACTAAGATAGACTTTGAATTTCCTCTTATGCCACAAACAAGAAAGTTTGATAAATAAAAAGAAAACAAAGATTTAGATTTTGACACCACAAGCTAGAATAAAGCTTGATAAGTCACAAAGTTTATGCAAGAAATTAAAGACAAAATTCCTCACAATAAAACTCAAACAAAGTTATAATTCATATATCAAATTCATTCATGTTACAAAAGAAAGCAAAGGACTTGTTTATATAGAGTACAAGTCCATGCTCACACTACTAAAATAGACTCACACACATAGGATTACTTTTACTCTTAAATGGCCTTAATAACCATTAACCACATTAATAGCCATTACTTATTATTGATTACCCCATTAACTTTAGTAACCACTACCCATAATAATAGCCATTACTTAGTATTAATTACCCTATTAACTTGTATATGGTGGCTACATGTAACCCTAATTGTTATTAACACAAAAACAAGTTAAATATTATTCCTTGGGCCTCCATGGATGCCTTATTGGGCTGAAATTCGTGGGCTTTCCAAATGTCCTTAATTAAACCCAATATGGCTTCTTGAAGCTTCTTGGATTTGGACCTTGTGATTGGGCCTTCTTGTACTATTAATGGATCTTTGATCTCTTTAGGCTTTGAAATTGGATTCACATCATTCCCCCTTTCTTCAAAAGGATTTGTCCTCAAATCAGCTCCATCATCTTTATCACCTAAATCAAACAAAGACAAGTCACTAACATTGAAAGTAGCACTAACATTGCCATACTCACTTGGAAGTTCTAGCTTGTAGGCATTATTGTTGATGCGTTGAAGCACTTTAAAAGGACCATCTCCTCTTGGCATAAGCTTTGATTTCCTTTGGTTAGGAAATCTTTCCTTCCTCATGTGCACCCACACCCAATCTCCAGGCTCAAAAATGACTTGCTTCCTCCCCTTGTTGTGTTGCTTTTCATATTGGAGTGTCTTCTTCTCAATGTTTGCACGCACCCTCTCATGCAAAGTCTTGATGAACTCAGCTTTTTGTTTCCCCTCTAGATTAGCTTTGTCCAATGGCAATGGTAGCAAATCTAATGGAGTCATTGGGTTGAATCCATACACAACTTCAAATGGTGAGCAATTTGTTGAACCATGCACACTCCTATTGTAAGCAAATTCCACATGTGGCAAACATTCTTCCCAATTCTTCAGATTTCTTTGGATGACAGCCCTCAAAAGTGTTGAAAGTGTCCTATTGACCACCTCCGTTTGTCCATCCGTTTGTGGATGACAAGTTGTAGAATACAAGAGCTTTGTCCCCATCTTTCCCCAAAGAGTCTTCCAAAAGTGACTTAGGAATTTGACATCCCTATCACTCACAATGGTCCTTGGCACTCCATGTAGCCTAACAATCTCCTTGAAAAATAGATTGGCAATATGGGTTGCATCATCCGTCTTGTGACATGGAATGAAATATGCCATTTTGCTAATCCTGTCCACAACAACAAAAATGGAATCTCTCCCTCCCTTGGACCTAGGTAATCCTAAAACAAAATCCATAGAAATGTCTACCCAAGGTTCTTTTGGTATGGTAAGAGGTGTATACAAACCATGAGGCATTGCTTTGGATTTGGCTTGTTTGCAAGTAATGCATTTCTCACAAATTCTCTTAACATCCCTTTTCATGTGTGGCCAAAAGAAATGGTCACCCAACACATCCAAAGTTTTCTTAATCCCAAAATGCCCCATTAAACCTCCGCTATGTGCCTCTCTCACAAGTAACTCTCTTAAAGAACTTTGCGGCACACACAATTTGTTTTCCTGAAAAAGAAAACCATCAAACTTATAGAACTTATCAAAACCCCCTTTCTCACATGCCCCATAAACATTGGCAAAATCAGGATCATTAGAATAAAGATCTTTGATGTATTCAAATCCTAATAATTTTGCATCAAGTTTAGAGATCAAGGCATACCTTCTTGACAATGCATCGGCCACCACATTTTCTTTCCCTTGCTTGTACTTAATGATGTACGGAAAGGATTCAATGAATTCCACCCATTTTGCATGTCTCTTGTTGAGCTTTCCTTGTCCTTTGAGATACTTCAAGGACTCATGGTCAGTGTGAATTATGAATTCTTTGTAACCAAGGTAATGCTGCCATGTCCTTAGAACCCTCACCAATGCATAGAACTCCTTGTCATATGTAGGGTAGTTTAGACTTGCTCCACTTAGCTTTTCGCTAAAGAATGCTATGGGCTTGCCTTCTTGCATCAAAACTCCTCCAATACCTACGCCACTTGCATCGCACTCAATCTCAAAAGGTTTAGTAAAATTTGGCAAAGATAACAAGGGTGCAGAACTTAATTTGTCTTTTAGCAAGTTAAAAGCCTCATCTTGTTCAATTCCTCACTTAAAACCAACATTCTTTTTGATGCATTCAGTTAAAGGTGCAGCTATGGTAGAAAAATTTTTAATGAACCTTCTATAAAAGCTAGCTAAACCATGAAAGCTTCTTGCATCACTTACACTTGTGGGTGTTGGCCATTCTCTAATTACTTTTACCTTTTCTTGATCAACATGAATGCCCTTGTCATTGACAATATATCCAAGAAAAGTAATTTCATTAGTGCAAAAACAGCATTTCTTTAGATTAGCATACAACTTGTCTTCTCTAAGCACATCAAAAACACAAGTCAAATGTTGTACATGCTCATCTAAATTTTTGCTATAAACCAAGATATCATCAAAATAGACAACAACAAATTTGCCTATGAATGCTCTTAAAACATGATTCATCAATCTCATGAAAGTGCTTGGTGCATTAGTTAAACCAAAAGGCATTACTAACCACTCATATAAACCATGTTTAGTTTTAAAAGCTGTTTTCCATTCATCACCTTCTCTCATTCTAATTTGATGATAACCAGATTTCAAATCAATTTTTGAAAACAAATATGAACCATGCAATTCATCCAACATGTCATCTAGCCTAGGAATGGGATGTCTATACTTCACCGTGATTTTGTTGATGGCACGACAATCAACACACATCCTCCAAGTTCCATCTTTCTTAGGCACTAACAAGACGGGTACGGCACATGGACTCATGCTTTCACGAACATAACCCTTCTCCATAAGCTCACTCACTTGCTTTTGGATTTCCTTGGTCTCCTCCGGATTACATCTATATGCTGGTCTATTTGGAATGCTTGCTCCAGGTATGAAATCAATTTGGTGCTCAATGCCTCTTTTAGGTGGCAAACCATTTGGAATTTCTTCTGGAAATAAATCTTCATAAACCTGCAAAAGATCAACAACAACACTAGGCAAACCATTGGTTATTTCGTTAGAAATATGCAAAATCTCCTTGTACATAAGTACAAGCATGTGTTGCCTCAAAAGCATAGCTTCCTTCACATCACTCATTTTTGCATAAACACTCATTTTTCTTTCATTTGAACCTTCCTTGTTTTCTCTCACCATGTGTTTCCCATTTTGGTCAAGAGAATTGGAATTTTTAGGTTCACTCATCTCACCTTTTTCTTTACTCTCAAATGTTTCCCTTCCCAAAGAATTTCCCAATGAAGAACCCATTTCTTCATATTGTTGCTTGATGCGCATTTGGTCTTCAAAAATCTATTTTGGAGTTAATGGTCCAAGGTTAAACCTTTTTCCATCCATAGTCAAAGTATACATATTTTTGAATCCATCATGATTAGCCCTTCTATCATATTGCCAAGGTCTCCCCAACAACATATGTCCGGCCAACATTGGTAACACATCACACAACACCTCATCCTTATATCTACCAATTTGAAAAGAAATTAGAACTTGCTTATTTACCTTTACAACTCCACTTTCATTAAGCCATTGCAACTTGTATGGTCTTGGGTGCTTGGTAGTAGGCAACTTCAATTTCTCCACTAGCAAAGTGCTTGCTACATTAGTACAACTTCCACTATCCACAATCATGTTGCACAACTTGTTAGAAATCAAACAATGAGTATGAAACAAATTTTCCCTTTGCTCCCTATGGACATCATGTTTATTTTGCAAACTCAATGTTCTTTGAACAACAAGATTATCTCCTTTAGCACATTCAACATCACTACAATCTTCTAAAGAAGGCATATCATCATCACTATCCCCCTCACTCTCCGATTCAATATCACCATCCCTTAGAATCATAGCTTTCTTATTTGGACATTCCCTAGCAATGTGCCCATGACCCAAACACTTAAAACATTTGATTCCCCTAGTTTGGGCTAGTTGATTCTCACCCTTTCCCTTATTACCCAAGTCAATTTTAGGTTTATTTTCTTCCACTTTTGACTTGTTAAAAGGTTTATCATCCTTTTTCCCCCAAGAAGTTTTCCAAGAAGAAGAAGAACCCACATTTGGTTTAGAATCATACCTCTTTCCTTTCAATTGCCTTTCCACTTTCATGGCCAAATTCACCATATCTTCAATCTCCACATAATGTTGTAAATCAACAACATCAGCAATGTTTTTGTTTAGCCCTCTCAAGAACCTTGCCATGGTAGCTTCACGATCTTCTACCACATTTGCTCTAATCATAGCCTTCTCCATTTCTTTGTGATACTCCTCCACACTCATGGATCCTTGAATTAGAGTTTGTAATCTTTGATGAAGCTCTCTATAGTAGTGGCTTGGAACAAACCTCTTTCTCATGATTTGCTTCATTTCCCTCTAAGACTCCACGGGTCTTTCTCCATATCTACGTCTTTCCTTGCAAAATTGATCCCACCAAACAATTGCATAATCACTAAACTCAACAGCGGCAAGTTTTACCTTTTTCTCCTCCGAATAATTGTGACATTTGAAGATGAGTTCCACTTTCCTCTCCCATTCAAGGTACACATCTAGATCATTTCTGCCTTGGAATGAAGGAATCTTCATTTTGATGCTTCCAAGGTTGCGATCAACATCATCTTTAGGACGTCCTCTCCTAGCTTGTTTCCTAGGATTGATTTGTTGTCCCACCAAGGTGACTTGATCATCATCCAATTCATCCTCTCCTTCATAGTCCTCTTGGTCAATTGGTGGACGTCTCCTTTCTTTAGGCTCTCCTTGTAATTGGTTAAGGATGCCATCATGCCTCTCTAATTTCTCATTGACTCCCGCCATCATGTTAAACATTCTTTCGAATTGTTGTTGCATAGCTTGAATCACATGATCATTTGTAGAAGAAGAACTTGTGTCTTTTGACATGATTGTAAAACCTAAAATTTTAACAAAAGAAAATAGAAAAAAAATAATCTCACAACACTCCCTCACGTGTTTCACTCAAAATTGATGTATACCACTCGTGTTTACACTCAATTTTGGCTTTTTCTCTAATGATCTCACACTCTTGCCTTTTACCTCTCAAATTTGCCTTTTGATTTCTTAGATTAACTAAGTTTCTCAATCAAACAAAATTCAAGAATGTAGTAATCAATGATAAAAAATAAGGTAGGCTAACAAGAAAATAATAAGGTAGGCTTAAAGAAAAGAACAATTTGTAACAAATAGGCTAATAGAAATGAAAAACAAAGATAGATTATCAAAGAACACAAAGAGACAGAATTATAAAGATAGATCTCAATGGAATATGAAGAGTCAAATTTTTTTTTTTTAATGTAAACTGAGATATAACATAGGAATATCAAAGATAACATATACTTTTTTTTTTATAGACGAATATTTTTTTTTTTTTTTTTTTATGGACGAAATTTTTTTTTTTTTTGATATCTGCAAACAAAATCTTGAGATAAGAAGAATAAAGATAAAAAAAAATAACAAGAATAATAGATAACAAGAAAGGTGCAAAATATAAGATGAACACAAGATATTGAGAACTAAAAGATAGTTTTGGATACGCAAACCTCAATCTTGAGCCAATGCTCTGATACCACTTATGATGGGAATTGTAGGTTTCATCAATTAACTCCCCAATAGCAAGAATACTATGATAAGTTGAATTAGAAGAAAACCAGAAATTACCAATTTAATCCACAAATTTGGATCGTTCAAAGATTGAAGTAAGAAGATAGATGCTACTTAACCCCTTTACCAACAAGGATAAAGATACTAAGATAGACTTTGAATTTCCTCTTATGCCACAAACAAGAAAGTTTGATAAATAAAAAGAAAACAAAGATTTAGATTTTGACACCACAAGCTAGAATAAAGCTTGATAAGTCACAAAGTTTATGCAAGAAATTAAAGACAAAATTCCTCACAATAAAACTCAAACAAAGTTATAATTCATATATCAAATTCATTCATGTTACAAAAGAAAGCAAAGGACTTGTTTATATAGAGTACAAGTCCATGCTCACACTACTAAAATAGACTCACACACATAGGATTACTTTTACTCTTAAATGGCCTTAATAACCATTAACCACATTAATAGCCATTACTTATTATTGATTACCCCATTAACTTTAGTAACCACTACCCATAATAATAGCCATTACTTAGTATTAATTACCCTATTAACTTGTATATGGTGGCTACATGTAACCCTAATTGTTATTAACACAAAAACAAGTTAAATATTATTCCTTGGGCCTCCATGGATGCCTTATTGGGCTGAAATTCGTGGGCTTTCCAAATGTCCTTAATTAAACCCAATATGGCTTCTTGAAGCTTCTTGGATTTGGACCTTGTGATTGGGCCTTCTTGTACTATTAATGGATCTTTGATCTCTTTAGGCTTTGAAATTGGATTCACATCAATACGTAATTGGAACATTGGATTGCAATTTCTAAACAATTTGTGTATAAATTTGCACGAGTTAACATTTTGCGTTCAAACAGCAGCAAATGCGCAAAAATTGTGCATTCAACAATCTGATTCATATTTATGGGTTTAGAAAGCTATAATATGTGACTATTATTGCGCATATGTGATTGGAACATTGGATATCTTTTCTAGAACCATTTGTGAACAAATTTGCACCATTTAACATTTTGCGTTCAAACTTGCGCAAATGTGCACAAATTGTGCATTCAATTAAATCAATTAGATTTTCAAGTTTTGAATGCTGGAATATTTCTTTTGGATTGAAAATATGTAATTGGAACAAGTTTTAAACAATTTGTGCATAAATTTGCACGAGTTAATATTTTGCGTTCAAACAGGAGCAAATGCGCACAAATTGTGCATTCAACAATCTGATTCATATTTATGGGTTTAGAAAGCTAGAATATGTGATTAGTATTGTGCATATGTGATTGGAAGATTGGATATCTTGTCAAGAACCATTTGTGAACAAATTTGCACCATTTAACTTTTTGCGTTCAAACATGCGCAAATGTGCGCAAATTGTGCATTCAATTAAATCAATTAGATTTTGAATTTTTGAATGCTGGAATACGTGTGTTTGGGATTGAAAATACGTAATTGGAACACTGGATTGCAAGTTTTAAACAATTTGTACATATATGTGCACAAGTTAACATTTTGCGTTCAAAGAGGAGCAAATGCGCACAAATTGTGCATTCAACAATCTGATTCATATTTATGGGTTTAGAAAGCTAGAATATGTGATTATTATTGTGCATATGTGATTGGAACATTGGATATCTTGTCTAGAACCATTTGTGATCAAATTTGCACCACTTAACTTTTTGCGTTCAATGATGCGCAAATGTGCACAAATTGTGCATTCAGTTAAATCAACTACATTTACAAGTTTGGAATGCTGGAATATATGTTTAAAATTGAAAATATGTAATTAGAACATTAAATTACATGTTTTAATAAATTTGTGCATAAATTTGCACGAGTTAACATTTTGCGTTCAAAGAGGAGCAAATGCGCACAAATTGTGCATTCAACAATCTAATTCATATTAAAGGGTTTACAAAGCTAGAATATTTTATTATTATTGTGCATATGTGATTGGAACATTGGATATCTTTTCTGGATCCATTTGTGAACAAATTTGCACCATTTAACTTTTTGCGTTCAATCATGCGCAAATGTGCACAAATTGTGCATTCAGTTAAATCAACTACATTTACAAGTTTCGAATGCTGGAATATATGTTTAGGATTGAAAACATGTAATTGGAACATTAAAATACATGTTTTAATCAATTTGTGCATAAATTTGCACGAGTTAACATTTTGCGTTCAAATAGGAGCAAATGCGCACAAATTGTGCATTCAACAATCTGATTCATATTTAAGGGTTTAGAAAGCTAGAATATGTGATTATTACTGTGCATATGTGATTGGAACATGGGATACCTTGTCTAGAACCATTTGTGATCAAATTTGCACCATTAACTGTTTGCGTTCAATCATGCGCAAAGGTGCACAAATTGTGCATTATGTTAAATCAACTACATTTACAAGTTTTGAATGCTGTAATATATGTTTAGGATTGAAAATATGTAATTGGAACATTAAATTACATGTTTTAATCAATTTGTGCATAAATTTGCACGAGTTAACATTTTGCGTTCAAACAGGAGCAAATGCGCACAAATTGTGCATTCAACAATATGATTCATATTTATGGGTTTAGAAAGCTAGTCTATGTGATTAGTATTGTGCATATGTTATTGGAACATTGGATATCTTGTCTAGAACCATTGGTGAACAAATTTGCACCATTTAACTTTTTGCGTTCAAACATGCGCAAATGTGCACAAATTGTGCATTCCGTTAAATCAACTACATTTACAAGTTTGGAATGATGGAATATTTGTTTAGGATTGAAAATATGTAATTGGAACATTAAATTACATGATTTAATCAATTTGTGCATAAATTTGCACGAGTTAACATTTTGCGTTCACACAGGAGCAAATGCGCACAAATTGTGCATTCAACAATCTGATTCATATTTAAGGGTTTAGAACGCGAGAATATGTGATTAGTATTGTGCATATGTGATTGGAACAATGGATATCTTGTGTAGAACCATTTGTGAACAAATTTGCACCATTTAACTTTTTGTGTTCAAACATGCGCACAAACTGTGCATTCAATTAAATCAATTAGATTTTCAAGTTTGGAATGCTGGAATATGTCTTTAGGATTGAAAATATGTAATTGGAACATTAAATTACATGTTTTAACCAATTTGTGCATAAATTTGAACGAGTTAACATTTTGCGTTCAAACCTGAGGAAATGCGCACAAATTGTGCATTCAACAATCTGATTCATATTTATGGGTTTGGAAAGCTAGAATATGTGATTAGTATTGTGCATATGTGATTGCAACATTGGATATCTTGTCTAGAACCATTCGTGAACAAATTTGCACCATTTAACTTTTTGCGTTGAAACATGCGCAAATGTGCACAAATTGTGCATTCAATTAAATCAATTAGATTTTCAAGTTTGGAATGCTGGAATACGTGTTTAGGATTGAAAATATGTAACTGGAACAGTGGATTGCAAACAATTTGTGCATAAATTTGCACGAGTTAACATTTTGCATTCAAACAGCAGCAAATGTGCCCAAATTGTGCATTCAACAATCTGATTCATATTTAAGGGTTTAGAAAGCTAGAATATGTGATTAGTATTGTTCATATGTGATTGGAACATTGGATATCTTGTCTAGAACCAATTGTGAACAAGTTTACACCATTTAACTTTTTGCGTTCAAACATGCGCAAATGTGCACAAATTGTGCATTCAATTAAATCAATTAGATTTTCAAGTTTGGAATGCTGGAATACATGTTTAGGATTGAAAATACGTAATTGGAACATTGGATTGCAATTTCTAAACAATTTGTGTATAAATTTGCACGAGTTAACATTTTGCGTTCAAACAGCAGCAAATGCGCAAAAATTGTGCATTCAACAATCTGATTCATATTTATGGGTTTAGAAAGCTATAATATGTGACTATTATTGCGCATATGTGATTGGAACATTGGATATCTTTTCTAGAACCATTTGTGAACAAATTTGCACCATTTAACATTTTGCGTTCAAACTTGCGCAAATGTGCACAAATTGTGCATTCAATTAAATCAATTAGATTTTCAAGTTTTGAATGCTGGAATATTTCTTTTGGATTGAAAATATGTAATTGGAACAAGTTTTAAACAATTTGTGCATAAATTTGCACGAGTTAACATTTTGCGTTCAAACAGGAGCAAATGCGCACAAATTGTGCATTCAACAATCTGATTCATATTTATGGGTTTAGAAAGCTAGAATATGTGATTAGTATTGTGCATATGTGATTGGAAGATTGGATATCTTGTCAAGAACCATTTGTGAACAAATTTGCACCATTTAACTTTTTGCGTTCAAACATGCGCAAATGTGCGCAAATTGTGCATTCAATTAAATCAATTAGATTTTGAATTTTTGAATGCTGGAATACGTGTGTTTGGGATTGAAAATACGTAATTGGAACACTGGATTGCAAGTTTTAAACAATTTGTACATATATGTGCACAAGTTAACATTTTGCGTTCAAAGAGGAGCAAATGCGCACAAATTGTGCATTCAACAATCTGATTCATATTTATGGGTTTAGAAAGCTAGAATATGTGATTATTATTGTGCATATGTGATTGGAACATTGGATATCTTGTCTAGAACCATTTGTGATCAAATTTGCACCACTTAACTTTTTGCGTTCAATGATGCGCAAATGTGCACAAATTGTGCATTCAGTTAAATCAACTACATTTACAAGTTTGGAATGCTGGAATATATGTTTAAAATTGAAAATATGTAATTAGAACATTAAATTACATGTTTTAATAAATTTGTGCATAAATTTGCACGAGTTAACATTTTGCGTTCAAAGAGGAGCAAATGCGCACAAATTGTGCATTCAACAATCTAATTCATATTAAAGGGTTTACAAAGCTAGAATATTTTATTATTATTGTGCATATGTGATTGGAACATTGGATATCTTTTCTGGATCCATTTGTGAACAAATTTGCACCATTTAACTTTTTGCGTTCAATCATGCGCAAATGTGCACAAATTGTGCATTCAGTTAAATCAACTACATTTACAAGTTTCGAATGCTGGAATATATGTTTAGGATTGAAAACATGTAATTGGAACATTAAAATACATGTTTTAATCAATTTGTGCATAAATTTGCACGAGTTAACATTTTGCGTTCAAATAGGAGCAAATGCGCACAAATTGTGCATTCAACAATCTGATTCATATTTAAGGGTTTAGAAAGCTAGAATATGTGATTATTACTGTGCATATGTGATTGGAACATGGGATACCTTGTCTAGAACCATTTGTGATCAAATTTGCACCATTAACTGTTTGCGTTCAATCATGCGCAAAGGTGCACAAATTGTGCATTATGTTAAATCAACTACATTTACAAGTTTTGAATGCTGTAATATATGTTTAGGATTGAAAATATGTAATTGGAACATTAAATTACATGTTTTAATCAATTTGTGCATAAATTTGCACGAGTTAACATTTTGCGTTCAAACAGGAGCAAATGCGCACAAATTGTGCATTCAACAATATGATTCATATTTATGGGTTTAGAAAGCTAGTCTATGTGATTAGTATTGTGCATATGTTATTGGAACATTGGATATCTTGTCTAGAACCATTGGTGAACAAATTTGCACCATTTAACTTTTTGCGTTCAAACATGCGCAAATGTGCACAAATTGTGCATTCCGTTAAATCAACTACATTTACAAGTTTGGAATGATGGAATATTTGTTTAGGATTGAAAATATGTAATTGGAACATTAAATTACATGATTTAATCAATTTGTGCATAAATTTGCACGAGTTAACATTTTGCGTTCACACAGGAGCAAATGCGCACAAATTGTGCATTCAACAATCTGATTCATATTTATGGGTTTGGAAAGCCAGAATATGTGATTATTATTGTGCATATGTGATTGGAACATTGGATATCTTGTCTAGAACCATTTGTGAACAAATTTGCACCATTTAACTTTTTGCGTTCAAACATGCGCAAATGTGCATTCAATTAAATCAACTGCATTTACAAGTTTGGAATGCTGGAATATGTGTTTAGGATTGAAAATATGTAATTGGAACATTAAAATCCATGTTTTAATGAATTTGTGCATAAATTTGAATGTGTTAACATTTTGCGTTCAAAGAGGAGCAAATGCGCACAAATTGTGCATTCAACAATCTGATTCATATTTAAGGGTTTAGAACGCTAGAATATGTGATTAGTATTGTGCATATGTGATTGGAACAATGGATATCTTGTGTAGAACCTGATGTGAATCCAAGTTCAAAGCCTAAAGAGATCCAAGATCCATTAATGGTACAAGAAGGCCCAATCACAAGGTCTAAGTCCAAGAAGCTTCAAGAAGCCATATTGGGTTTAATTAAGGACATTTGGAAAGCCCAAGAATTTCAGCCCAATAAGGCATCCATGGAGGCCCAAGGAATAATATTTAATTTGTTTTTGTGTTAATAACAATTAGGGTTACATGTAGCCACCATATACAAGTTAATAGGGTAATTAATACTAAGTAATGGCTATTATTATGGGTAGTGGTTACTAAAGTTAATGGGGTAATCAATAATAAGTAATGGCTATTAATGTGGTTAATGGTTATTAAGGCCATTTAAGAGTAAAAGTAATCCTATGTGTGTGAGTCTATTTTAGTAGTGTGAGCATGGACTTGTACTCTATATAAACAAGTCCTTTGCTTTCTTTTGTAGCATGAATGAATTTGATATATGAATTATAACTTTGTTTGAGTTTTATTGTGAGGAATTTTGTCTTTAATTTCTTGCATAAACTTTGTGACTTATCAAGCTTTATTCTAGCTTGTGGTGTCAAAATCTAAATCTTTGTTTTCTTGTTATTTATCAAACATTCTTGTTTGTGGCATAAGAGGAAATTCAAAGTCTATCTTAGTATCTTTATCCTTGTTGGTAAAGGGGTTAAGTAGCATCTATCTTCTTACTTCAATCTTTGAACGATCCGAATTTGTGGATTAAATTGGTAATTTCTAGTTTTCTTTCAATTCAACTTATCATAGTATTCTTGCTATTGGGGAGTTAATTGATGAAACCTACAATTCCCATCATAAGTGGTATCAGAGCATTGGCTCAAGATTGAGGTTTGCGTATCCAAAACTATCTTTTAGTTCTCAATATCTTGTGTTCATCTTATATTTTGCACCTTTCTTGCTATCTATTATTCTTGTTATTTTTTTTTATCTTTATTCTTCTTATCTCAAGATTTTGTTTGCAGATATAAAAAAAAAAAAAAAAATTCGTCCATAAAAAAAGTATATGTTATCTTTGATATTCCTATGTTAGATCTCAGTTTACATTAAAAAAAAAAAATTGACTCTTCATATTCCATTGAGATCTATCTTTATAATTCTGTCTCTTTGTGTTCTTTGATGATCTTTATAATTCCGTCTCTTTGTGTTCTTTGATGATCTTTATAATTCTGTCTCTTTGTGTTCTTTGATAATCTATCTTTGTTTTTCATTTCTATTAGCCTATTTGTTACAAATTGTTCTTTTCTTTAAGCCTACCTTATTATTTTCTTGTTAGCCTACCTTATTTTTTATCATTGATTACTACATTCTTGAATTTTGTTTGATTGAGAAACTTAGTTAATCTAAGAAATCAAAAGGCAAATTTGAGAGGTAAAAGGCAAGAGTGTGACATCATTAGAGAAAAAGCCAAAATTGAGTGTAAACACGAGTGGTATACATCAATTTTGAGTGAAACACGTGAGGGAGTGTTGTGAAATTGTTTCTTTCTATTTTCTTTTGTTAAAATTTTAGGTTTTACAATCATGTCAAAAGACACAAGTTCTTCTTCTACAAATGATCATGTGATTCAAGCTATGCAACAACAATTCGAAAGAATGTTTAACATGATGGCGGGAGTCAATGAGAAATTGGAGAGGCATGATGGCATCCTTAACCAATTACAAGGAGAGCCTAAAGAAAGGAGACGTCCACCAATTGACCAAGAGGACTATGAAGGAGAGGATGAATTGGATGATGATCAAGTCACCTTGGTGGGACAACAAATCAATCCTAGGAGACAAGCTAGGAGAGGACGTCCTAAAGATGATGTTGATCGCAACCTTGGAAGCATCAAAATGAAGATTCCTTCATTCCAAGGAAGAAATGATCCAGATGTGTACCTTGAATGGGAGAGGAAAGTGGAACTCATCTTCGAATGTCACAATTATTCGGAGGAGAAAAAGGTAAAACTTGCCGCTGTTGAGTTTAGTGATTATGCAATTGTTTGGTGGGATCAATTTTGCAAGGAAAGACGTAGATATGAAGAAAGACCCGTGGAGTCTTGGAGGGAAATGAAGCAAATCATGAGAAAGAGGTTTGTTCCAAGCCACTACTATAGAGAGCTTCATCAAAGGTTACAAACTCTAATTCAAGGATCCATGAGTGTGGAGGAGTATCACAAAGAAATGGAGAAGGCTATGATTAGAGCAAACGTGGTAGAAGATCGTGAAGCTACCATGGCAAGGTTCTTGAGAGGGCTAAACAAAAACATTGCTGATGTTGTTGATTTGCAACATTATGTGGAGATTGAAGATATGGTGAATTTGGCCATGAAAGTGGAAAGGCAATTGAAAGGAAAGAGGTATGATTCTAAACCAAATGTGGGTTCTTCTTCTTCTTGGAAAACTTCTTGGGGGAAAAAGGATAATAAACCTTTTAACAAGTCAAAAGTGGAAGAAAATAAACCTAAAATTGACTTGGGTAATAAGGGAAAGGGTGAGAATCAACTAGCCCAAACTAGGGGAATCAAATGTTTTAAGTGTTTGGGTCATGGGCACATTGCTAGGGAATGTCCAAATAAGAAAGCTATGATTCTAAGGGATGGTGATATTGAATCGGAGAGTGAGGGGGATAGTGATGATGATATGCCTTCTTTAGAAGATTGTAGTGATGTTGAATGTGCTAAAGGAGATAATCTTGTTGTTCAAAGAACATTGAGTTTGCAAAATAAACATGATGTCCATAGGGAGCAAAGGGAAAATTTGTTTCATACTCATTGTTTGATTTCTAACAAGTTGTGCAACATGATTGTGGATAGTGGAAGTTGTACTAATGTAGCAAGCACTTTGCTAGTGGAGAAATTGAAGTTGCCTACTACCAAGCACCCAAGACCATACAAGTTGCAATGGCTTAATGAAAGTGGAGTTGTAAAGGTAAATAAGCAAGTTCTAATTTCTTTTCAAATTGGTAGATATAAGGATGAGGTGTTGTGTGATGTGTTACCAATGTTGGCCGGACATATGTTGTTGGGGAGACCTTGGCAATATGATAGAAGGGCTAATCATGATGGATTCAAAAATATGTATACTTTGACTATGGATGGAAAAAGGTTTAACCTTGGACCATTAACTCCAAAACAGATTTTTGAAGACCAAATGCGCATCAAGCAACAATATGAAGAAATGGGTTCTTCATTGGGAAATTCTTTGGGAAGGGAAACCTTTGAGAGTAAAGAAAAAGGTGAGATGAGTGAACCTAAAAATTCCAATTCTCTTGACCAAAATGGGAAACACATGGTGAGAGAAAACAAGGAAGGTTCAAATGAAAGAAAAATGAGTGTTTATGCAAAAATGAGTGATGTGAAGGAAGCTATGCTTTTGAGGCAACACATGCTTGTACTTATGTACAAGGAGATTTTGCATATTTCTAACGAAATAACCAATGGTTTGCCTAGTGTTGTTGTTGATCTTTTGCAGGTTTATGAAGATTTATTCCCAGAAGAAATTCCAAATGGTTTGCCACCTAAAAGAGGCATTGAGCACCAAATTGATTTCATACCCGGAGCAAGCATTCCAAATAGACCAGCATATAGATGTAATCCGGAGGAGACCAAGGAAATCCAAAAGCAAGTGAGTGAGCTTATGGAGAAGGGTTATGTTCGTGAAAGCATGAGTCCATGTGCCGTACCCGTCTTGTTAGTGCCTAAGAAAGATGGAACTTGGAGGATGTGTGTTGATTGTCGTGCCATCAACAAAATCACAGTGAAGTATAGACATCCCATTCCTAGGCTAGATGACATGTTGGATGAATTGCATGGTTCATATTTGTTTTCAAAAATTGATTTGAAATCTGGTTATCATCAAATTAGAATGAGAGAAGGTGATGAATGGAAAACAGCTTTTAAAACTAAACATGGTTTATATGAGTGGTTAGTAATGCCTTTTGGTTTAACTAATGCACCAAGCACTTTCATGAGATTGATGAATCATGTTTTAAGAGCATTCATAGGCAAATTTGTTGTTGTCTATTTTGATGATATCTTGGTTTATAGCAAAAATTTAGATGAGCATGTACAACATTTGACTTGTGTTTTTGATGTGCTTAGAGAAGAGAAGTTGTATGCTAATCTAAAGAAATGCTGTTTTTGCACTAATGAAATTACTTTTCTTGGATATATTGTCAATGACAAGGGCATTCATGTTGATCAAGAAAAGGTAAAAGTAATTAGAGAATGGCCAACACCCACAAGTGTAAGTGATGCAAGAAGCTTTCATGGTTTAGCTAGCTTTTATAGAAGGTTCATTAAAAATTTTTCTACCATAGCTGCACCTTTAACTGAATGCATCAAAAAGAATGTTGGTTTTAAGTGGGGAATTGAACAAGATGAGGCTTTTAACTTGCTAAAAGACAAATTAAGTTCTGCACCCTTGTTATCTTTGCCAAATTTTACTAAACCTTTTGAGATTGAGTGTGATGCAAGTGGCATAGGTATTGGAGGAGTTTTGATGCAAGAAGGCAAGCCCATAGCATTCTTTAGCGAAAAGCTAAGTGGAGCAAGTCTAAACTACCCTACATATGACAAGGAGTTCTATGCATTGGTGAGGGTTCTAAGGACATGGCAGCATTACCTTGGTTACAAAGAATTCATAATTCACACTGACCATGAGTCCTTGAAGTATCTCAAAGGACAAGGAAAGCTCAACAAGAGACATGCAAAATGGGTGGAATTCATTGAATCCTTTCCGTACATCATTAAGTACAAGCAAGGGAAAGAAAATGTGGTGGCCGATGCATTGTCAAGAAGGTATGCCTTGATCTCTAAACTTGATGCAAAATTATTAGGATTTGAATACATCAAAGATCTTTATTCTAATGATCCTAATTTTTCTAATGTTTATGGGGCATGTGAGAAAGGGGGTTTTGATAAGTTCTATAAGTTTGATGGTTTTCTTTTTCGGGAAAACAAATTATGTGTGCCACAAAGTTCTTTAAGAGAGTTACTTGTGAGAGAGGCACATAGCGGAGGTTTAATGGGGCATTTTGGGATTAAGAAAACTTTGGATGTGTTGGGTGACCATTTCTTTTGGCCACACATGAAAAGGGATGTTAAGAGAATTTGTGAGAAATGCATTACTTGCAAACAAGCCAAATCCAAAGCAATGCCTCATGGTTTGTATACACCTCTTACCATACCAAATGAACCTTGGGTAGACATTTCTATGGATTTTGTTTTAGGATTACCTAGGTCCAAGGGAGGGAGAGATTCCATTTTTGTTGTTGTGGACAGGTTTAGCAAAATGGCACATTTCATTCCATGTCACAAGACGGATGATGCAACCCATATTGCCAATCTATTCTTCAAGGAGATTGTTAGGCTACATGGAGTGCCAAGGACCATTGTGAGTGATAGGGATGTCAAATTCCTAAGTCACTTTTGGAAGACTCTTTGGGGAAAGATGGGGACAAAGCTTTTGTATTCTACAACTTGTCATCCACAAACGGATGGACAAACGGAGGTGGTCAATAGGACACTTTCAACACTTTTGAGGGCTGTCATCCAAAGAAATCTGAAGAATTGGGAAGAATGTTTGCCACATGTGGAATTTGCTTACAATAGGAGTGTGCATGGTTCAACAAATTGCTCACCATTTGAAGTTGTGTATGGATTCAACCCAATGACTCCATTAGATTTGCTACCATTGCCATTGGACAAAGCTAATCTAGAGGGGAAACAAAAAGCTGAGTTCATCAAGACTTTGCATGAGAGGGTGCGTGCAAACATTGAGAAGAAGACACTCCAATATGAAAAGCAACACAACAAGGGGAGGAAGCAAGTCATTTTTGAGCCCGGAGATTGGGTGTGGGTGCACTTGAGGAAGGAAAGATTTCCTAACCAAAGGAAATCAAAGCTTATGCCAAGAGGAGATGGTCCTTTTAAAGTGCTTCAACGCATCAACAACAATGCCTACAAGCTAGAACTTCCAAGTGAGTATGGCAATGTTAGTGCTACATTTAATGTTAGTGACTTGTCTTTGTTTGATTTAGGTGATAAAGATGATGGAGCTGATTTGAGGACAAATCCTTTTGAAGAAAGGGGGAATGATGTGAATCCAAGTTCAAAGCCTAAAGAGATCCAAGATCCATTAATGGTACAAGAAGGCCCAATCACAAGGTCTAAGTCCAAGAAGCTTCAAGAAGCCATATTGGGTTTAATTAAGGACATTTGGAAAGCCCAAGAATTTCAGCCCAATAAGGCATCCATGGAGGCCCAAGGAATAATATTTAATTTGTTTTTGTGTTAATAACAATTAGGGTTACATGTAGCCACCATATACAAGTTAATAGGGTAATTAATACTAAGTAATGGCTATTATTATGGGTAGTGGTTACTAAAGTTAATGGGGTAATCAATAATAAGTAATGGCTATTAATGTGGTTAATGGTTATTAAGGCCATTTAAGAGTAAAAGTAATCCTATGTGTGTGAGTCTATTTTAGTAGTGTGAGCATGGACTTGTACTCTATATAAACAAGTCCTTTGCTTTCTTTTGTAGCATGAATGAATTTGATATATGAATTATAACTTTGTTTGAGTTTTATTGTGAGGAATTTTGTCTTTAATTTCTTGCATAAACTTTGTGACTTATCAAGCTTTATTCTAGCTTGTGGTGTCAAAATCTAAATCTTTGTTTTCTTGTTATTTATCAAACATTCTTGTTTGTGGCATAAGAGGAAATTCAAAGTCTATCTTAGTATCTTTATCCTTGTTGGTAAAGGGGTTAAGTAGCATCTATCTTCTTACTTCAATCTTTGAACGTTCCGAATTTGTGGATTAAATTGGTAATTTCTAGTTTTCTTTCAATTCAACTTATCATAGTATTCTTGCTATTGGGGAGTTAATTGATGAAACCTACAATTCCCATCAGAACTATTTGTGAACAAATTTGCACCATTTAACTTTTTGTGTTCAAACATGCGCAAATGTGCACAAACTGTGCATTCAATTAAATCAATTAGATTTTCAAGTTTGGAATGCTGGAATATGTCTTTAGGATTGAAAATATGTAATTGGAACATTAAATTACATGTTTTAACCAATTTGTGCATAAATTTGAACGAGTTAACATTTTGCGTTCAAACATGAGGAAATGCGCACAAATTGTGCATTCAACAATCTGATTCATATTTATGGGTTTGGAGAGCTAGAATATGTGATTCGTATTGTGCATATGTGATTGCAACATTGGATATCTTGTCTAGAACCATTCGTGAACAAATTTGCACCATTTAACTTTTTGCGTTGAAACATGCGCAAATGTGCACAAATTGTGCATTCAATTAAATCAATTAGATTTTCAAGTTTGGAATGCTGGAATACGTGTTTAGGATTGAAAATATGTAACTGGAACAGTGGATTGCAAGTTTTAAACAATTTGTGCATAAATTTGCACGAGTTAACATTTTGCATTCAAACAGCAGCAAATGTGCCCAAATTGTGCATTCAACAATCTGATTCATGTTTAAGGGTTTAGAAAGCTAGAATATGTGATTAGTATTGTTCATATGTGATTGGAACATTGGATATCTTGTCTAGAACCAATTGTGAACAAGTTTACACCATTTAACTTTTTGCGTTCAAACATGCGCAAATGTGCACAAATTGTGCATTCAATTAAATCAATTAGATTTTCAAGTTTGGAATGCTGGAATACATTTTTAGGATTGAAAATACGTAATTGGAACATTGGATTGCAATTTCTAAACAATTTGTGTATAAATTTGCACGAGTTAACATTTTGCGTTCAAACAGCAGCAAATGCGCAAAAATTGTGCATTCAACAATCTGATTCATATTTATGGGTTTAGAAAGCTATAATATGTGACTATTATTGCGCATATGTGATTGGAACATTGGATATCTTTTCTAGAACCATTTGTGAACAAATTTGCACCATTTAACATTTTGCGTTCAAACTTGCGCAAATGTGCACAAATTGTGCATTCAATTAAATCAATTAGATTTTCAAGTTTTGAATGCTGGAATATTTCTTTTGGATTGAAAATATGTAATTGGAACAAGTTTTAAACAATTTGTGCATAAATTTGCACGAGTTAACATTTTGCGTTCAAACAGGAGCAAATGCGCACAAATTGTGCATTCAACAATCTGATTCATATTTATGGGTTTAGAAAGCTAGAATATGTGATTAGTATTGTGCATATGTGATTGGAAGATTGGATATCTTGTCAAGAACCATTTGTGAACAAATTTGCACCATTTAACTTTTTGCGTTCAAACATGCGCAAATTGTGCATTCAATTAAATCAATTAGATTTTGAATTTTTGAATGCTGGAATACGTGTGTTTGGGATTGAAAATACGTAATTGGAACACTGGATTGCAAGTTTTAAACAATTTGTACATATATGTGCACAAGTTAACATTTTGCGTTCAAAGAGGAGCAAATGCGCACAAATTGTGCATTCAACAATCTGATTCATATTTATGGGTTTAGAAAGCTAGAATATGTGATTATTATTGTGCATATGTGATTGGAACATTGGATATCTTGTCTAGAACCATTTGTGATCAAATTTACACCACTTAACTTTTTGCGTTCAATGATGCGCAAATGTGCACAAATTGTGCATTCAGTTAAATCAACTACATTTACAAGTTTGGAATGCTGGAATATATGTTTAAAATTGAAAATATGTAATTAGAACATTAAATTACATGTTTTAATAAATTTGTGCATAAATTTGCACGAGTTAACATTTTGCGTTCAAAGAGGAGCAAATGCGCACAAATTGTGCATTCAACAATCTAATTCATATTAAAGGGTTTACAAAGCTAGAATATTTTATTATTATTGTGCATATGTGATTGGAACATTGGATATCTTTTCTGGATCCATTTGTGAACAAATTTGCACCATTTAACTTTTTGCGTTCAATCATGCGCAAATGTGCACAAATTGTGCATTCAGTTAAATCAACTACATTTACAAGTTTCGAATGCTGGAATATATGTTTAGGATTGAAAACATGTAATTGGAACATTAAAATACATGTTTTAATCAATTTGTGCATAAATTTGCACGAGTTAACATTTTGCGTTCAAATAGGAGCAAATGCGTGCAAATTGTGCATTCAACAATCTAATTCATATTAAAGGGCTTACAAAGCTAGAATATTTTATTATTATTGTGCATATGTGATTGGAACATTGGATATCTTTTCTGGATCCATTTGTGAACAAATTTGCACCATTTAACTTTTTGCGTTCAATCATGCGCAAATGTGCACAAATTGTGCATTCAGTTAAATCAACTACATTTACAAGTTTCGAATGCTGGAATATATGTTTAGGATTGAAAACATGTAATTGGAACATTAAAATACATGTTTTAATCAATTTGTGCATAAATTTGCACGAGTTAACATTTTGCGTTCAAATAGGAGCAAATGCGCACAAATTGTGCATTCAACAATCTAATTCATATTAAAGGGTTTACAAAGCTAGAATATTTTATTATTATTGTGCATATGTGATTGGAACATTGGATATCTTTTCTGGATCCATTTGTGAACAAATTTGCACCATTTAACTTTTTGCGTTCAATCATGCGCAAATGTGCACAAATTGTGCATTCAGTTAAATCAACTACATTTACAAGTTTGGAATGCTGGAATATATGTTTAAAATTGAAAATATGTAATTAGAACATTAAATTACATGTTTTAATAAATTTGTGCATAAATTTGCACGAGTTAACATTTTGCGTTCAAAGAGGAGCAAATGCGTGCAAATTGTGCATTCAACAATCTAATTCATATTAAAGGGCTTACAAAGCTAGAATATTTTATTATTATTGTGCATATGTGATTGGAACATTGGATATCTTTTCTGGATCCATTTGTGAACAAATTTGCACCATTTAACTTTTTGCGTTCAATCATGCGCAAATGTGCACAAATTGTGCATTCAGTTAAATCAACTACATTTACAAGTTTCGAATGCTGGAATATATGTTTAGGATTGAAAACATGTAATTGGAACATTAAAATACATGTTTTAATCAATTTGTGCATAAATTTGCACGAGTTAACATTTTGCGTTCAAATAGGAGCAAATGCGCACAAATTGTGCATTCAACAATCTGATTCATATTTAAGGGTTTAGAAAGCTAGAATATGTGATTATTACTGTGCATATGTGATTGGAACATGGGATACCTTGTCTAGAACCATTTGTGATCAAATTTGCACCATTTACTGTTTGCGTTCAATCATGCGCAAAGGTGCACAAATTGTGCATTATGTTAAATCAACTACATTTACAAGTTTTGAATGCTGTAATATATGTTTAGGATTGAAAATATGTAATTGGGACATTAAATTACATGTTTTAATCAATTTGTGCATAAATTTGCACGAGTTAACATTTTGCGTTCAAACAGGAGCAAATGCGCACAAATTGTGCATTCAACAATATGATTCATATTTATGGGTTTAGAAAGCTAGTCTATGTGATTAGTATTGTGCATATGTTATTGGAACATTGGATATCTTGTCTAGAACCATTGGTGAACAAATTTGCACCATTTAACTTTTTGCGTTCAAACATGCGCAAATGTGCACAAATTGTGCATTCCGTTAAATCAACTACATTTACAAGTTTGGAATGATGGAATATTTGTTTAGGATTGAAAATATGTAATTGGAACATTAAATTACATGATTTAATCAATTTGTGCATAAATTTGCACGAGTTAACATTTTGCGTTCACACAGGAGCAAATGCGCACAAATTGTGCATTCAACAATCTGATTCATATTTAAGGGTTTAGAACGCGAGAATATGTGATTAGTATTGTGCATATGTGATTGGAACAATGGATATCTTGTGTAGAACCATTTGTGAACAAATTTGCACCATTTAACTTTTTGTGTTCAAACATGCGCACAAACTGTGCATTCAATTAAATCAATTAGATTTTCAAGTTTGGAATGCTGGAATATGTCTTTAGGATTGAAAATATGTAATTGGAACATTAAATTACATGTTTTAACCAATTTGTGCATAAATTTGAACGAGTTAACATTTTGCGTTCAAACCTGAGGAAATGCGCACAAATTGTGCATTCAACAATCTGATTCATATTTATGGGTTTGGAAAGCTAGAATATGTGATTAGTATTGTGCATATGTGATTGCAACATTGGATATCTTGTCTAGAACCATTCGTGAACAAATTTGCACCATTTAACTTTTTGCGTTGAAACATGCGCAAATGTGCACAAATTGTGCATTCAATTAAATCAATTAGATTTTCAAGTTTGGAATGCTGGAATACGTGTTTAGGATTGAAAATATGTAACTGGAACAGTGGATTGCAAACAATTTGTGCATAAATTTGCACGAGTTAACATTTTGCATTCAAACAGCAGCAAATGTGCCCAAATTGTGCATTCAACAATCTGATTCATATTTAAGGGTTTAGAAAGCTAGAATATGTGATTAGTATTGTTCATATGTGATTGGAACATTGGATATCTTGTCTAGAACCAATTGTGAACAAGTTTACACCATTTAACTTTTTGCGTTCAAACATGCGCAAATGTGCACAAATTGTGCATTCAATTAAATCAATTAGATTTTCAAGTTTGGAATGCTGGAATACATGTTTAGGATTGAAAATACGTAATTGGAACATTGGATTGCAATTTCTAAACAATTTGTGTATAAATTTGCACGAGTTAACATTTTGCGTTCAAACAGCAGCAAATGCGCAAAAATTGTGCATTCAACAATCTGATTCATATTTATGGGTTTAGAAAGCTATAATATGTGACTATTATTGCGCATATGTGATTGGAACATTGGATATCTTTTCTAGAACCATTTGTGAACAAATTTGCACCATTTAACATTTTGCGTTCAAACTTGCGCAAATGTGCACAAATTGTGCATTCAATTAAATCAATTAGATTTTCAAGTTTTGAATGCTGGAATATTTCTTTTGGATTGAAAATATGTAATTGGAACAAGTTTTAAACAATTTGTGCATAAATTTGCACGAGTTAACATTTTGCGTTCAAACAGGAGCAAATGCGCACAAATTGTGCATTCAACAATCTGATTCATATTTATGGGTTTAGAAAGCTAGAATATGTGATTAGTATTGTGCATATGTGATTGGAAGATTGGATATCTTGTCAAGAACCATTTGTGAACAAATTTGCACCATTTAACTTTTTGCGTTCAAACATGCGCAAATTGTGCATTCAATTAAATCAATTAGATTTTGAATTTTTGAATGCTGGAATACGTGTGTTTGGGATTGAAAATACGTAATTGGAACACTGGATTGCAAGTTTTAAACAATTTGTACATATATGTGCACAAGTTAACATTTTGCGTTCAAAGAGGAGCAAATGCGCACAAATTGTGCATTCAACAATCTGATTCATATTTATGGGTTTAGAAAGCTAGAATATGTGATTATTATTGTGCATATGTGATTGGAACATTGGATATCTTGTCTAGAACCATTTGTGATCAAATTTGCACCACTTAACTTTTTGCGTTCAATGATGCGCAAATGTGCACAAATTGTGCATTCAGTTAAATCAACTACATTTACAAGTTTGGAATGCTGGAATATATGTTTAAAATTGAAAATATGTAATTAGAACATTAAATTACATGTTTTAATAAATTTGTGCATAAATTTGCACGAGTTAACATTTTGCGTTCAAAGAGGAGCAAATGCGTGCAAATTGTGCATTCAACAATCTAATTCATATTAAAGGGCTTACAAAGCTAGAATATTTTATTATTATTGTGCATATGTGATTGGAACATTGGATATCTTTTCTGGATCCATTTGTGAACAAATTTGCACCATTTAACTTTTTGCGTTCAATCATGCGCAAATGTGCACAAATTGTGCATTCAGTTAAATCAACTACATTTACAAGTTTCGAATGCTGGAATATATGTTTAGGATTGAAAACATGTAATTGGAACATTAAAATACATGTTTTAATCAATTTGTGCATAAATTTGCACGAGTTAACATTTTGCGTTCAAATAGGAGCAAATGCGCACAAATTGTGCATTCAACAATCTAATTCATATTAAAGGGTTTACAAAGCTAGAATATTTTATTATTATTGTGCATATGTGATTGGAACATTGGATATCTTTTCTGGATCCATTTGTGAACAAATTTGCACCATTTAACTTTTTGCGTTCAATCATGCGCAAATGTGCACAAATTGTGCATTCAGTTAAATCAACTACATTTACAAGTTTGGAATGCTGGAATATATGTTTAAAATTGAAAATATGTAATTAGAACATTAAATTACATGTTTTAATAAATTTGTGCATAAATTTGCACGAGTTAACATTTTGCGTTCAAAGAGGAGCAAATGCGTGCAAATTGTGCATTCAATAATCTAATTCATATTAAAGGGCTTACAAAGCTAGAATATTTTATTATTATTGTGCATATGTGATTGGAACATTGGATATCTTTTCTGGATCCATTTGTGAACAAATTTGCACCATTTAACTTTTTGCGTTCAATCATGCGCAAATGTGCACAAATTGTGCATTCAGTTAAATCAACTACATTTACAAGTTTCGAATGCTGGAATATATGTTTAGGATTGAAAACATGTAATTGGAACATTAAAATACATGTTTTAATCAATTTGTGCATAAATTTGCACGAGTTAACATTTTGCGTTCAAATAGGAGCAAATGCGCACAAATTGTGCATTCAACAATCTGATTCATATTTAAGGGTTTAGAAAGCTAGAATATGTGATTATTACTGTGCATATGTGATTGGAACATGGGATACCTTGTCTAGAACCATTTGTGATCAAATTTGCACCATTAACTGTTTGCGTTCAATCATGCGCAAAGGTGCACAAATTGTGCATTATGTTAAATCAACTACATTTACAAGTTTTGAATGCTGTAATATATGTTTAGGATTGAAAATATGTAATTGGAACATTAAATTACATGTTTTAATCAATTTGTGCATAAATTTGCACGAGTTAACATTTTGCGTTCAAACAGGAGCAAATGCGCACAAATTGTGCATTCAACAATATGATTCATATTTATGGGTTTAGAAAGCTAGTCTATGTGATTAGTATTGTGCATATGTTATTGGAACATTGGATATCTTGTCTAGAACCATTGGTGAACAAATTTGCACCATTTAACTTTTTGCGTTCAAACATGCGCAAATGTGCACAAATTGTGCATTCCGTTAAATCAACTACATTTACAAGTTTGGAATGATGGAATATTTGTTTAGGATTGAAAATATGTAATTGGAACATTAAATTACATGATTTAATCAATTTGTGCATAAATTTGCACGAGTTAACATTTTGCGTTCACACAGGAGCAAATGCGCACAAATTGTGCATTCAACAATCTGATTCATATTTAAGGGTTTAGAACGCGAGAATATGTGATTAGTATTGTGCATATGTGATTGGAACAATGGATATCTTGTGTAGAACCATTTGTGAACAAATTTGCACCATTTAACTTTTTGTGTTCAAACATGCGCACAAACTGTGCATTCAATTAAATCAATTAGATTTTCAAGTTTGGAATGCTGGAATATGTCTTTAGGATTGAAAATATGTAATTGGAACATTAAATTACATGTTTTAACCAATTTGTGCATAAATTTGAACGAGTTAACATTTTGCGTTCAAACCTGAGGAAATGCGCACAAATTGTGCATTCAACAATCTGATTCATATTTATGGGTTTGGAAAGCTAGAATATGTGATTAGTATTGTGCATATGTGATTGCAACATTGGATATCTTGTCTAGAACCATTCGTGAACAAATTTGCACCATTTAACTTTTTGCGTTGAAACATGCGCAAATGTGCACAAATTGTGCATTCAATTAAATCAATTAGATTTTCAAGTTTGGAATGCTGGAATACGTGTTTAGGATTGAAAATATGTAACTGGAACAGTGGATTGCAAACAATTTGTGCATAAATTTGCACGAGTTAACATTTTGCATTCAAACAGCAGCAAATGTGCCCAAATTGTGCATTCAACAATCTGATTCATATTTAAGGGTTTAGAAAGCTAGAATATGTGATTAGTATTGTTCATATGTGATTGGAACATTGGATATCTTGTCTAGAACCAATTGTGAACAAGTTTACACCATTTAACTTTTTGCGTTCAAACATGCGCAAATGTGCACAAATTGTGCATTCAATTAAATCAATTAGATTTTCAAGTTTGGAATGCTGGAATACATGTTTAGGATTGAAAATACGTAATTGGAACATTGGATTGCAATTTCTAAACAATTTGTGTATAAATTTGCACGAGTTAACATTTTGCGTTCAAACAGCAGCAAATGCGCAAAAATTGTGCATTCAACAATCTGATTCATATTTATGGGTTTAGAAAGCTATAATATGTGACTATTATTGCGCATAT